>JARLTB010000018.1:4675000-5185000 GCA_030141615.1 Unio pictorum | reverse complement strand
AGATTTTAAAGTATACTAGTAGATATTTAAGGTAGCTATCTCTCTCTCTCTCTCTCTCTCTCTCTCTCTCTCTCTCTCTCTCTCTCTCTCTAACAATAACCTACTGACGGAATATCAAAAATGAGTGTGGAAAAACCCATTAACGACAAATTATCCGAATGATTCAATCTTGCAAATATGGATCCCAACGATATAGTTATTTTTCATGATAACCAAGGAAACAAAAACTAGTAATCTTTCATTAAACGATATTATCGTTAGAATTAATGGAGCACCTTTAAACGCCATTGCAGTGATTGATAATGACAGAAATTAATCCCAGTGTTAGTATGTCAACTGTATCGGACAATATTTGTGCCCGGCTACAAATAATCCGGTGATACAGTGACGGACAAACTCAACATGAACGATAATAAAATATCCGTACTTGGAGATCCAGTATCCGACAAGGATGCGACAACAACAACAACAACAACAAATTATGCAGATGTTAACTACAGCACAGTAGACAGCAAACAATCAACGATGTGAACCAAATATGATGTTCATTTGAGTGCGTTTTCTAAAATTTATGAAATCACAAATAATTTCTTTGGTACTCCGTCGAGTATTGTCATGAAACTTTCTGATATCAAGACGAGCATTGACACGATTAAACGAATACAGGATAATATTGTTAGTGATTTTCCTACTATCGCTGAAAGCCTTGATAAGAATAAAATACCACATAAACAAAATATCAAAATAGTGTACTTGAAAGAGCATGGATCTTTCACATGGGCACCTCATAATAACAGTTTAAATTACTGCATCTGTCCGGGGTATATACAGAGTAACGGTAATTTCACCGTTACAGTTTAATGTATCATCAACTACATCTACTGACGTTAATAATGTAAGTACAATAATAGAAACTGGATCCACTGAAACATTTAGAATAGCCCCTAGCAGTGGTAATTTAGCTTAAGCGTCAATCACATGGTATGTAGAATTTGTAATTAATTTAAGCTCATAATATAATGAACGTGCAACAGTATAGATACAATCAAGTGCGTGAGTTACAAACTAAACTAAAATACCCATTGACATGTACACGTTAAAAGCAAAAAAATATCGCATGCGTATAATCATTGTTGATATACTCGTGTATTCGGTTTCAGCAGTTTTTTTCCTAGAACAGGTGTATTGCTACCAACGGTAACAATGACATCACCAGCAATTGTAAAAATTTGTGTTTCAGCGGCAACAATAATCGCTGGTGTTCTTAATACAGTTGCAAAATAAATAGCCAGGATAAACGACGCGGCAATGAGGTTTGATTTAGAAAATAATAATAATAATAATGTCTCAAGAACTACTGCAACATATCATTGCTAATACAACCCCGCCAAAGACAACAATGATCTCAATAACTTCCCCGAACCCTGAATTCAGCGTACACTTTACAATCCTCGTAATAGAAATCGTACTTGCTCAATTACGAGCATACTGCAGTTGGTCAATATCATTTGGGGGTCAACAGTCAAAACATTTACTGCCATTTGCAACAAAGAATAAACCAAAGGTTCATATCAAATCGAAGATATCAATGATGAAGTTTAGCGTAGAATTAAATCAATTACAGGAAAAGAAACCAAAACAGCTATAACAGTCCATGAACCAACATTATCAGAAGGGATTGAAATAAATTCGAAGGATTATGCCGCTGATATTTATCAGTCATCGATTATATATGTTTTAGGATGGCCTGAAGTTACCCCTGAGGAACCAACCATCAATACCAGCACCAAAACGGTCTGATTTCACTTCGGACAAACAATCATATTACGAAATTACCCTACCACACAAAACACATTTACTCAATATAAAAATGCAATGTTGGGTTGTTTTCTTTTGAACTCGATAGTAAGGACAAAATATACTGTTGTTTTTTTTTTTTAATTTTGAACTGAAGGAGTCAGTAGAGCGTTAGGTATTAACCTAAATCGAACTATCAGATATCTTGAAATCATTAATCAGGATATTAGATATCTTGAAATCATTAATCAGGATATTAGATATTAGATATCTTGAAATCATTAATCAGGATATTAGATATTAGATATCTTGAAATCATTAATCAGGATACTAGATATTAGATAATCATTAATCAGGATATTAGATATTAGATATCTTGAAATCATTAATCAGGATATTAGATATCTTGAAATCATTAATCAGGATATTAGATATTAGATATCTTGAAATCATTAATCAGGATATTAGATATTAGATATCTTGAAATCATTAATCAGGATATTATATATTAGATAATCATTAATCAGGATATTAGATATCTTGAAATCAATAATCAGGATATTAGATATCTTGAAATAATTAATCAGGATATTAGATATTAGATATCTTGAAATCATTAATCAGGATATTAGAAATTAGATATCTTGAAATCATTAATCAGGATACTAGATATTAGATAATCATTAATCAAGATATTAGATATCTTGAAATCATTAATCAGGAGAATCATAAAAACAACGAGATAAACTATAGCTAGGTTTCACTGAATATCTGTTTGATGTAGCAAGCTGACCTAATGGAAACGTTAAACAAAATTGAAATATTAAATAAGCTAGTATCCGACATGGAGTACATTAACCAGCGATCAGTTCAGGCAATAATTGATCATACTAACAACATAGATAGCTATACAAAAAAATTGTAATTGCATATTCGATACCAAATTGTAAATTTCCCGGTTATAACCCAGACATACTAAAGAAATTCACCAATGATATCATCGATGATATCTTTCCTAAAATACTCGCTGCTTGGAGAAAAAGACTACCGCAAGCAACTGTTCTCAGATACAATAATTATCTATACGGTGGTGGCAGACATATATCTTCGAAAATCGTAAATATAACATCTGTGATCGAAGTCAATCTTGTATGTGATGCAATTGACGTAATGTATGAGACAAACACAGAAATATCAAATCAGGCTCAGCAGTGATATATTCTTTATACATTCACCCATCAAGTATTCCCAGGATGTTTGATTTATAAGTAACGATTATTCCGGTATATATATATATATATATATATATATATATATATATATATATATATATATATATATATATATATATATATATATATATATATATATATATATATATATATATATATATATATATATGATGTCATAATTCACTACTGACAAGAATAAATTTAAAACACTTAGAAACCAAAGCAGGAACTTAATTGATTTATCAGAACAAAGTCTACAACTGAATTTTTGCATAAAATCATAATGACATTTCGCCGCGGGTTAAGATCATTATGTGACTGGCGAAAATGAAACAAAAATTATATATATGTATATATATATATATATATATATATATATATATATATATATATATATATATATATATATATATATATATATATATATATATATATATATATATATAACATATATATATATATATATATATATATATATATATATATATATATATATATATATATATATGTTGTTTCGCCACCACCACACCATCAGGTGTGAAAGAATCGGACCTTCACTTTACAAACGATCACAGATTTTTTATCTCAGTCGCGCTTTTGCTTGCTACGCTCGGTTACTACTTTAACTTTCTATAATCCTTGTTAGTTGTCCTAGACGTGCATTGATAGTTTATCTTATTTCATATTCTTTACATAGTTCTAATCTATATTTTTATTTTCGTTAATAAATTTATATTCTGATTGTTTCGCGAATGTCTCGTAAGAATTCGAAATGAGAAAGAATTGTTTCAGGTCTTAGTTCGCCAAATAAGTGTTTTTCAAATTTTTAATAACAAATATATCTTTAAATTTAAAAAAAATAAACAGCAGCATGATGAGCGGTTTTTATCTCATGGTATATCTTATGACCCCACATTCTTTTAATGCTTTATGGGGCATATTTCTCTAGGATCCGTCACACGAGTTTTTTTTATCTCTACATTCTTTGAATTCTGTATGTGTCATCCTTGGTCACTAGAGATTGAGAGCTCATCATGCGACCGTTTTCTTTTTTGGGCCACTCCAGCGAATTTTCTAAACATTTCCATTTCATATACTCCCCCCAAAATCAACCCCGGGAGAGTGCATAATGACACCCTCCACTTGGTGACATGGTGGGATAGTGTGGTTTTCTGTTAAATTTCGATGATTTAGGCTGGAGCCAAAACTGGCTAGATGCTAAAAAAGTTGACTAATACTTGGAAATCAAGAAGAAAGGTTTGCGATTCGTTTACTTTTTAAAAAAAATTAACTAACAAGGATTACACATCCTGTAACTTAATTAACAAGGAATACACATCCTGTAACTTAATTAACAAGGAATACACATCATGTAACAAAAAATGGGAATGATCAGTATGATTGTGGTCATTATAACTTCACCAGTCTATCTCTTCAGTTATATATAATGAATCCGATTTTTTTTCTAAAATCGTTTCGAACAAGCGGATTTATATACACATTCTGCTACACGTTGAATCGAGGGTATACATATATAACAAACATTTGCCGGCTTCATTCATCTATTGAAATATTTTTTTCTTCACCAGTATCAATATTTACAATATTTATAGATTTGATAGGTTTCCTTGTAACTGTTTTACAAATAGCTGCAAGACCACGTGCAGGATTCTCACTTTGTGTGATAGCCGGAAGGTTACTTAAGGAGTTGATTTTAGGATCTGCGTCAATGTGGTCAATTACAAGAACATCCTGTATTTTTCTTGACACATTTATATAATAATATTATTTGTTTAAATCATTATTTGTCTAGATTGTTACTTGAGAATCTAGATAAGTAATCTTCTACATTTTTATAGACATGTCACTGTCTATATTTCTTTATATCACAACACCGTTTGAGCTTTCTGTATCTTTTATCGCCACATTGCAAACACAATTGTGTTTTTCCTCTACCTCGTATATACTGTTACACGCACAGGGGTATTCACTTGACCGAGCGGTGTCAAAACCCTGGCGCGAGTCACGCTGGAAGTCATATGTTTTCCCCAAATTTCCAAAGACTTCCATACAACTTGAGTTGTAAAATGGAAAGAAAGACGTGTCTGCTATAACTAATAATCTTTGCTCTAATCAATTGGCGACCCAGAGGAGACAACTTGCCCAAACGTCCATTAACTGCACCTTTGCATGGTTTTTCTTCATTATCATCCGTTTTCCGTACCGATAGCTTGTCATGCGATAGAAATTCCACTAGTATTCCCTTACTAACTGGGAAATATTTAACTGCGCGACCCTAGGCCAGTCAATCCACAGAATATCCGGCGTATCACACTCATATACATACGCCCATTTTCCACTATGGATACATAAACGGTACCTGTCAAGTTCCAACTTATTGATTCCATTATATTCCCCCCCCCCCCATAAATACTGCCATTTCAATCACATCACTTTTATACACCGCGGAATTTTAATATGGACTATGTTACTCCATGCCAGGGACAGTCATTCGGCTTGTACCCAAATTCACTACTAACGACCCCAGCATGGTTCAAATTCACTAACACTCGGCTCTGTGATGTTTGCTCCTACTAACTGGCTAACTATCTCGGGCTAGTAAAGTTTCCATGGCACCGAAGACCAAATACTCGCACAAATTAAAAACGGGATGCTGTCAAATACACATACTCCAAATTTATTACAATACATATCGTAAAGAATCTCTTCATGATATGACGAGAAATATTGCGTTGAACTTTTCAGCAGAGAATATTGAGAAATTACTCGCAAGTTCGTTTACAGGTCCGTCAGTTGCAGTTCCCTTTGCCCGAGAAAATAATTCTTGAAAGCCAACACGATTTAAACACTTCTTGAGGTTGTACATGTAAGTTACTGTGAATACGGACACGATGGATTGTGGTATACTAAATACGATTATAAAAATGTTTTCTCGGTTGATATGGTCGCGTATTATTCGGGAAGTTTACTAGGCTACGGAGAATATTCTAGATATTTTAAAAGATTTGGACACTCCCGTCCGGACCTGACTAGAGAGTATCGATAAACGGACCACTACCAGATTTTAATCTATCCGGATTCGCTTGTATTATATCATTCGAGTTTGTTAAGTGTCTTTATCCGACCTGTTACATTTTTGGTTTGGTTGACATTTCTCTGAGAAACGCTGGGCTCCAATAGTTTTATTATGATATATGATTGATTGTGAAATACTGATATCGCTGATTGTAAGTGAGGCAATTATATCATATCACGAGCAGACTGATATTTGGTTACCACACGATGATGGTAAAACTACAAAAGATCTCGGTAGAAGATTAATCGGTAAATTTACTCAAGATAGTGCATATGTTCATAAACGACATTATGCACGATTAATTTAAGATGATGCTGAATACAATGGTATCATCGCAGATGCATGAAATATATATATATATATATATATATATATATATATATATATATATATATATATATATATATATATTTGTAAGTCGAGAAAATGCTTATTTGTCTAACGGAACACAGTTGGGTGCAATTGTTGGCGATATCGATGATATATAACCTCAGTATATACATAAAAGATCATCTATGATTGCTTATGTTTCTATAAACTTGCCATCTATGATAAATAGATTTTCTGATATCGCAGTGAGAATTGCAACGAATTCATTTGATATCGAAAAAAATATACAGAATTAGTGACTCGTTTTAAAAACTCTGATGCACCGTGGGGATCGTGGACAAAAAAGAAGAAGAACTATTATACGATTATCCTAAATCCGCAGATGCTGAAGTCGAAGATACTTATCGTAGAAATCAGATAAAAGAATTAACGTCTGCGCCATTTGTGTCCGATCCATTATCCTGACATTAGACTATTTATCTAAATGAACCAGAAAGATGCGGGATAAAAACTTGTGTTATTGAATTATTCAGACAGAGTTCGGATTTAGTTGTCATAACTATTACACACAGACTTGCACTAGAAATGAAAAAGTAAGGTGTGCAATCATTTACTTATCACAGCTTCCTTCGGTGATCGAATGGGTGAGAATTATATACCCGGAAAATTAATTTGTGATGAAATATGCACAGTGTCGTTGGATATATTAAAAATGTTTTTTGATTGGCTATTGTTAATGATAATGTGTGGCGATCACGGTCAACCACCACTATTTGTTGGATTGTCTCCGCATGATTGGTCAAAGGATTTTATTGATTATTACGAATAGTTAACTGATGACCATAGAGCGCTTGATCCATAATTGAGTTTAAGAAATTAATCAGACTACAACCAAATGAAATTCAGTACTAAATAACGCGCGAAATAATTTAAGAAACTTCCATAAAAGAATTTTGGGATAAATGGAGACCAAAATGATTTGATATTGGCAAGATGAAAGATTGTTTGTGATAAACTTCAACATTAATTACTTCACTTACAGAAAGAAAACTTTTCAGAATTGCCTATACCGTTATGTTATAGACCAGCTGATACACGAGAACAAAATATTGAAGTTGAAATTCCAGGACAGACTGAGAAACATAATCTCGTATTAAATGATATTGTTATTGTTCCTAACCAGTGCTATCGAGGATGCGTTAAAAGACAAATCTCCCTGGACGCTAGGATAAGCACTGACAATCCACTCATCTCAAGGATTAACTATTTCTGATACAATTGCTTGGATTATTGATAGTATCGAGTGGTCAAATTTTGTCTATGCTGCAGTATCACGAGTTAGAAGAATATTTCAGCTGTATATGGTTATTGTAAATTGTACTGGCACCAGCAGCGAAATTGTTAACTATGATATAGTAAGAAAAAGACTAGTTATAAACAAATTTTTTTTTAAAAATCGCGACTTTGATATTGAAGCTGAATTTATGATGAGGCTGAAACATGTGATCGTGGTGGCAATTGTGTATCCTAGGGTATTAATTGCAATTGTTCACGTGTAAATCTACGCTGAGGAGCAGTTGAATCTAATCTATAGATTGCAGGTCTGGCGTATATCTTACCACGTTAGAAATTTTCTGTGATGTAATACACCAAATAGGATCAGTCGCTCTTTTTCTCCCACCTTCAAGTTCACTAGGTTGATATAAATATCTGACAGTAACATTACCTAATACTGGTTGTTTTTTTAAAAATCATGTCGTTGTACGGGTATATATTTTTGTGATAGGATCAATGAGTTTCATGGAAGTTGTTCGAGTAATTTCATTTTTTTTATGCATTTATCACACTCGGTAATCGTTCAACCCATTCTCAAGACCCTGTATTCTGAATTATGTCCCTCGCATATTGATATCCAAATAACCACTCAGCAAGTGTTCGATTAAATCGTTCAACAACTGCTCGATCGCGATCAATTGCAATATGTCCTCGTCGTATTGGTACATTATGTTGGTTCATCAGCGATGATACTATACCCTGACATTTTTTACCAGGATCAACCTGTGATTATTGTGGCCCTGGTAGCCCACCTCGCTGATAAATTCGTTCAAAAGCAGAAGTTACTTCTGCTGCTGTCTTTGTTGATAATGATTCTGCCTCGTTGTATCTGCTTGCAACATCAATTACAGTCAATGCGTATTTATATGTCATTTGACGTCTTCGTATTTTGACAGTATCATGTGGTTAAAATAAAATAACCGCCTGATGAACCTCATTGACGAACCTAATGGATTTATTAATAATCTAATTGTTTATGATGATGTGATGCTGTACAAACAATGAAATTCAGCCAGAATATTTTCGCGAGGTAGACATACAGCACAGATATTATTCATGGTACTCAACGACACACACAAATTCCGAGATAACTGTAATATTCTAGCTGAATTTAATGGAGTTGATACCCATACATTTAGAAATATTCATCAAACTTGGTGTAGTGGAGACATGAAAATAATTAAATTTAAACATTTCTTTTCAAAAGCGCAAGCTACCCCACACGGATTTATAACTATAAATTTACACTATCCCAGAAAACGATATCCAGTCGGTCTTGATAAAATATTAGGTTGCAAAATTGATATAATTAATAGCAGCAGAGAGGGTGTGACCTCGAAGAAGTATTTATGTGGTAAACACACGCGCATAATAAAAATAAACACACTAATGACTGATAAAGTAACATAATTAACTAACCCATTTTAGAAAAACTCTGCTTTTCAGGCTTCTTGTCGGGTTTGTCTAAAACATGTGATTGGGTCGCTTTTGAAAATTGATGCAGTTTGTTCGATAGATTGTTTCTTTTCCTTGCTGTGTATCTGTGTTGGGTAATGCTGTTCTTGTTCATAATCGAACGTCAGTGAAATTATATTAACTGTGGATTACTTTATTCAGTTAGGTGTTCAGTCCCTAATAGAGTTTATTCAATTAACTCCTATATATTTATTGTTAGTGAGCTTATTTCTTGATATTTAGATATAATAAAAAGTAAGTAGTGGAGTTTTAGAATATGAGGTTATTTAATATGGTAATGTATATACTCAAACACTAAAAGGAGTAGATAGCAATGATTTTATCTAGGCTTCAAACTTAAGATCACAAAATGAAATATCTCGTAGTGGTCCACAAGTTGATTGTTTTGTGTGATATATGAGGATTTCACCCAAGCATCAGCTAGTCTGAGTCCTATCGCCTGTTTAGTGGTCTAAGGTGTATATAAGTTCAAATTAAATGCGTTATGTGCTGAGTACAATGTTAAATAACAAAAAGTATGGTATCTAGCATTATCAAAGAGATGACTTAATTGTATCATATGAATTTAAGGAAAGTGGGTTAGTGATTGTTACAAAATGCCCGATATTGCTCATTTAGAACTCCATACTTTTTATTATAATCAGGGTGTCTTGTTTCACGCGCCGTAATACCACTGTAAATGTAATTTTCGTCGTATCGCCTGACGCTTTTATTGCTCGCGCAGCACGTGCAAGTTAATGTATTATTGCGCACTACTATATATATATCGGGTAGAGATATTGAAGGGCACAGCCAATATAGAGGGAAGCTCTAAACAAATTCAGCTGTCGGGGTAGGTGCCATTGTAATTTAGTTAGAGCCAAAGAGCTAGCTCGCCGATTATGAGCAGCCGGATGGGCTTGTGAATACGATGACGTCTGATGTACCATTACTAGTATAACCCACCAATTCAGTGCCAACGTACGGGTACAGGTTCGGAGCGGAAAGTGACCGTGCCAGAGATGCTGTCGAGTTGACAGAGTAATTCTTTGTTGGCTGAAGCGAAAATCTGGCAACCATAATCTAACTTGGCTCGGAATAAGGATTTGTATATCATCAGCATAATTTGCTAAGCAGCTCCCCATGTAGTGACTTTAATGTTGTCAAGTAATTTTAGGTCTTTTTGGCATTTTTGGGTAATTTGTTAGATGTGAGATTTCCAGATGAGTGTGTCATTCAGAAGCATCCCAAGAAAGTACGGTTGGGCCATGGACATCAGAAGCTGCTGCGATGTTGTTTATGCCCTAAAACTCCAGAAGCCTTATTGTCAAATTTAGGCCACCTTTAAAACTGATCAAAGAATTTAAGTTTTAAAATTTTTGTTTAAAAACTATTATCTCGTTAGATTTTAGAATTTAGTGTACATAGTGTATTTGTTGTTTGATAAGTTTTCCAATAAGTGGGAAATGAATTTCCCTGTATCGGTTTTTGTCATGCTTTTTTATTGTATCTGGTATAAAGTTTGATGACGGTGCCGAAATAATCAAGAGAGATTATACTTGGATAGAGCTTTAATCGAATGTGGTCTTCATAGCAAGGAAGACATTTGTTATATAACTAAATATGTAGTCTAGAGGTAGACTTAGTGAAGAATCTCAGTGAACAACATAGGCTTATTATGAGGAGTCCACACTGGTGTTGCTAATAAAAAAAATATAGCACCAGTTTTACATCTGTATCCGCATACAAAATTGTGAGTGGGGTATGTTTAGTGTTATTTATCCTCTCCTTTATCCCCCTGGTGTCCCAATCGGCCGTTTTTCTTGTCCTTGGTTGTCTGGCTAGTGTGCTGGTTTCATTGAGCCGTCAGTAGAAACTGCTGGTGTTTTTGCACATTTATAATTTGGAAACCTACTACTTAGTGTAATGTATTATTAATTTGGGTCCATATTGTTGCTGTCTAGTTAATTTTTTTTTCTTTAGTTCCGTCTTGTTCTGGGGCCCTGATTAGGTAAAATGTTCTCACCTTTTGATGAAGTTGTTGATATCCCTGAGCACTTTTATGGTTTTATTGATTTTAGTGTAGTGATGGTAAGGGAAGAAAAGAGTCCTAATTGATAACTGATTTTGTTTGGTTAGAGGCTATAGTTTTTTTTATCTCATTATTAAAAGGTTTCTGTTGTGATCTTATTGTTTAGTTTTTGTCATTATTTATTAAATATTATGGTTGAAATTGGTAATAATATAAAAGTTTTTTTTTAAAATTTCTAAAATATTATAAACATGTACACATATACATGCATAAACACATCCATATATATATATATATATATATATATATAGATATACAGGCCGGCCGGCACTCACGCACGCACGCGCACACACACACACACACACACACACACAAACACACACACACACACACACACACATACATACATACATACATACATACATACATACATACACACATTTATTTTTTTAAATAGTTTTTTTAAATTTTTGTTTTGTTTGTTTGTTGTTGTTTTTTTAATAAAATAAGAAAAGGAGAAAAATTTTGTTTGCTTAAATTATATTTATAGAACTGTTTGGGTCTGCTTTCGAGCCAGCGGTTTTGTTAACCTCTATGACTCCCTCAATTATGTTTATTTATTGTATTGTGTTATTTTTAAATTTTTTATTTTTTGTCAGTTGATTTTAGATAGATAGGAGTGTTTATATAGGTATTGTCTAGATTTTTGTTATGTCTTCTAGCTAAAATTTGGGTGTGTGAAGGGGCAAATTTCTGACGATCTAACAAGAATACATTAGTTGAGACCAGATAACCATGAATTAGATTTCTTGAGAATGGACGCGAATCAATCTGCAAACTGCCATGATAGAAATGTCATTTCGAGGGGACAATTGAAAAGTCGCAGAAACTTTGTAATTATCAAACTACCAGGTCAAGCTGACCCCGATTTTGGCGCCGCTGAGGAAGGGGCCGAGTAGTGTACTGAGTGGTTTCGCTAGTAAATGGGTGTGTATCACACACCAAATATCTTTTGTTTTAATATCGCCTCATCGAAAATTTAATCAGTCTAAGCTTTTCTGCAAGAAACGCCAATGTAGGTGCTCCGAAGAATTTGTAAGAACTTCCCTCGAAAAAACTGTTGTCCAAGGAATCCAACGGATTTCATTTGGTGGGATGTTGAATGCAAAGGTAGTGAGAGAATTCCATGTAATTTGTTGTAGCTACATATTATGCTTTGCTGAATTTATTTGTATTCGCATGAATTTGTTTATATTACATTCGTATAATAATGTGCTTTATAAAGAATACGGTGTTGAGTTTATGCATAGAAAGTCGTACATTAATCTTTAGATAAGTTTGACGAATTGTTTAATTTGTTGCCGTGTTTGCAAAAAACAAAATAGGTTTAAGAATTGAATACATTAGAGTACTTAATATGATTACGAGAATCCGTGTGACTTCACCAAATTTAGAAAATTTAACGTATGATTAAGAGCGAGTGTGAAATGACGTAAATGATTTTAATGTATCTCATTTATTCGCTGTGTAACTTGCGGCTGGCTCAGAACTGCTAGGTCTCGTGTGGTGTGTGTGTTAATGTGTGATGTTAATGTGTGACTAATTAGCCATTTTACTAACTATATTCATTATAGGACACGATGAGTCGATTGATAGTTTTAGCATCTGTTTAGCATCAATAGAAATATCTGATAATGAGCAGGGTTAATAAAATCTCCGTTATTATAAATATCAGGAAATTTAGGTTGACTCTATTTATATTTATTAAAAAGGGGAGAAAATAGCTCCTGAGAGTGCAATCCTGAGAGTGGAACCTGATACGTGTAATCTGAGAGTGGAATCTTATGACGTAATCCTGCTACGTATAAATACTGAGTGTCCTGGGACAGATTGTTGAGAGTGGAATTCGGAGATCCAGTTGTCTGAATAGCTCCAGTGGAAGTCGACCAAACCGAAGAAAAGGTTAAGCGGTGCACCAGTCAGAACAAAAGCCTCGGTTCCCGACAGGGTGTTTGATGTAACTGAGCCAATCATTCTTTGTAGTTGTTGAAGGAGAGCGCGTTGTCGGTGATATTTGTGGCATATGTTTAACACATGTTCCATTGTTTCGGATTCCTGGCAGTGTGTGGCATTTATCAGGTGTGGTTCCTGTATTAATGTATTTCATGAAACTGGCATTTAGTAGCGTTTTGCCTGTCCTGATTCAGTTGATGATTTTAATATCTGTGGCTGCCATGTCCTTTGGTATATGTTGTGTTCTAGGGACCTCTTTTTGTAGTAGGAACTACTAGAGCCATGTAGCACTGTTTAATCTTAGCATAATCTAAATATTTAATTACTCCTTGGGATAGGAAATGTGTCACTTTCTCAAGGCATTTATGTGTTCATATAACACTATTTAATTGGGCCGTCAGATCGGAGTTACTATTGAGCAACTATCTATCTGAATCGATGGATATGGTGAGTGGTAATTGACCCAGCACGCACTCACCCTTTGATCCCAGGCGACATCACTGCTGTTTGAGGCGTGCATTCAACATGTGGATTGTGGACGCGGAGACGTCCGATGGTGACAGAGGAGGTGAGGTGGCTCGTTTAGGGTTGTGCTTGGTTGGTCAGTTGTGCATTCATACTCCAAGGTATCAGGTCTAAAGCTTTTCCCTATCAATTTGAAAGATTCTGTGCTGTTAAAAATCTATAGAGAATATAACACCGTGTGGCAGCTAGAATTTGGCATTTTGCGGTTATTGGTCCGGCGGTCTTGATGGTCTTGGGTTTCAGACCACCTAATATCTCTTTAATGTTGGTTGTCTAGTTTCTAATTATGCAATTGATTGCAGCATTGTGCCGCTGTGTCTGATGGTCTTGGGTTTGGCCACCTTATCTCCATTAATTTTGGGCCCTGATTGTTAATCGTTAGCTTTGATGTGCAGCCTTGTGCTGCGGGGCCTGATAGTCTTGGGTCTTTTGACTACCTTATAATGCTTACGTTGGTGTCATATCGTCTAAATTTTTATTTTATTTGCAGCTTTGTGCAGCGAGGCCTGATAGTCTTTGGTCTTTTAGACTACCTTATATTGTCTAATGTGGGACCATATGAGTGGAATACATTTTGTAATGGTCTGGTCTCAGAACATCAATATAAATTTAATTTTGAGAGTTCTACTTTTCAAATGTGTTAATTGGTGATTTTTAAAGTTCTGTCAACGAGGTTGTATTAGAGAAAAGTGAAAGAAAGTTAGGTGTGAGCGTTTGGTTCCTAGGTCTATTCTATGGATTGTCTGATATTATAAATTTGTTTTGATGTTAATTGGTTTGTTTACTTCCTACCCTTATTTGGCTTTGATGATATTATAATCCCTTATTTCTTCAATATCTACTTATTTTGTTGTTAAACTGGAGTGTTAGAGTATTAACAAGTTTGAGTATGAACCCTCAATGTCCCCCTAGTTTTGTTGCTAGGGCAACTTGCTTTTTTAATTTTTGGTTTGGTTGCTCAGTTGTTCCTCTTAAGTTAGTAATTCCCGCCCAATTCCTCTGTTTTCCCCTTCCATCCCTAAAAAAGCTTTTAATTTTGGAAGAACTACTCCGGGGATACCCTAGCTTTATTTGGTTTTTCATTATTTGTTGTTTTCTATTCTATTCTTACCTTCATTTGATGTTGGTGTTTTTATAACCCCGTATTTCTTAAATATTCAATTGTTGGTTTGTTTTCATGGAGTGTTAAATTGATACAAAATTTTAGTAATCCATCAATGCCCCCCACCCCCTTAGTTTTGTTGATAGGGTGACATGCTTCTTTAAGTTTTGGTTTGGCTGCTCAGTGTACAAGACGAGGTTATTTTAATACCCACTGTAGTGTAAGTGGGTTCCTCTTTTGGGAGTAATTTTCGACCCGTATTTCAGTTTTCTGCTTCCATCCCTTAAAGAAGCGTTGAGTTTTGGATTACTGCTCCAGGAATGCTCTATTATTTAGGTATTTCATTATTTAATGTTTCCTTCTAGAGAATTCATTCAATCATATATTTACATTTTCCTATAGCCCTGTTGTTTGGAGGAATTCAATGATATTTTTATAAGTTATTTGGTGGTTGATGTTTGTTATTTTAATCAATCCTGGGTATGTATATGGGGCGGCTATGATTTGTTCGGATCTGAGTTTATCCCTTTCCTTCTTGGTTATTCTACAATCATTAAAGATGTGGTGTACATCGTCTCGGGTGTTACAATTGTAGCAATTTATGTTATGTGGGAAGGGTCTTATGTATTTTCCAAAGCTGTTTGCCAGTTTAGTTTTTTCTAAGAGAATTCGATTGATTATTGTTTCTTCATAGCCTGTGCACCTATGTGGTTTCCTATTTCCATTTACTTCCTGTATGCTATTATATAATATTTTCCCTTTGTGATTTTGTTTCCAATCGGTTTGCCATTTGTTATTGTTTAAGGTGTTAATTAGACTATATAGTTCATATTTACTATATTCTAATGACATGTACCGGTAATTCGGTTAATTGAACTTTTCTTTAGCTACTTGGTCTGCTAAATCATTTCCTAGTATGTTTATATGGGATGGGATACACATGTATTCTATATATTAAAATATATTTAAATTGTTTATACTTGTTGTTTCAATAGAATATTGATTTTGTTTAGGAAATTTTCTCTTGATTTTGTGTTGTTATTTTAGATTGAGGTTATGACACTAAGCTAGTCACTTATTATAACTGTCTTGTTTGGTTTATCTTCCTAAATCCATTTTAATATTTCTAAGATGGCCCATAATTCAGCTGTATAAATGAAATGAAGCAGAAGTCAGGTAGACGACTCCCCATTTGAATATTTAGCTTAGGTATGACCATTGCTGCAGCTGTTTTGAAAGGATTCTTTTTTTTGATCCATCTGTGTAAATTTTGAGATAATTTTGATAGTTGTTGCTACTTTCTTCTAAATCTAACGTTTGCAGATAGTTTTCTTTGTTTTCTTTGTTTCCATCAGTTGAAAGGATGATACTGACTATTGGTCTTATATTATTTCAAGGTTCCTTATCACAGGAGATTTTATTTTCTCCTTGGATTATTTCTGTTTGAAGTTGCTGTTTTAGTTCATGAACCAGTTTTCCGATAGGGGTGGAGTTTCTTTTCAGAGTTGTCCTAAAGGGTCTATTGCATTTATTAATTGCCAGGTAAGTAGGGCGAGTTTTTGGACGTGTTGAGAGTCTGGCTGCATAATTTAGGATAAGTTCCCGCCTTCATAGTTGTAATGGCAGTTATCCAGTTAGAATTTGTAACTCAGCTAGTGAGGTTGATGGCAGTGCGCCAGTATCAATCAGTAGGGTTTTTCTCTGTAGTTTGTCTAATTTATTGTAATTGACATTTGGGTGCCGCATTGCATATTTGACAGCCGTAGTCTAGTCTGTATCTTATTAAAGCCCTGTATAAGGTTAGTAGTATAGTTTTCTGGTTTGTTCCCCACTTTATACCTTTTAGGTACCTTAAGAAGTTTATGTCCTGGTTAAATCTTTGAACTAGTTCATCTATGTGGTGCGCTCATGTTATATGTTCATCGTAATATATTCCCAGAAATTGGGGTACTTTTACAAATTTAGTGTCTTGTTTTTGTATTGTTAATTTGGAGTACTGTTTTTTAAATTTGCTATATGGGGTAAATAGTACTGCTATGGTTTTTTGGTGCGATAGTTTAAATCCCCATTATTCGTAACGGAGAGCGCTTTAGCCAGGCATTTATGTACTCATAGCGTACTGTTTAATTTAGTCGTCAGTTCGAAGTTACTATTAAGCAACTATCGACCTGAATGTAAGACTATGGGGATTGGGAATAGACACAACACACACTCAACCCTATCAGCCAATCAGGTCTGCTAATGGTGTGCAATAGCATATGTGGTGAAAATGGCCGGTGAAAATAGTTTCACATCTCCGTCATTTTAAGCTATCCGAGTGGTGGCAAGGAAGAAAAGTCACTCAGCAAGCCACTCCATGGATGATGTAACCTTAAAACGTTGGGTCCTTACTTATTTCACATCTAGTCCATGTTTACTAATGGACAGAAATAATACCTAATATTACCAATATTTCTTGTACAAAAGTATACATATTATAAGTTGCTAACAGTCTGAGTATTAAATTGTCTATGCGACATAAATAAATTGAGTTTATTAGGATAGAAGTTTTAGTAAAAGTAATAAGATTGACATTTTGTCTAAATTTTAATAAAGTAATTTTCTACTAAAATATATTAAGACTAATTTTATTTATTTCTATATCACAAGTACATACTATTTTAATAAAGTTGCGTCATTACGAGCAAAGGCAAAACTCGCTTGCATTTGTACATTTCTCTTGTATTGCCAAGTCAGCAAGAAAAATACTCTCAGCAAGCCACATAGATTACAGACTACACATTCGTATAATTTCAATAAAGTGAGTAGACTGTAAATGCAGAAAACTTTCTGTCGATGACGTAAAAACAACATGGACGTTCTTGTGTATCGGAGATGAGAGCCTCTTTCTGGCTAAAATAAATTCATTATCAGTATGTTGACGCATAATTTAGTCGCGTGGTTACGTCTGGTTTACACATAAAAAGGGGTGCAGACCGAGCACTGTCAGTTCCTTCATTGTAAAGCCAGAAAGACTCGCCTCTCTAATTACAGGTAAGAACTATTTATGTTCATAAACATCTTTAAGGAATATGCACTTTTAATTGTTTGAGTTTTTCTCGGTAAAATTCATATATTTGCAACATTGTTTTCTGAATTCTTCTTTTTTATATCATAATGTAATGGAATGTTTAATTGTCTTAAATAAATTCATATTCATTTATATTTATGGCAATTTTTATTGTCAACGACGAATTCGCTACCAACTTCATGCTTAGATTCAATATTGAAATA
This sequence comes from Unio pictorum, assembly GCA_030141615.1. Classification (NCBI taxonomy): domain Eukaryota; kingdom Metazoa; phylum Mollusca; class Bivalvia; order Unionida; family Unionidae; genus Unio; species Unio pictorum. The sequence goes on along the minus strand of JARLTB010000018.1, from coordinate 5,166,809 downwards.
AAGTATTCTTTAAGTAACAAAGAATAATATTTAGTAACATATTCCAAATCAATATTAAATAAAAATCAGTATTTTAAAATAGTAAAATGCATTTCTTCGAAATGATTGTACATTAATCGCATCTATTACATTGATACTTGTTGGCTCTCATGAAATTAATCGAGATTTAACTATTTGTATTATATTCTAAAATGCAGAAATTATAAGCGCTTAAGGAAAGTGTAATTTTATGTGCATTTCATGTATTTTAAATATAAAACTTTATAGACGTATTTCTGGAATATAGCAATATATGTATATTTATTATTTAAATAACGTTCCTTCATTATGAAGCTAAAAAGACTCGCCTCTCTAATTACAGACCTTTACCTCATTCCCCAGTCGTAGATGTGTTTCGTCATCGTATTGACACCTCTTTTAAGGAGCTTATTCTTCTTTTCTCTCTTTTTCACTCTGGCATTCGAAAATTGGCACGACCAAGACCTTATGAGATACCCATTCTCATAAAAGAGTCAATCTCAGGTGAAAAAGGCTATTTATTTTTGAAGCGGTACTCAAAATAATCAAGTCAGGTTTGTAATAGAGCTTGTTCGAAGAGGGTTCTCTTACCAAATGAGAACCAACTTAACCAGGCAATGAAAGCAAACGTTTCCTCTTCTCTATTGCTTCCTTAAGACAAAGTCAGGGATTAGTAAGCTGCTCCGATTTATGCGGGCTTCCATTTTCATCTGTCTGGTGGTCAGTAAGCCTACCATTAGCCGGCAACACTGCCCTGCTTTTAATCAGTGCCACTTGTTTCTTTTTTCTAGTTTCCGTCAGGTCTGAGGCTCCATCAAGCCGGTTTCGCACGTTGATAACTAAAAAAACAAACAAGTGGCAGCCGCCATCTTCCTTTGTCCCTGCGTAAGTAGAAATTTCTTCTCTGGAGTTACTTTCCGTGTCAGTAGCACTATAACAAACTGATATTCCTTAATTGTATTATCCAGGATATGAAGTAGTACTTGTGGCTGCAGGTTATTTGGTCTGCAGTCCTGGTTGTCTACCCTTTGACCACCGTATACCTTCAATGAGCTCCAGACAAGCCAGTCCTGCCTGCTCCGTATTCACCGCCCGACTGAATGATGAATGAATGATGGTCAGACTGAATGAATGAAATTTGAATTATAGTGATGTTCGCCCACTAGGGGCATGTATCACTGCTTAAATTCAAACACAGCTGGAAGAAATGGGGCAAGGATTAGGTGCCACATCCCTCAGGCATTTATGTATCCAAAGAGTACTATTTAATTTAGTCGTCAGTTCGGAGTTACTATTAAACAACTATCGACCTGAATGTAAGACTATGGGGGAATGGGAATAGACCCAACATACACTCAATCAGGTCTGCTAATGGTGTTCAATAGCACACGTGGTGATAAAGGCGGGTGAAAATAGTTTCACATCTCCGACATTTTGAGCTATCCCAGTGATGGGAAGGAAGGAAAGGTACTCAGCAAGCCAGCTTATGGATATTGTAACCTTGAAACACCGGGTCCGTAATTATGTCAAATCTAGTCCAGGTTTACTAATGGTCAGAAAAGTTACAAATAATGTGTAAGTCATGTGTGCAATTAAAAAAAATCCATACAGTCGTAAAATGTTTCATCTTTCCTAATGTTACCAATATTTCTAGTACAAAAATGTACATATTGTATGTCCCTAACAGTTTGAATGTTAAAAATGTCTATGCGACATAAATAAGTGTAGTCACTGTCAGGTAAGTATTTTGTGTTAGTTTTTAAGCAATTTTCAAAAATGATCAAGTTAGATTTCGTAAAATATTTTGCTCAAAAAGGATTTTCTTACCAAATGAGAGCTCTATATTCAGCCAATGAAAGCAAATGATTCTTTTCAATTTTGCTCTCTACATTCGGTTTGGGGTGGCTTCTCTGTATAGGGGGTTTCACGGTTACTAGCTCACCAGAGGGCGTATCGGTGCAGCTCACTTCCGGATAGTTCAATAATTAGAGATGGCAGACGTAGATCAAGAAAATTTGACAAACCGCTCACATTTTGCAAACAGGATCGATATCTCACTATCTTAAAATGAAATTCTATCAATATTTGATAAATTGTTGTTACATCTTTATTTTTTTTCTCACTAACTTGCGCTGCAGCCAGCTTTTAAATAAATGTTTTCTGCCCGTTTCAGATCTTCATTATCTTTCCATTACTACATTATGTACTAGTTTGTGTTATTTGATTGCAAAAGTGTATCGCTGCGTAAAAAGTTCTTGCAATTTATCTCGCTTGAAGAATGTTGAAAAGATGTTTATTTTTTTTACAGTTTTAATCACAGCAGTAAATTTATGTTGAACGACAACAAAAAAGTTCTAACTTTTTAAAGTTCTTTTATTATTGATTTAGACTGTTGCATTTCTATTAATGTTAATTATATTTTAAATGAAGTAACTTGAGTTTCTTTCAAAATGCACAAATGTCGTCCGTGCTTGAACGGACAGGCGCACGTACGAGTCTCCTTGATGATTATTCTAATTTTGATTCCTGGAACGGATGGAAATTTTTGAGTATATAATGTGGAGAAATATCTATGCATGCATAGGACATTTGTGGTTCTCACCTATATGCCTGTCTTTCTGTATGTGTGTCTATCACATTTCATCTGGTGCATTGGGTATGTATATCCTCGAATGAATGTGTTTGCATACGTATATTACATAAACGTACTTCAGGTGAAAAATGAGTATAATTTGATACTAAGAAAGAAGGAGTGACCGATAGAAAAAAAAACAAAGATGAATATTTGTGAGTATTTATTTATTATTGACTTGTAGGGCATTTTCTTAGAAGCAGTGTCATTTTTTAAAATAATACTGTTTGCAATTTTACATCCGGTCACGTGGATTAATATTGAACCAAAGTAGTAGGACGAAATCTATGAAATAATTGTATTTTTAAAACTTTCATCTTTAGGCTGTTCTAAATGAATTTGCAGGTGTCAATCTGAAATCTTGTTAAAGACCCTAGCAGATTTGAAAGTTATTGCATGTACCGTCCGATACCTGATGTTCAAAATTCTAAACAAAAATGAAACGAGATAAAAAAAAACATCATTAACTGAAAATTGTATAATTTGTACACCCAAATATTAAACAATATTCCATCAGCATTAATTACACTCCCTTATCGATAGCTAATGTAATTATTGCTTTGTCAAATTCATCTGAATACATCAATATACTGTTCCATTTTTAAAATTAAAAAAAATAACAACAACGTTTTTGATTGAAAATATTTAGCATTACATATCAGCTGCTGGATTGAATTCGTATTATAATTTTCTTATCGAACTTGTGTAATAACGTTCTTAGCTCGTGTTATAAACGAAATATTAGCCTTGCGAAAGTAACTGAGAAAGAAGGATATATCAACATATCAAAAATGCTAATTGTTGAGATTATTTTTCTTTAAAGTTATGTAGCCTAAAAGGTGCAAGAAATGTTTAAAATTGGAGAGCAAGGTGAAACGTTCCTACAAATGTGTCTGAAATTATGGATAGTGAATCTATATTATCAGGTATAAAATAAATATGGACAGTGTATTTAATTAAATTAATTGACATTCTTAAAGTATGGAAAGTAAATATTTAATTATCTGATATAATGTAAGTATGGACACTGAATCTAATTATCTAATTTATTGTCTATAGTTATTCTCCTAGTATGAACAAAATAAGTTTGACATATATACTTGATTCATTGACTTTCCTTTATTAACTTTATGTTTCGCTAATCAAGTGTAGAGCAGTAAACTATCCGGAACTGGAGATTTTTTGTGGGCATGCGCATTGGAGCTAAGGGAGGTAATTTTAGGCGCTACGATCAGTAACTCCGTTGTAACCGTGAAACCCCCTATATGGTGTAGCCTGTATCCATCGTGCAGCTAGTTCTCTGAGGTTTGCATTTCCAGTGACGGGGCAACAGCACAGCATTTTCTACTTATCCGCTCAGGATATCATCATTTTAAAGCTGCAGGTAAACCAAGTCTGCAGTTCCGTTGCAATCATATTCTACCGTCACAAGGTCACTGAGCCCCAGTCCAGCTATTACTGGTTAGTCCAAGTACACGTGGCAATATGGTGTAGCTGCTCGATATGGGGTCTCCCAGCAATCCGTCGTTCGGCCATTTCTCTATTTCATTTTTCCCATGAAATTTAAATTTTCCTTCTCTGAGGTAGCTCCATGACGGGGCAACAGCTTAGCATTTCCTAGCTATCCGCCAAGGATATCCCGATGCTTAGAACCGCATGTAAGCCCATTCTGCTTTCCTAGTTGCACTCATAGACTGAAGTCACCAGGTCATGACCCCCAGTCAAGCCGGTAGTGCTTTTTCCGTGTTCACTGTCTGAATGATGGTCAGACTGAATGAACGAAATTTGAATTATAGTGATGTTTCCCCACTAGGGGCATGTATCACTGTTTCAAGCAAAGCTGGATATTTAATTACTTCTGGGGAAAATAAATGGTGCCACATCCCCCAGGCATGTATGTACTCAAAGAGTACTATTTTATTTGGTCGTCAGGTCGAAGTCGCTATTAACCAACTATCGACCTGAATGTAAGACCATGGGTGAGTGGGAATATGCCCAACACACACTCAACCCTATCAGCCAATCAGGTATGCTAATGGTGTTCAATAGCACACGCGGTTATTAGTCCACCGTCCTTGATGGTTCTAGATTTGAGACCACCTTATATTTCTTATATTTTGGTTATCTAGTTTCTATTTTTGTTATTAGTTGCAGCATTGTGCCGATGTGTCTGATGGTCTTGGGTTTATGACCACCTATTATCCACTACTTTTGGGCAGTGATACTTAATCTTTAATTTTGATGTGCAGCCTTGTGCTGCTGGAGCTGATAGTCTTGGGTATTGTGACTACCTTACACTGCTTAAGTTGGTGATATATTGTCTAAAATTGTATCTTATTTGCAGCCTGTTGGTCTTTTGTCTTTTAGACTACTTTAGATTGTCTATTTTTGGATCATGTGGGTGGAATAAAAGTTTTGAGATGGTCTAGTCTCACACCATCTTATGAAATTTAATTTTTGGAGTCCTAATTTTGGAATTTCTTAATTGATGTTTTTAAGTGCTGTCAACGAACTTTTATTAAAGTCAGAGGAACTTAGAGTTGTGAGCGTTTTAGGCCTAGGCATATTCTATGGATGTGACTGACAATTGGATTCTAGTGATTTTCGGGTACTAAAGCCATGTATCACTGTTTAATTCCTAGCACGGCTAGATATTTAATTCCTCCAAGGGTAATTAATCGGAGCCGCTTCCCCCCAGGCATTTGTGTACTCATGGAGTACTATTTAATTTGGTCTTCAGGTCGGGGGTACTAAAATGTTCTACCGACCTGAATGTTGGCCCCTTAAGTGAGTGGGAAAACGACCCCAAAACACTCATCCCTAAACTCAGTCGATACGGCTGTAAAGTGTCGTGCACTGCACGTATGGTTAGAGGTGGCTGGTAGTGGCAAGGGAGTTCAGGTAGCACGTTGTGGGATACACCTGGACAGTTAGTTTGCTTCTATACACCAAAGTATCTGTGTCTAAAGTTTTCCTATCAGTTTTGAAAATACTCTGTGCAGTTTCTTATTAGTGCATGAGTGCACAACCTAGGGCGGAAGCGTGCGTTTAATGGGGTTTATGGCATCTTTTTCGAATTATTGCAGCATTTTGCCCGCTGCTCTGGTGGTTTGGGTTTTTGGCTACCTTATATTTCTTCAGTTTTGAATGTTTCCTATTTTCTAGTATTAATTGGTTTTCGGAGGTACTAAACAGGACGGATGTGTTTATTTTTATATGGTTCAAGCGCGGACGTGATAGAAATCATCCCTACGACATTTTTTGTTAGGTCGAAAAATTACTTTTTGGGTGAGGTATAGAAAGAAGTCAAAGAGCATAAATATGGATGAAGTTTTGAAAACAAACGAAATATTTGTTTTCAAAACTCAAGAAATTTTCTTCAAAGAAAACCACAAACAACTAAGCTTTAACTATGAACAAAATTTCTGTAAAAAATTATATTTGACATGGATGACAACGTTGTAAAGAAGTGAATCTAGATTTCCAGGAATGGAAGTCATTAGGCCATTAATGTACACTACGTATCTTAGCTAAAGACAACATATAACCTTAATGGTCACAAAGCCATCGATCTACTTTGCCATCGTTTCTAGAAGAATGACGATCAAAATATATCACTAAATGTTCTAACGAATATTCACGACTGCGTTGATGCAGAAAATATACACAGTATTGTCCAAGCACCATGAAATATGTGCCTGGTAATTCCACATAATTGAATGGTGTCGTCTGATCATTTCTTCTCATAAACTCAATGATGTCGTCTTGCAAAGGAGGCAATCCATACGAATTAAAATAGTCCACACTTCCCTCTTTAGGAAAGTAGACGGCTACTCAGTGGATATCTGCGAGATGAATGTCTTCCGTATTGATGACATAACCTTGATGTTCGTGAGGGTTTCAATGAGGTAGTTCATCTTTAGCAAATACACATGATTCCAAGTAGCAGTGTATGAACTTTGGTTCAAAAGGCAATAAAGTAGCCAGGTATCCATTTGTTGTCTTGTTTAATTGTCTCACAGATAATGCTAAATCATCATTTTAATCCAGACATTTGGCTTTTTAAGGTCTGACATGTAACCGTTTCATAGCTTTGTCTTGCTGTATTTTCTTTTGACCGTCGTTAAAACTCTCATTGTAAGGATTGTTATCTGCTGTCAAGGTAGTGTCGTTCAACTTATCCTCCCCCGCTGTGTCTGGGTTCCACGTCAAGCAAATATCAGATCCTGACTTCCATTCCGTACGTCAAGAGATTTTCTCGGTTCGCTCGGTAAGGGTAAGTATCCATGCTACTGCTGACCTTTTTCTTATTCAAGTACAAATCCACTTTTCTGAACAAGGAATGCATGTCATGTAAATGGGTTCCTCCACAGCCACTTCCCAATGGGCTTTGTGATCCATTTGGATGGAGTGATATAATTTGGCCGTCTAACAAACGAAAGTATTGTTGGGAAACACCTCCATGGAACTGCCACTGGGTAACGTTAAGTAACATTGGTTCTTGTTATTTATAATTCCAGAGTTCTGCTGTCCTATAATCACTGGAAGTCAGAGGAGTGTATAAAAGAGGATTGTTGTTGGGGTGTTGATTGTTGGAGCGGTTACTGGCGTTGGACGCAAAGCTCACGTTGTTCCCGTTCGAGCAGTATTTTAGGGAAGGATTGGGAAGAAATTAACCCATACAACTCCAGAGTTCTGCTGTCCGAGTGGTCACTGGATGTAAGAGGAGTGTCTAAAAGAGGATAGTTGTTGAGGTGGTGATTGTTGGAGCGGTGACTGCAATTGGACGCAAGACTCACTTTGTTGTTCCCATTCGAGGAGTATTTAATGGATGGAATCGGAAGAAGGTAACCAAAGCAAGTCTTCAGTAAAATGACCCACAATTGTTTATCTTCTTGTTGCAAAATTAAATTGGCAATGGCTGCACAAATGACACAATACACTACAAAGAATTGGCAGAAAACGACGATTTACGTTTTAGGTGCAGGTGTTCTCCACACCACACCCACAAGGTTTTCTTTTGAAGATCTTGCAGAGAAGCATTGGTTGAAGCAGTGTTCACTGTGACAGCTGAGGCGTTGTTAAAGGGCATGATGATCACTTATTTTTTTTTATTGTCGATGACTTGCGAAGCGTCAGTTCAAAAATAATAACTGACAGGAGAACCTTTCCAACGTACTTTGACTTCTTTGACACGATGTTTTCCCTCTTTACGGGTTTTTAGTTCGCGAATGCTTTCGATATAGTACAATTCGTCTTCGTTTTCGGTTACGCGTTGTAGAACGTTTCTTTTAATACTTCGCCGTTCATGTTTTCCAATTAATCGACAACATGATGACGACCACGCACTCGTCCAGTAACACGAAACAATTCGGTGGTCCAGTACAGTATGTAATCTTTGTCGAAAGTGCTTTTCGTATTGCCATTGCGCACCCAATCTCCTGTTGCCAAAACTCCACCTTTCTTTGGAACAGACACCGTCGGTGACGTACGAAACGGGCGCTGAAAAACAGTCTCTTCGATGTTGGGTGTCAGATCATGGGGGACACGTCCGATGTTCCGGTGGTAAGATTGCTTGTACGCTTGGACTAAGCTGGGTCGATGTACTTGAGAGTGTGTTGATGCGTAAAATATTTCCTCATTCGTTCTTTCAAGGTGCATTGAAAACATTCCACGATGTTGACTGTGGTTTCGGTATTATCAGTGGTAAAACAATGAATGTCAAGTTTATTTAATTCATTTTGGAAAGCTTGGTTTAGAAATTCGATGCCTTTGTCGGTGACGACCATTTTGTTTCAACACAAGTTAGAGGGCTCGTACTAACTCGCTCCTTGATTTGGAAGTCAATGGCACGACTAACGCAAAGTTAGAAAAGACATCGATGACACAAAATATATAGTTGTAGCCCTGATTGTAGGTGGCTAAATGAGAGACAGCGGCAAAATCGGCTTGCTATTGATGATCGATGCCTTCCACTGGAGTGGGACTTCTGGAAAAGCTTCATCAAATGTGCTTGTTTAACTTGTATGTGGCTTGTTCTTGTTGTTTTTTCAGGTAAACGGAGTCTTTTCAGTCGGGTTTTATTAGCAAGATACAATTTCTGAACTGATCCGTAACCAACATGATGGGCTGGATCGTAGTAAATGCTGACTAACACCTCCATTGTTTTTATTAAGTTTCGATGATGCTACTCTTCTTGTCTTGTAACGCATTGCCTTTCCTGCGATTGATTGTTGTTGAGGAGGAGGAGGATGTCTGAACAAAGGTAATGTTTTCAGGTTTGTTTTCTGTCTTAACCTTCCTTTTCTTTTCTATGGAAGAGGGGTGACCATCATCGTGTTATTCAATCTAATTATGGATGTAGATATTGTTGTTAATTTGCATACTTTCGCAGGTGTTGTTGTTAACTTGTGTACTTTTCTAGTGGAGTTGAAAACTCTTCTTCTCCTCCTATTTGTGTCTTGACCGCTGGGGTTGTGATTGTGACGGTTGTTTCATCAGAGCCTTAAAATCTTTCAAAGTCGGCAGATATGATTCGTCTAAATTTTTCTGGTGGAAGAGTTCCAGTCGTTACAAAACTCGACCGTACTTTTGCGATTTTTCTGTCTGGGACAAATCGTTGAGATTCATCAACGATTTCAGGTCAGTTGTAATTGGGAAATCTTATTCAAATGAGGATTAGGGGGTGGGTTTGTTGTTCTTGCCAACGATGGTTCGCCATCTATCGTTTTCAAGGCAATAAAGTCATTCTTCGTCCTTTCATTTGCTTCCAGAGGGCACGTCTGAAATCTTTGTACTCCAGAGGTATCTTTTATCTTCTCATCATTATATCTTCTAAGGCAGGTAAAAGACTTCCTGTTTCCCAACACAAGTGCTGCTAATGCTTTAGCAAGAGGTCCTTCTAACGCCATGGGTATAATTTCGCCGCGTTGCACCGACATCCTTGTCTTTTGGCAACTGGGTATTTTCTTCTGGACCATTTTGCGAAGAACAAATCGATTTTTGGCAAACCATTTGTTTATGATGTGGAGACAAAGGTATCGTGCCTTTTCAAGACATTTAAACAACATTCACTCACGGTATTGATGACATCTTTAGAGGCAGTTTGAATGAGTTGTTTTAGCAAGGGTCGAAAGGCTTTGGACAAGACGGGCAACACGTACCCATGTTTGGCTAAAAGAGGAGGTAGTCCTTTCCTTTTCTTTGTTTTGGTGAGTGATGAAGGATGTTTTCTGCGGGGTGACATCCTTGTTCGTCCCAAAAATACACTGACGTCGATGACTTGGAACTCACGCCCTTTTATCTTCTTTTGGTTCGATGGCTTCGTCAAAAAGGTGACGATGTGTTTTACAAGATTGCCAAAGAAACCTTCTTTTTGGTGGCTCCTCTTTTTTGTGGAGGCCTACGTCTTTTCTGAGGGTGACATCGATGCTTGGCTTAGTGTTTTGTCGGATGCAGAGACTGTCTTTTTCCTTTTCCTTTTATGACAGAAGAACGACGATGGTAGTAGTGTGCTCGTCTTTTTTGTGACATGTGGGTGTTCAGGATCACACACCCAAACAAATACACTGAAGTCCATGACTTTAGACGTGTATTTTATCTTATTTTTCTGTAAAGGTCTGCAAAATAACATCCTTCCTTTTGGTTGCTTCTCTTTTTAAGTTTTCTTCAAGATTTTGTGAAATCTTATGGACCGTATGATCTCTGCTAAAAAAGATGCCTTTCTGAGTCTCGTCGCACTTGTAGTATTGTTGTGTCTTGGAAAAGTGGTAAATTTTGTACATTTCTAGCAGTTGGTACCCTAGGTCGAGTCCACGCTGACACACGTTCCTGTCAAGGCTAGTTCTTCATGGGTGTGCTGACAAGGTCGGTCTTGGCTTCACGTTTGCGCACAAGTACGACACAAAGGAAACACAAGTTACCTTGGCAATGGTGAGGTAAAACATGATGGTTTAAGTCCTCTGGAGGTAAGATTATGCACTTGATCAAGCCTTTGTATTGTCGAATGTTGCCCAGGTCAATGTGTTTCATCATCAATTGCGGGTACCCTTCGGAACAGTGACGATATTTGCACACGTAAGGATATAGCGACTACACGTCCAAGTATTTAATTTATTCTCCTTTCTCTTCATCTATTTGGTACAGCAAACAAGTCGCATTCATTTATCCATCGTTCAAACTATCCCGCTTGTTCAGTGGGTCCACCAACTTGTAACTTTTCACTATGCGTTTTAACTCAGGATCGGTTTTCAAAAGGCGATCATACTCTTCATCCCACATTTCCATCGCTTGATATCCTTGCTGTTTTAACCTCTATCGACGCGGTAAGTTCTTTCGCACGATTCTTCCATGATCCGTTGTAAAAGCTGATTTGTAGTGTCACATTGAGGGTCGAAAAGGGGACATCTGTGAAATAAGCATCCTTTAAACTCGTATACGATCAGAGGGTTTTTTAAGTCCCAGAAATAATACCGAATACGTTGCGATGGTCTTTTCGCCTCCTCTGTTGCGTACATGTTGGATCCATATGTCTTCCTTGTCGCACAAGTAATGTAGCCAGCGTAGATCTTTGACCGAGTTTTGACTTTTGACAAAGTTCGTCATTTGAGGACTAATGACAGTCAGGGTGTTTTCAGGCATGACTCTTGTTCGAACGATAAGGAACACGCTATGTAAGTGGTGCAAGCGTCTTTGAAAGGAACAATTACTCCGTGTTCCATGAACAGTTCTCTAAATATCACACAGCAACGCCGTAAAATATCCACATCTGATTGACAATACTTTAACACTTTTTGAGTTTGATACCAAGCTTAGAATATTTCGTCTTGTTCGGTATGCATGTTATTGGGGTCGTAGTAGTGAGCCTCGGCCGAATAGGATAGAATGGCGTGTTAACTGGCTTGGTTTTGAAAATGTACGGAAAATTATCTGCGCTGACAAGTTGGATAATACCTTAGTTCTTGTCCTCCGTCCAGACAAGGTTGAGATGCCAAATATCCTGAGCATTTTGATCCACAATGCTATTGTTGCTCTCAATTGTCATAACCATGGTCACATTTCTCGCAATAATAACTGTATACCAAAAATTAAGCTATACTGGTAAAACCATCAAAATGTTCATCGTGATGATAGATATGAATTTTGTTTCCTTCTTTAAAATCGTTGCTTCGTAACAACAGAGGTCCGCTCACTTCTTGAGGGTGTACTTTAAAAGAGAAGCGTGGAGCAAAGACGTCTTGCAATTTTTGCATTTCTGGAATGCCGCAAGGGGTGTCTTTGGATAGCCTCCGTGCTGTAACAGGAGTTCCGCTTCTTTTCTTTGTTTGGGCCTGTCCACTTGTTGAATAGTTTTCCAGGCTCGTTTCCATTCTGCCGTGTTGGTCTGTTCGGCTTACGTTCATCTCAACATAATGGCACGGGCTAAACTCATTTGGTTTAGAGGGTTACTAATTTGGATTAGACTCCTTTAGGTGCTGCGAATGTTGTCGACCATACACCGAGGTGTTACATGTGTCACGAGCAGTGTCGCTCTTCCATCGGTGATGTGAAACTTGTTATTGGATTGTTGCATGTGTTGAATCTTGTCGATGACTTTGGAAGGTGTCAATTCTGCTGGGCTGCTGAACTCGATCTGAACGGGAGACTTCAATCTATCGTGATGAATGGAAAGTCTTAAACGATAGTCTTATTTGGCTTGACATTGATGTTTCTGTGTAGTTAACCAAGAATCCCACACTTCGGTAATGAACACCTCTGCATTCTCCAACGGTACTTTGGACTTGAAATCTTTAAACTTCACCACGTACGTATAAGACATAGTTATAAAATTTCGAGACGAACTCTTTTCCATCTCTCGAATGTGGTAGTCCTTTTCAGAATTTACTGGTGAACTATGCAAAGATGTAGATTCTCTGGGACTGGATTGAAAGTCTCTGGCATGAATTTGAGCCCAGACTTCGGGTATTGTGCGAGGCGATAAATTACGTTTCACTCTTACTTTCTTTTCCTTTTTCTATGAAATGTGATCGTTTCATCTAGACTGCAAAAAGTCAAATGATTACATTTCAAAGGCTGTGATCCCTATATATTCATGTCGGACCAGATTATATATAAAGGGTCAGTGTTTAATCTTTCAGTATTCATTTCACTCTCAAACTAACTAGAACGATAGAAGAGCCTACACAAGTCGAAATTCTGCTCAGAGCTTTGAATGGTGTCATAACAAAGTTTATTTCAGACAAACCGACGGACGTCTCCCCTTCCTTTCGAGATAAAAGGGAAAATGCTTGCTTTTTTAGCAAGAAGAAAGGACTTTTGGTTTCAGAATGTTCAGACAATAAAAAAGCAAATCAGGTGCCAGAACAGACAAAAGTCAAGATACCTATTATCATTGTAAAGAAAAAGAACATTGGTATCCAAAATGCCCTAAGAAACAACATAAACAGAATGAAGAAAGGGATTCCAAACAGGAAAAAGAAGAGGTACCCTTCCTAAAGGAAGAACTCCGACAAGTCAAGGAAGACATGAAACGAAGACGAGACGAAAATGAGGAAGAAGAGAAGGAAACGCCAGTGCCAGTGAAGAAATTTAACAAAACAAAGAGTGAGAAAAAGAAGAAATGAATTAACTTTTTAAAGATGTGTTGTGTTGTGCTGTGATATTGGATTGTATCATTTGTACCAGAATAAACCAAACAGAAAAATGTGTCTCTTGGATTTGATTTTTTTACAATTGGGACCTACACTCATATACGTAGATCATGTGGTAAAGAAACCAGATATTTTAAGTTTTAATTGATTTTGGCAAAATGAATGCTATTTCTTTTCGAAAGAAGTGGGTGGCTCTGAAGAGGACCGTTGGGTGTTTGTTTTTCTTAATAAAATACAAACTCAGGAACCGGACAAAATCAATTTTAACATCCTTAAAACTTTGTCACGGCCGAAACCTACTTCTGGACGGGTTCCTGTCGATGACTCGGTTGAAATGACATAGTTTGGTATCTCAGGAGTAGTAACGGGATCGGTTTTCTTGGCTCGAAAAGGTTGGTTAGATGAAAAGGTATTTGTGCCAGCGATGGATTATGACATTGCGAATAAACAGGATTAACGGGCAGAATCAAAATACCCGGTGAGACTACGAAGAAAAGTTGTAAAGAATATATACCTGCTTGATCTGTCCTTGTAAGTCTTGCCCAGACTCGGTATAACTACCGTCGACCGCGTTACATATTAGATATACAGAATTCGTCAACGTGATATTGACAATACCCGGCGATACATGACGGCGACCACCGGTTGGATCGTTATTATGACGGAGTGTATATGTAGGTCCCCGTAATTTCTCCTATACCTCAATAATGTTCAGAAGATAGTCGAGTTTCTGTTTCATATCATCGATATCCGAACCGGGTAGTTTGATTGTAGATATGTGTTTCTCGGTAATCTTCCCTGTTTAACATAAATTGTTCATTCAAATAAATTGATGTTTCTAATACAGAATTTTGAATGCTTCATTCACGATTTGCTTTTCAAAATTATCATTTGTATATTCATTTATAGAGCGCTATCTGCGTTAACTTGCGATAGCCAAAGCCGAGGCTGAATTCTTGATTAACACTGTCGTGTTGCAAAATCAGCAGCTGGACTTGATATCGTTCCAGCTGCTGCTACTTCGGAACTAATTTAATTTTACCATGAGATGTTTCCTGTCGTCAAGATGGTCAGTAATGTCCTTCGCGAACATTATGTATCGACAAGCGGACCTGGAATAGGCATCGGAATATATTACAGGACCGATAATTGTCGTAGAAATATCCACGCTATCCAGGCACTGTTTGATTTCTCTACCAGCAATGATATATATGGCACTGATAAACAAGGCCATAATACCATTGTTAACAAATCCACATGGTTCATTTGCTGCATATGCGGTAACATCAGTTTAACATGTTTACCATGAACTTAAATGTACGCCTTGTCGAGCAGGAAATACCTTGATATATCTTGGTATTGTAATTTATTCATCCTCGTTGGTTTGGTTCTAGTGCTTTATTAGAATAATACTGATAATCACTGATATAGCATACCTGTTAAATGCTAGATCAGATATACGCTTGAACATTTTTATTATAATTCATTGTTGTCTAAAATGACGTTTTAAGACTGATCAATATCTCCAACGATGACGGAACAGAACACTACACGCTATCAGTTTTGCGGTTATGTTTTATTGTCTATCTCAGCTGCTGATTATTTTGTTAGAGATGGCACTCCTGCTAATTCTTTCAACCGATCTTTTGCAGCTTGATTTATTATTTTACTGACACTTGCTGTCATCACTTCTCTGCTGGGAACTTTTAATGGATGTGGTTTTCGCCGTACTAATCGATAAGAGTTCCTTATACTGTATCTTAATTTTGAATTTTTTTAGAATGCAGTCCACGAGGCATATGCCAGTGGACTTGACAGGGGTTTAGCATGGCAGTTTGACAAAAAGAGGTAAATATGCTTGAGGCAAATTATTCAAACATGATTAGGATATAGCATTACATTTAGAATGTCCACTGATTTCCATTCCATTTCGGAAATTTACATGTAGCTGTTGTACCAGTTTCCTTCCATTGTATTGCAGGACCTGTGCTACTTTGTTAATTACATTAGTTTTTATAAGAAAAATATCTGTAACATATTTTTTTTATATACTGCTACTGCAGACGGACTTGATTTTAAGCTATTGAGCATTATTGCGTAAAAGCTGTTTAACAGAGACATTTTAGGACATTTTCGGAAGGCATATTGGTTTGCATTTGAAGATGACCTAAGTCAATTTTCAGGTCATATAACTAAATACAATCATTTTAAAGTACATTGTTTTACTTGAAATTTTCCATAGAAACCTTGTTAGCACAAATGGACCAAAATTACTGAACGTAGTCAAAGGAAATTAAATATATGTTGTAAATATATGTATTCCATATTTAAACCAGATTAGGGGATACAGGTGGATGAGTGATCTAAGGTGTTCACCTGTAATGATTACTGGTATCTCACCTTTTTGTGGGTTTGAGTTTTGGGCTTGACCAATGTAGGTGTGTGAGAAAGCTTGCCAGTATCTTCTTGTGGGTGAGTGGTTCTTGTTTTTTTTCTTCTCCAGATTATTCCTCCACCAGGTATACTGCCCACCATGTATAGTCTATCATTTGTTGAAAAATGCCATTAAACTCATTACCCACATTATACCTGATTACCAGACTACATTTTTGTACTTTTATGTCTTGCTCTTTTGACAGGCCACATTGTTGTGTGTGTGCTGAAAGTTCTTGAAATTTCAGAATCCATATATACATTTTCCATATTTGGATACTTTCCAATAAAGACATGACAACTAAACAAGAATAATCATGAACAGCAGGGACATCTATTGTTTATTCATGGATACAATACCATATTGATACACCCCAACCAACAATGATGTGCATTTTTATGTAAGAATGGGTAAGACTACAAATGTTGGAAAAGAATGACCTGTTTTTTCTTCTTCAGATTTAGTGATCAGTCCAATGAGAAGTTGACTGACTTTATGAAAAGTTATGTACAAGGAATTTATCCCACTGTAGATTGCTTGGTTCTAAAAGATATGAAAATTAAAACTGTCATTAAGTTTGCATTAAAAGCAAACAGATTGCAATAACAAAATTGTAAAATAAAATGTTGCTATCATGGGAATCAAATCCCAATGTTCTGTGTGGCAGGCATCTGCCTTACTGTTTGGGGCCAATGACACTGTTAAACGTATAAAAGTTTTAAACTATTGATAATTGTTATACAGTGTACCTAGACATTGAGAATACTTCGCTTATTTTTCACACAGCTGCTATGACAAGATATTACACCACCCAAAAGGAGACAAAACAAGAAAGACAAAAAACAAATTAGATGAGCACAAAATACGCCAGATGCGATATGAGAGGAAGAAAGATTTGATATAGTATGAATGAAATTTGCCTGCATTGCTAGATTATTATTATTACTATATTAGATACTTTGTGCATGTAACTTTGTGACACAGGCGGCAAACAATGTACTCTTCATTCCAGCTTATGGACTGACTGATTTATTTTCATGAAGGTGGAGAGACAAAACAAATACACCCATTAAATACCAGTCTTCTCACAATTTGACTGAAAACTCGTCTGGGTGTAAATGGCTACCATTTGCTACCGATGTGAACTTAACCCTCTGTGTGTGTGTGTGTGTGTGTGTGTGTGTGTGTGTGTGTGTGTGTGTGTGTCTATATGTATGTATTTATGTATGTATGTATGTATGTATGTATGTATGTATGTATGTATGTATGTATGTATGTATGTATGTACGTATGTATGTATGTATGTATGTGCAGAGCTTAAATTTAGCATAAATTTCCTGCCAAATCTTTACTAGTCCTGTTCACAAAACAATGTCACACAGCATTCATATACATTTTCAACTTCAATTTTAAAGTTCAATATCCAATTATTTGTTCATTCTTGTAAGGGAAAATAATTAAAAAAAACTATTCTTATCATCATAAAAAAGTAGTTGTATGGAAAGGATGTCAATAATGTCATCGTAATAAATTGATCTAATTCTTATAATAATTTCAATGGAAATATGTAGTTTCCTGTGTTTGACTGTTGGAGCATTTGGGTAGCAAGAAATAAAAAAAAACACCTTATGAACTAATTTTTAAAAAATACTTTTTGCCGTGTTCTTTTGTGTGGTATACCGCTTTGTAGTTTGTTACTGTGGTTGAGGATATAAAGTGTCAAATCACATCATTTTTTTCCTTCATTTAATTCGTTATCAAATTAATTAGGATCAATTATCAAACTTCTGTTGTTAATTATGGGAACATAATTTGCACTGTTAAGTAAAATGCAATGAATCAAATGGATTCTTGTTATAGAAACGCACCTTTCAGAGGCAGAAATTGGCTTCATCTTCTCATGCTAATATTTTATGACTGTGTTTACAATGGCCACTGCTTTGATCCTACAGAACATCTGTTAAGTCAATTCTTTATTAGGGAATGGCATAAACAAACGCCGACTATTGATAACCAAAACTTACTAACCCATCGGACTATTAACAGTATGAAAGTTACTAGTCCAAAGGAAAATCTGCTAGCCTTAGGCTAGCGGACTACTGTTACTTCGAGCCCTGATATATGTAGACAGTTCTCCAAATAAAACAACTCAGTGTAACACATTCCATTTTGCAATGCGGGTATGACCAGTACAAAAATACTTGTATATTCATAAGTACTTTCAAGACTGGACTATTGTAACTCAATTCTGTCTGGTTCATCTCAATATCTACTCCAGAAACTTCAAAAAGTTCAAAACACCACTGCTCGGATCATACTTTGAGTACCATGATCAGAGCAAATCTCCCCGCTGCTCTGTACTCTATATTGGCTTTCCATTTGATCCAGAATCAAACACAAAATTCATTCTTTGTGCTATGTTTCACTGGCGGACTCCAGTCCAACATGCCTATCTGACTCGACCATGTGTACACACCAGCAAGATACATATGCTCCACTTTTGAATGTGGAATAAATTGCCCACTGACCTAATGTTTCCTACCTTAAATATTTACACATTTCTATTTTTATAATTTCATGGTGTTTGTTTTTTGTAATCTTACCATTATATTTGTTTGTTTTTTATGTTATAGGTGTTGTCTAGTGTTTTAAAGCGCTTAGAGCTTTTAAAGGTTAGGTGCTATACAAAGTCCTCATTATAACTATTATTATTATTTTTTTAGAAGTACTATGTATAATGCACATCATAATGAGGGAAACTCACCTCCTAGGCATTACACTTGTATGTCCCTCGTGGCAAGTGTTAAAGTAGAAGAGACCTACATGTTTCTGTGTATATATGTGTGTGTATATACATATAGTAATTACAATCTGTCAACTTTTTTTCTTATTTATAATTTAACAGAAATCCAAAAGAAGACTCACTGCTTTGGACAAGAAAGAAACGTGGAGTCTGGAAAAAGCGAAAGTAAGGAAGGTCCTGGACAAGATCTACATGAGTTCGGATGGAGAAGGGGCAGATGGTGGGCTGATTTCCCAACCTCCTTCATGGGAATCGGATACCTTCCAAAAAGTGAAGGAAATATTGGACAATAAATATTTGGATATATGTTCAACAAGGAGCAAGAGGATTCTGCTGAAAAGAACGCGGGCGTCAAAAAGGACAAAGACACCCCTGATGTCCCAGAGGAGTCTAAGTGGATACTCCAGGCCTAGGAATCCTATCGAAATATTTATTGTCCAATATTTCCTTCCTGTGTCATGTGCTCAGTTCTGATTGGTTACTAAGAAAGGCCAGAAGAGCACATGTTTGATGCAATTGCATACATGCAACCATTAGGCTTTTGGCGTAATCATTATGCTTTTTTTCATTAAATTACGCATGGTGCTTAAATGTATATGGATTACATTTTTTCTGTATATCCACCTTCCCAAAAAAAATGAATTATTTGTTTTCTTATTGTTATTACATTCCATTAATCCCACAGTCCGTATTTTAGAAAACATGGCTTTTATGTAACTACAGTATAAGAGTATGCTTGACCGTGGACTTGTGTGCACTTTCCTAACAGTATCATGTTCTAATTTTAACCTGGTTCTACTGTTGACCTCAAATTCTATTTATAGCATCTGTATGCTTAGTGAGGAGAGAGCAGACTGGTTTTCTAAATTTAATCATTATGTGCAGATTCTATGTTCTAATTCATATTTGCTGCAGAACCAGTCTAAAGATATTTAGAGCTAAAAAGTATATTTTATTTAATTCTGCATTAATGAGCAAAAAAAAAATATCTCTTTTAAAAAATTTCCCAGATTAATTAAAAAAAGGCAAATAAACATTTACGAAACCAAAAATAACAGAATCCTCAAATTAAGACGAGAGTGCAGCATCACGTGACATCTATTTCAGGCTGTGTGGAAAGAATATTATTATTTTGCGCTAATAGTCTTATGATGGCTTCTAGTCGATGCGTGTAAAGCTAAATTGCTACATATGAAAACTTGAAACATTAAAGAATGTTAAAAGACTGGAGGGACAAATAAATCATTGTGTATTGAAATTTTACCATGTTACATATGGATTATGCTTTTTCTGCTTCGATTCTGCTTTTTGACTTACTTGGATTACGCTTTTTCCTCATCAGGGGTTGGCATGTGTGCAATAGGAACATCCTCTGCCTTTTCTGTCAGTTTGACATAGACCTATTTCACAACCTGACCGAAATGGCCTGGCGATATTTAAAGCTGAGATTAGCTTGGCAGCACATTGCGTTTTTATGATAAGTAATGTTTGGAAATGTATTTACATTTTGTTGAAGTTTTTAACACAAAATAAAGCTTTAGACAGCACAACAAAGTTAATTTCTATCATTGGGAAAGAAGTATATTAACTACATGTTTTCTGCAATTCTTGTTTGCATAATTACAAAAAAGTCTTGTTTACTGCTCTCATATTTTAGTATGTTGGTAAGGGACCTGCTGCACTTTTTCACATTTGAACAATGCTATATAATCAATAAAGTTGTGCAATGAGAGTGTGGTCTGTCAAGATTGGTGGTCTCATATAGCAGTGGTCTTTCAAGACCGGTTTTACTGTAATATAAATTTCCATAAACATGTAGTGTCTCGTCTTGTTTATCTGAGACAAGCTACTGAAATTAAATTTTTTATTAAGGCAATTGTTGAATAAATAGATAAATGCACGCATTATGTTTAATCAGTCGTATACATTTTAAGTATATTAAATATAAGGCATTTGTCAGATAAATGGAGGTTGTGATTGTATATCTTGTTTTCCATTGTACATGTCATTGAATTATTGAATAAATTAATATTGTTATAAAGGATGATGGTCATAGCTTGTTCTTTTATTAGTTTGTTCTTTACATTTCTTCTTTTTACTTTTACCTGCCACATAAACCCATATTAGTATGCAGTAAAACTGTTAACCAAGGTTACAATAGTGAACAGACATCTCCATCGACATGAAGTTTTCCTGATTTGTAAATTCTTCATGCATCAGATTACTGTCCTTTATGTGCACTCGATAACTCGTATACATAGGGATATGGTGGTATTGCATTGGTTGGAATAGAGATTATAAAATCTAGAAGAAACCATCAAACTTGAATGGTGACCACTGCTGGGATGGAGGATTGAACCCAGGCTCACTGGTAAAAAGTGTTAACTGTGTAATGTAATGCCTTGTTGCAGGTATTTACACACAAGATATACTCTGATGCAAATCAAAGTTATCGAATTTACAGTAGAAAATGCTTATTGTGTTGCCAGTAATGATTAATAAAAGGTAATACTTTTCAACAACTTTAATTTTTGAAAGGTAAATTGCAGTATATACTAATTAATGTAAAGACATGTAATGTTAA
Organism: Unio pictorum; assembly: GCA_030141615.1. Taxonomy (NCBI): domain Eukaryota; kingdom Metazoa; phylum Mollusca; class Bivalvia; order Unionida; family Unionidae; genus Unio; species Unio pictorum. Next base: position 5,145,689 of record JARLTB010000018.1, on the reverse strand, counting down.
ACTTTAATGAGATTTTACAACTTAAATTTGGTCTTTTTGTTACCTTTTAGGAAATGGAATTGGTTCCCTTTAATTACAAAATGGAACAATTTACTACTTCTTTACAAACTAAAATTTATTCTTTCATGCACCTTTTGTTCATTGGAAAAGTGGGCCATTATTTGCATTTTTGGACCCTAAAATTGCTTGTAAATATCTTTAATACCCTTAACTTTTTCTTAAAATATGTATTAAAGTTCAGTAAAAGTCAAGCAAAGTTTGTCTTTCTTTATCTTTTAAGTGCTAGTAAAGATATCTTTTCACGCAGTGATTGTGATGGTATCACATCGATTTGAACGGGCTATATATATATATATATATATATATATATATATATATATATATATATATATATATATATATATAGAGAGAGAGAGAGAGAGAGAGAGAGAGAGAGAGAGAGATGACGGCACAATATCCATTGGTTTTAAGGTGTCATTGACTTATATTACGGTTAGAGATATAAATATATAAGACGGCACATTTCCCCCGCATGTGAACCACTGAAATGCCATTGACAATTAGGACGGTGCCCACAAAGAATTATATATAGACGGTACACACAAAGGATTATATAGGAAGGTACATACAAAGGATTATATAGAGGCCCTTCTCTACATTCAACTGAATCCACTCTTCCCCATAAAATCACCCTGAGAGAATGCAAAAACACATTCACACCGTGTGACAATGTGACAGAGAGTGGTTTTCAGCCCCAATAGTAAAAACGGCTGTCTACTATAAAAGCTAATTTATACACGGAAATCAAGAGGAAGGATTTGTGATTTGTATTTTCGTTTTTACTTAATTATAATTACTGACAGAATGTAAACAAAGCAAGATACATGACAGAAGTAGTAAAAAAAAGAATATTGTTGTTGTAAATACCTATTTGTTTGACTCGTTCTCTGACAGAATTAAAAAAGAATCAGGAATTGAATTAAGAGATAGTATGCGATTATTTCCCATGAGATCTTAAATATATTTTCGTAACAACAGAGATAACTCTTAATAGAATTATACACACATTACTAAAAGAGTTATCTTGCGTGTAACAAAAATTTAATTCAGATGTATGTAAATTGAATTTTATTTCGAAATCGCTTTGAAAGCGCGGATTTATATACACCTTTTGCAACATATCGAACCGAAGGCATACAAATATCAAAATACTTGCTGTCGCTATTCATCTATTGAAATGTTCTTTCTTTGTTAGTTTCTATGTTGAGAGATTGAACCGCTCTTTTCCAATGGATTTACAAGTACCATTTTTCCCCAATGCAGCATTCTCACTTTGTGTAATAGTCCATAAATTAATTAAATAATTATTCCTAGGATTTGAATCGATGTGATTAATTACAAAACCATCTTAGATCAATCCTTTGAAACATTCATATGCAAATCTATGATTAGGATGACATTTCCCTCCAGCGGTAAATATCAAATAGCCCTGATTGATGACAAATCCGACTGGGGTTTTCAGTCTGTGTTGCCTTACTAAACCATCACGAGACGCTTCATAGTCGATGATCGTGTGATGTGGTTTAAATTCTTGGCTCATTTATATACACATTTATTATTTGTTTAATTGATTATTTGGTTTAATTATTATTTATTGAGAGTCTAGTAATATAGTCCTGGGGTGTTCTTATAATTCTGTCGCTGACAGAGTCAGGGTCGGAGTCCTTGACTCGTTTATCATAATAGCGCTTAAGCTCTCTGTATCGCTTACCGCCACAACTGAGACACAATTGTGTGATGTCTCGTACTTAAACACCGCATCGTATACAGGGTTTCATAACTAAGCTTCCTCTTCGCACGCTCCGTGAATGATATCCACAGGAATCGTTTCTGCACGATTTGTGACAAATGGTTACTGATCCTCTCATAACCCATTTACAGTGATTCATTATATATAAGTTCTTTATTTTAATACTTGTTTTAATTATAATATGAAGGAGTTTGAGAGATTATCCAAAATAAAACCCTGGATAAATGTTAATTTCAATCTTCATAGAGTCTCCGTAGATGCACCAAATGAGGGTTTAATAAGTGATAGAAGCATGATAGGTAAAATCCATTAAGCGTTTAACGAATTTAAGCGCGATGGTGCATCTCATTGTTTTTCAACATTTCGAATCGATGGTAGTGTTGATGCTACCATGAAGGACAGCCACGCAGCACGAATAATAATGCATCTTGACCATCGAATGTATTTTTTCAGAGTGAAATTCATTATCCGTTCAGAAACAGGTAGTTGGACTATTTGTGATAAATTCGATCCTATCTTGAAAAAAAAATCACCGTGAGTCGGGATTCCAAAACAGGAACGTTGATAGGAATTGACAAACCGTATTAGGAGAGAGCTTATCCTGTAACAGCGGATGTTAATGGGATTTATCCGATAAATGAAAAACTGAGTGTTGAGAAATTGAAACCTATGAAACAGTCGCCGTTGACTTTGTCAGGGAGGATAAATTGTGTAACCGAACGAGTAATAGGGTATTTTACAAATGCGTTACGTGGACACAAATTGACAGATCTAAGACGTAACAAAATAAACGAATGTGCACTAAGAATCAAGGATACTGGGGTCACAATTCAAAATGTAGCTGACCTAGAAACATCATTAAGATGCCCAATAACCGTAGCAAGTATTACAGGAGAAGTATTATACGAATCAAGATATATAAGACAACGGGACTCCAATCAAGATCATTGATCATAATGCACACGTGTGGACGAACGCAGTAGCAATATTTCCGCGGGATAGATCCATAAAATACTACACGGGGAATTTGTTTGATTTTATTCACGCGGAAAGTAAAAACGATCCTGTGTCAGTGTGGTTCTTTCAGAGTTTTGAAGAAGAAGATTGTAAATTCGACCAATTTATAAGACCTAACGGTGTAATATACCGTACTGAATCTCTTCACAACGCGATGAGAAAACTAGCTCGGAATATTTCAACGGATAATAGCGAGCAATTACTAACAAACTGTTTTACAATCCCCTCAATTGCAGCTCATTTTGCGAGAAAGAAAAATCTGTGGAAACCAACACACGCTGAATTTCTCTCAGATGTTCAAGCCAGTTATGAAGAATACAAAAACAAAATGGATTATGGAAGACCAAATATGATCCTAAAAGTGTTTTTTCGGTTGATATGGTTGCGTGTTATCCAGGGAGTTTTCTCGGGTATGGAGAATGCGCTGAGTATTTTAAACGATTTGTTCGTCCCACACACTCGATGACACGAGTTGCGATTAATGGACAGCTACCCGATTTTGATTTAACCGGATTCACTCTTGTGTTATCATTCGAGATCGCTAAAGGACTTCACCCGTGCTGTTATATTTAGTTTGGTAGACATATATCTGAAAAACATTGGGTACCAATAGTGTTATTACGGTATATGATCGATTGTAAAATACTGATGTCGTTGACTGTCTCCGAGGCAATTATATCATATCGGAAACAAACTGAGGTTTGGTTACCACAACCAGATAGTCTTGATAGTATAATTAACGATTACAAAGAACATTTTCCTGATCTCGACGAATATTATATTGTTAAAGCGTCCAAGGGGATCTTTCAAGACAGAAATAAACATGCAAAGGATCTCGGTAGAAAAATAATTGGTAAATTCACCCAGGGTGGAGAATATGATTATAAGCAACATTATCCCAGATGATACTGAATACGATTTTCTAATCGCGGATGCAACATCTAGAGATATATATGTTAGTCATGAAGATGCTTTCTTGTCCGATGGAACAAAATTCGGTACAATTGTTAGCTACATTGATGGAAATTCTCCCCAATATGTTAATCTAAGGGCATCAATGTTGGCTTATGCATCTATCAATTTGCTATCGATGATAAATAGATTTCCTGAATTTGCGGTTAGAGTCACCACAGATTCATTTTATATAGATATCAAACATAAAGAAGCAGTGGCTGAATTTACAAATTCTGATGAGTGTTGGGGGTCATGGAGAATAAAACAAGAAATGTTACACGCTTATTCTAAATCAGCAGATGTTACGATTGAAGATAATTACATGAAAAATAATCAAATATCAGAACTATCGAGTGCTCCTTCGTTATCCGATCCAATATGTAGACATAAAACCGTTTACTTAAATGGATGTGGTGGGTCTGGAGAAAACAACACGACTGATATAATTATTTCGAGGGAAGTCACACATGATTGTGCTAACACCAACACACAGACTTGCCAGAGAGATGAAACAACGAGGAATTAATTCATGCACATATCACAGTTTTTTTCGATGGAAAGATGACGCATGGTTTACTCCTGACCGAATACGTGAGAAATATATTCCTGAAATCAATTTTTGGGATGAGATATGCACAGTGTCGTTAGATATATTAAAAATAATTCTTGGTTGGTTGTTACTGAAAAATACAGCTGTGATAATGTCTGGCGACCATGGACAACCACCACCATTTGTCGGTTTGTCTCCGCATGATTGGCTGAAGAATTTTGTAGATTATTATAAAGAAATTATTACTGATCATAGATCTCTTGATCCAGAATTAGGTGAGATCAAGAAATTAAACAGATTACAACCGGATAAAATCCAGTGTAAAATAGCGCATGAAATAATTTCAGAAACCCCATTAAATGTTTTTTGATAGTGGCAAGTAGAAAGATAGTCAGAGACACACTTCAAGCGCGGTTGTTTCAAACACATAAAGAAAAATTCTCAACACTTCCAGTGCCATTGTGTTATAGGCCTACGGATTCACGAAGACAGAATATTGAAGGTGATATTCCAGGGCGCCTGACAGAGTCAGGAACAGAAAAACAAACACTTGTGCTAAATGATATTATGTTGGTTGATATCAGTGTTGTCGAAGATGCATTGCGTGCTGATAAATCTTCGTGGACGCTAAGATACGTAATGACGATACATTCTTAGCAGTGATTGACTATATCCGATACGATTGTTTGAATCGTAGATAATAGCATTGAGTGGTCGAATTTAGTTTATCTCGCAGTGTCCAGAGTACGAAGAATAAATCAACTTCGAAGAGTTGTTCTAAATGCTAATGACACCACAACCAGTGATATTGTCATCGATGATATAATAAGAAAACAACTCGCTGTTTATAAACAAGATAAGAAAAATAACAGAAAATTTGATATTGATGTTGAATTTATAATTACGCTGAAACAACAACTGAATAATCACTGCAAGGGAGCTGTAATTGTATAAAACGTTGTCAGTATTCGGATAAAGATCCTCGCCAATTTACCGTTGATAGAAAAGATAATAGTCGTGGTCATACCAGAGATAATGTAACATTGACCTGTCTAGAGTGTAATCGAAATCACCGCGCTAATTAAGACTACGCGGCGGCAATTGAGTATCATCGGGTATCATTTGTAACTGTTCATGTGTAAATCCACGCTAAAGAGCAGCTGAATCTAATCCATAGATTGCGGGACTACCCGTGGATTTTACTATGTTAGACATGTTATGCGATACAAATAGGATCGGTAGCTCTTTTTGTACCACCTTCAAGTTCACCCGGCTCGTACAAATATCTTACAGTGACATTGCTAAGTATTCGTTGTTTTGAGAGATCATTTCGCTGTTTTTGTACGGGTATATACTTTTTTTGATCGCGATAACAGGTTTCATATTGATTGTTCGAGTACTTTCATTTTTTAGCGCAGCAATAACACCTGGTAATCTCTTGGCCCATTCACGAAATCGTTTATCATCGATGAATTCCATCGCGTATTGATAATGAAACAATCGCTTAGATAATGTTTGATTAAATCGTTCAACAATTGCTTGATCGCGGTGTATGTCCTCGTCGTATGGTGACATTATGATTCTTCATTGTTGATAACACTACACCCTGAAATTCTTTGCCAAGATCAATCTGTAATAGATGTTGGGCACTGCAGAGGACCTCGTCGATAAATCCTTTCAAACGCAACAGAAACCTCTGATGCCGCCTTTGTCAACAATGGTTCAGCTTCCTTGTGTCTACTCGCAACATCAACTACGGTTAGCGCATACTTGTATGTCCGTTCCGTTTATTAACAGTATCATGCGGCAGAAATAATATAACAGCCTGATGAACTTTATAAACGGCGCTGACATCAAAATATGCGAAGTTAATTTGTTTAGGCGGAAGTATATAAATCTGCCATATCGCCTGTCTTGATAACCAACCCACTGCAGTAACTTTTTTGACTTTTGCCGCGTTGGCAGGTTTATTAATTGCTGTTGTACCTATCCAGTATCCTTTTGGGGAATAACAAATATATTCCATATTGTTATTAATTACCAGCGCCTAATACTAGTTTACCCTTCTTCGCAGATCTTACTAACCAATTAGCTAATGATTTCTGGAAAGATTTATTCTTAATAGAATTCAACGCATGAATCAATTTCACATCTACAATATGTCTATGTTGCAGATTGCTACTTTTATAAGCAACATCATGAGCATGACAAGCATTAGTAATATTATTTATCGGATATTCGACGGGTCGGGTAGTGGTCTTGATCATCGAGTCGGATATCGAGTCTGGTTCCAGGACCACAGCCATTATATCCTGGTAGGTGTTTTTCTCCTGGATATTTTGTCAATTTTGCTGCAATATCACCTCTTTTTTTCTAAAAATCATTACCCGATTTCATAGAAACAAATCTATTTTTTTTTGTTCCACATTGTACACAATACCAGCAAGTGCTGATCTGTTATTGCTTGTGTTAATTGTTGTCAAGTCGTTTGTGTTAGTACGCGTCTTACACTTAACACAATAAAGATCCATAAGTATGTGTAATAACATAAATCTGATTGATTTGTCGGGGACAAAAACACGAGAACCCGTTAAGTATCGTGCAATCCTACCAAATTCTATTCGCATGATTATAATCGGACCGTCTGGAAGTGGCAAGACGCAGTTGTTACTTAATCTAATAATGAGGTGGTTAAAATGGAAAAAATGGAACAAATTGTATTTGGTAGCACCATATGTAGATGATCAGCGATGTTTCGATGTACTCAAGGATTTAACGAGAGACCAAAGTCAATATCCGACGAAGATTTTATTGAATTTATCACTGACATTGAAGAAGCACCGAGTGTTGATTATATTGATGGAAGTATCAACAGTCTAGTTGTGTACAATGATGTGATGCTAGATAAACAAACAAACCCTGCCAGGATATTTTCAAGAGGTAGACATAAAAATACTGATGTGATATATGTTACTACCAAAAGTGATCAGGGATAACTGTAATATTCTTGCTGCGTTTAATGAAGTTGACACTCATACGCTACGAAATATTCACCAGACCTCGTGCAGTGGAGATATGGATTATAATCTCTTTAGAAATTTCTTTAGTCACGCTCATTGGATCCTACATGGATTTATAACGATACATTTGCATGACCCTAGATCAAGATATCGTATCGGACTTGATAAATTATTCGGTTAAAACCATAACAACTAACAAAACCACGACAACAAATATGCGTCTGTGTTTCGGTTTCGTAACAAGCCTTAGTGTTGGTTTTAGACAATTTTTTTAGGTTTTGAGAAGGCCTTAATTTGATAAACAGAGTTCTAAAATTGTTAGGCCTTAATTTGACAAATCTCAGCTCTAAAATTGTTAAGCTTTAATTTGACAGAGCTCTAGAATTGTTTGCTTGAAATCTACCCAAATTAGAGATGTAGGATTCACCCTCTCTGCTGCACACACACACACACACACACACACACACACACACACACACACACACACACACACACGCGCGCGCGCAGATATATATATATATATATATATATATATATATATATATATATATATATATATATATATATGAGAAAACTGGGTATTGTAAATGGCATTTAGGCATTATTGAGTTAGGCTAACTTGATATAGAAATGAATTGAAACAATAATATGAATCAAATCATCATTTTACGGCATGATAAATGTGTTGTATTTGTTGAAAGAATCAGTCCTCGATAGAACGCTTTAGTACAATGATATTGCTCAAATTGGGAATTACAAATTTAAAACAAGGTCATATTCGTTAACAATACATTATATTACTATGTTTACGAATAAATGAATGGACCTTGAACTTAAAAAGAATAATCATGTGATTGACTGTATATTGCATGTATATTACGTCTCAAGGTCTACATGACACATTCATTTATCATGCCATACAACAACAGACCTTGATTTCCTTGCGATAAGACTTTGCTCGTCATCACCATGGTTACTTAAGTGGGGGGGGGGCAAAGTTCATGTTTCTGAGTGTTACTTTATTCTTCATATACAATGCTAATCAATATTTAAATGTTGGAAGTTAAATATGGGTTTGATTTGAAAATCGTATCGCTTCAAAGAAAATAACATACATAATAAAGATATTTTTTTTAAAAGCCCAAGGTTTTGGGTACAACGTAAATTGTAACTTCAAGTTCGTTCTTATGGCACTGATGTATTTTTTCTTCCATTTGTGACAAAAGACAAGTATTCAACTGAGTAAGATAGTCTTGCATTTGCATTGCATCCTTTACAAAGAAAGTTTGATCCAAATATTGAAAATATGTGTAACAAAAAGTATGACCATAACTTACTTTCTAATAATGGAGGAATAAATTACAGATCTGGCCTGCCGTGTATCTGTATCGACGGAGTATTTATTGAATAATAAGACGATATACACATGCTTTCCTTTTTTCAGAATATTTATTTTTTATTTTGTTTTAAATGAATGCTCCTTATACAAGTGAAGAGCTGAGAAAAAACAACTCTTCACTTTCACCGTTCATCATCAGTCGTTCAACATTAGTTGCAGCATAATCTACAGTAGCTTTCTGCGCTTCTTTGCTTCTTCTCGGGGTCTTCCACCACTTGATACACTGGCAGCCTATCATGTGCTGATACATGGCGCTAAGCCCACAACAAAAACAACATTAGCAGCAGAGAGGGTGAACAGACCACCCTTTTCCGACAAAAAATAGATTGAGTTCTCAAAACAAAAAATAGTCTTCCAACGAAATCTCATATTTTAACCCAAAAAAAGAATGTCTCCATTTAGCAAACGGAGACTTTACGATTTTTCAATCAATTTTGGTCGCAACGATGTGGTCATCACCCTCTCTGCTGCTACAAGTTAACAAAAAATAATAAATGATTTCAACCAAATATTTGATCGAGTCTTTAGGACTTTACAAACAAACTAATCGCTAACACCTCATCTTGTAGATCAATTAAATTATTTGACTGGTCGGTGAGTCGGAAATTAATTCTTGTTAACGAATTATTATGGCATCGCATGTAGACAGGATTAATTGGGTTTTCAATAATTAGGAATCCTGGAGGAGCTGTTGGTGCAAATGAATAAAGAATATATCCCTGCTTAGCTTGATTTGATTGCTCTAGATTAATTTGATAGCTTCCTTCAATTGCATCACATACTAAATTGAGAGCAATCACCGTTGAAATATTTACATTATGCGGGGCAATATGCCTACCGTGTCCATCTGGATCATTATTATACCTGAGAAGGACAGTTGAATCTGGTTTTCGTAGCGCCTTGATATCGGTTCTAACAATTCTTGCTAGTTCATCAGCGTTGTATTTGGGAAACTTGAAATTACGCAGATTGTCTTCTGTGATATTGTAATCGGTTAGGAATCGTTGTTTACTGTCGCTGTTGTCATTAATTATTGTTTGAATAATTAGTTCATAGATATATTCCATGTCAGATATAAGTTGATTTATTATTTCAACGTGTTTTTGCGATTTTGTTTTCCGTAGTTGTTCTAGTTGTGTTTCATATAATTGTTTAATTTCATTAAAATAACCACGGACGTCAGTTAGCGTAAATGAAATAGTAACAGATGAGTCAACTGTTCTTTTAATGATAAAATCCCATTGCAATGTGTCTTTGTTGGTAAATATAAATCTATCGGCGATTTTTCCTTTTCTTATATCAGATAAATTATCTCGATAACTGGGATTGATTTCATGATATGATTGTACGTCCGTGGTTAAGTCGGCGGTGGATTTTTCGGGTGGTTTTTCAGGCCATCCTAACACTGTTCTTAACGAGCTGTTATAGATATCTACAATGTATCCCTCTGTGCTTATTTCGATCGACGACGAAAGCGTCGGTTCATGAAGTTTAATAGCTATTTTTGATTCTTTTCCCGTGATTGATTTTATTCTACGCTGAATTTCAGCATCGATTTGCTTAATTTGGTACGACCCAGTTGGTAACGAAACAGTTTCTCACGCTGGAGTACCATCGGGTTTATTCTTATACGAGAACACCAGTGCGTTATTGGGTTGCTGACCGCCAAATGCAACCGATCTGATATTAGGCCAGCTATGATATACTCATAATTTTGCCAGCGCGATCTCACGCACTGGAATCGGAGAAGGGAAGTTCACACTAAATTCAGGGTTTGTTGATGTTATTGATATCATGCTTGTTCGTATCGGAGTGGTATTCTCCGCGATTCGTTGAAGTAGTTCGAGTGACATTATTGTTAACGCTGTCTTCAATTTCCAATTTCAACATCGCGGAGTTGTACAACTGGGTCATCGTGGAAAATTCAACATCGGATATGAACGAATTATCTATTGACAGCGAGATCAACTCGGATAATTTCGAGTATGCGTCAAATACCACCCTGTACCGAGCTGTATAATCGGCGAGTTTTTTCTGAGAACACGATGATAACTTTTTAGTTATTGCGGTGGCGACTGCCGCGATTGTTGTTGCCGCGGAGATAGCGATTAGAACTGCAATCGGAGCCATCATGGTCACCGTCGACAAAATAACTCCGGCGCTGGCCATCACACCGGACACCGAGTACACGGTGATGTCGATGATTGCTATGCTGCGTCGGTATTTTTTCATTTTTTCACGATAACGCTCAGAAAGTGATTTCAAGTTCGCGGAAAATTCTTTCACGGTATCATTTCGATATCGATGCGATTGTGATACCTCTGGGACTATTATCGGTTCAATTGATTTCATCGATGTCATTACTATTTTAAACCCGTTAGTGTTTTTAATTATTCCTCCTCCTCCGGGTAGTAGATCAGGGGGTAGTGTGCTTCACATATAAATTCTAAACACCAGAGTATTTTTGATCTAATGGTACTATCAACCGCGACAATCTCAAATTCTTCTTTACCATTGATAATTACTGTCGCGGTGCCACCAAAGTAGGTTTTACCTTTCACGATGATATCAAATTGCTTGTTAGAGATTAACGTCATCCTGTAGATACCATAGATCTGCTCCCCGATATCAATGGGCCATCTCACACTAGATTCTTTTACCCAATCAAAGGTCCCATGATCGACCGTATACACGATATTTTCAATGCTTCCGTGTGGATGCGGAATTTTTACCTTTTCAGAGGCTTCTTTTAGTTTAAGAATATCATTGTAAATATAGAGATAGGTTGTCTTGATTTCGTTAGTATTTATCGTCCTCACCGCCTCCTTGTTAAAAAAGAACGAAATCAGAAGGTATTTAAATTCATCGAGAGTTTTTAGTTTAAGAATATCATTATACATTTCGAGATAGTTTACATGGACTTCGGTAGAAACCATCATCCTCCCATCCTTCTTGCTTAAAAAGAATGGAATCAGAAGGCTTGTGATTCCAAGCCGTGCTTGGTTTTCAATTTACCGGTTGATGTTAGAAAAATTTGTCGTGATATCTTGGGGTTTACTGCCCTCAAAGAACTTATTAACAATTTCGCTGGTGGGTTTTTGTTCGTCAATAGCGCTTTTAATTTCAGCGAGGGTTGGGCCTGTCAGAGATGTGGTTTCAGACACAGGTGTTCTCCCAAGAAATTTATCCACGATGGTATTAAGTGTTGTTTGTTTCACCATAAACATATTAATATCTTTGAGAGTCATCGTAGATGTAGCTGGGACACCAAAGAAATTATTAGCGACGTAGGCATTGTGAGTATGCTTGCCGATAAACTCGCTAATTTCAGCGAGAGTCATGCCTGCCACAAGTGGGGTTCCAAAAAAACTTAACAATGACGTCGTTAGTGGGTTTTTGTACCTTTTCAAGATTTTCTATTAGTTTAGAAATATCGAGATAATTTGCCTTGATTTCATTTTCATTCATCATCCTTCCCGCGTCCTTGTTAGAAAAGAATAGCGATAGAAAGTTTTTAATTTCAGCGAGAGTCATGCCAACCACAAGCGGGGTTCCAGAGAATTTATGTACGACATTTTTGCGAAAACTATTATAACCTCGTATATAATCATCCAGTTCACGGCCGTGGGCGGCAATCGCGTCGGTGATCGTAGACACAAGTGCGCCTGGTTTAAGTCGTCCACCGATGGAATACAGCGCAATAGAGTTTTCAGCGGCATCGCTCTGCCGTATCAAAATGTCATTCACGGATATATTACTGCTTTTCAATTTACCCTGGCTATCTTGAAATACAACTATTTCGTTCGGGTCAACACTTGCTAAATTTAACGTCTCAGCGATTTCATCTTCAATTATTTTTTTTACATCCTCGATAGAACCCGCAGATGTTTCCGGGGTGGGTTCCGACATTGACAGAGATTGTCCCCAAATATTAATCATTATTGTAAAGACTCTAGTATTTTTAATTTATTGATTCTCTAAAATTACCTTGTAATTTCCCACTCGTGTATTTATTTACAGCCAGATGAGGTGGTTTCTGTGACGATGAAATCTCCGCGAGGACATTTAATACTTCACGGCCGCATATCGGTGGATCATTTAATTGTTGTGTTGGCAGCGTGGAATAAAAAATTGGAAACTCTTTGAGTTTCATCGAAGAATTTATATACCGCATAAACTCGCTTGGCGGAGATAACCCATATGAATCGAAATAGACAATCCCACGCGGATCAATCGCGTATGCAACCCAGTGAGTTCCCGATCCGTTACTGTTATCAAGATTGATGATACCGGTTTCAACGCGTTTAGGTTTTCTCGGTAATTGATCTCTCATAAAAACCCCTCTGAAGTTTTTTATCGCTAGTTTTTTAGCAGCATCAATTAAATCAAAATTGGACATAGGGAGAATTGGGCTTTCAACTAATAAACCGTTCCTGGTATTCTCAGGCCGGATCCGTTCATGGATCTGCCGCTGTACCATGAATACGGGGTTCCTGGTAGGTACAACCCCTTTCCCTTTTTTTATATCCTTTCCCAGTTGCCTTTTTCAACGCCATCCATGCCGCGGTCCCAACGGCTCCCAACGCTGCCGCCTTCGCCACCGCTGGGGCAGCCGCTGCAATCAATGCTGGTATTGCAGCTACCAATGGAAATATACCACCTGATTTTATCATGTTGGCGATTGCAGCTTTCGAAAATACAATTTGAACCCCTCGCTTATTCTTCAGCGCATCATTGAAATGTTTTATTTGACGATCCGTCAATGATATTTTATGTGTACCGCCGGACATCTGCGCTGGTTTTAACGTTATTGTGTTCCACATTCTTTAGCGGATTTTGATCGCAATTTCTGGACCTGACCATCAGTCAGCTTGACACTAACAACACTACATGTCATTTTATTGTAAAACACATTTATGCTTTCAATTGATCTAATTGGAAACTCTTCAAGTTTCATTTACATATTTTCCACTGGTGCATCAACAATTCTCATTCATCCGCCAACCCCTTCTAACAACATTGAATTGTCGCTGAGAATAACAGCAACCGCTCTATAATCAAAACTACCAGGATCTATACGAGCCTTAAAATGTATGTCAACAACGGATTGCCTTGTTAAATCAAGATGTTCCAGCGAAAAGTAATAAATTGGATACAAGTTCTTAAAATCGAGTTGCGATATTTGCAAACCAGTATCAACATTTTGATCACGACCCATATATGACAGCATCCGATGATACACACGTGCTATTTGGTTGTTTCCGTAATTAAGCTGTATATCCTCAGATGGTTCTTGTTGTCCGTTTATTCTCAGTGAAACCTCACTTACCCCTAATCGATCAAATATCATATGACTGCGTTCTTGGGAGCGTAATCGATTCCGATTCTGCAGCGCTATAAATATATGACGTGGAGCTGAAACGCCTTGTTTTGATGCCAAATGCCATGTAAATGTACCATTAACATTATCCTCTTTGGCATCAGTTGTTGTTGTTAGCCAACTTAGCAATGATTTGCCGCCTGTGTCCATAAATGAGAGTAGTCGCTCTTCTGTGGTAATTGATGGGGTCATTACTGGCATCCACAATGCTAATTTAGTTAAAACAACTTTACCATCATCGACACCATTAGCGCGCCAAATTGCCTCGTTGTCATTGCATTTTCGCACTAACGCGATTGTGTGTTTGGCTCCATAGATGACTTTTCTGACATTTCTGCAGAATCCAAATATGTGATGGAGTGTAATTGCACACGAAAACTTTTTCTCTTGTCCTTCCAATGCTAATTTTCGTGTTGCAAACCCTAGATTGAAATTACCATTAACGCCTCTGAGAATATCAAACGCAGCTCCGGGTCTAGCTCGACGTTCTGGATTAGCTGCTTCTTGTTGATCGGCTTCCGAATTATCTCTTGCTGTTAACACTTTAATGTATTGAAGGTGGTCAGCGTTATCAGAGGTATCCTTTGCAAACATCATAGACGGACCAGCCGATCTTGTATAATCATCGGAGTATCTTGCTAGCCCGATTATTGTTGTTGCAACATCAACCTCACGGTCTATTGATTCAATTTCTTTTCCATCAATGAGATATCTTGCACTTTCAAATAACGCCATTATGCCATTGTTGACGAAACCAACTCGGATATTTGGATCATTTGCATATGGTGGATCATTATGAGCAGCATCATTTGTTACGAGTTCTCCTTCTACTTCAATAAATGCTTCACATGGCAAAAAGTATTTACTGGTATCTTGAACTTGAAGTTCAATTCGCGATCGTAGGTCGGGTTGTATTGCATGATAGGAATAGTATTGATAATCGCTTACGGAATCGTCTTTGCGCACTGGGGCTTCCATATCAAGAGCGGGATCAGCTGTTCGTTTAAACATTTTATAACATACTAGTGTTTTCAATTGTGAAACTTTTTGTAATCATCGTCGTTTTTGTTTTCGTTTCAAACTACTTCCTGCTATCGCGTTCATGATAGCGCTATCTGTTACCTGTGAATCTGTCAATTGCGACGGAGTCACCGAAGCAGCCAACGACGCTAGTTTTTCTTCCACTGCGCTATTTATTGCTTTGCTGATTTTTGCAGGCATCACTGTAGTTGATGGCAGCACCGTTGGTTTCTTTCGCACCAATGATATTATTTTATCTTTCGCGGCAGAAAATGCCTTTCCGGCAAGATTTCCAACAGCGCTGATTCCCTTATCACGAATAATATCAATGGCTTTCATTGATAATTGTTTAGCTAACGGTGCCACTTTTGGGGCCATTCCTGTAAATAACCCAGCAATGGTATTGCCGAAACCATCTCCGTAATATGCTCTATAAACAGGCAATAGTGAGTTCACCACGTAGACGCTTACGGGTTTATCATGGTTGTAGTGTATGGTCATCTTGTTATAAAACTAGTAGTTTTTCAATTAGTGATTAATCGCTGTAATAACCATGAGCGTCTTTGTGATTTTCAACTAATTCAGCAATGAGTTCTCGATATACATTAATGTCCATGATACCACCGGCAAATAACCGCCTGCAAATATCAGCGGCCTCATTAATTATTTCCGGAGAGTTATTTCTGGCTCGCTTCGCCCCGATGAGAACTTCCAGCCGTGATATATCACTGAGGATGTTACGGGGACAAGTAACGCTAGTGTTTTCAACTATGCCGCTGCCTAAATATCCATCTCCAGTTGACTCCTCTTTACCAAAAAATCCAGTTGGATACCCTTTATTTACTCTAATCAATACTTCGTCTTTAAAACTCTCAAAATCATTGCGGATACTTTCTGTGATTCTAAATCTACCACGGTTTGCCAGGTATACTTTTTTTATGCAATCCTCGTCGTTTTTTATATACTCTTTATACTCTTTTTTTACAGCTATTTCTCTTTGATCGAGTGAAAAATTCCGCGCGGTAAAGTTAATTAAATTATTATCATCTTTAAAATTTTTAATTTTGTTGTATGCATCGTATGTAAATCTACTTTGCGGTGAATACATTTTTTCTGTAGTAGCGTCTCCTTTCTCTTCTTCTGGTTTTCTTTCAGTAGCACCTAGTTCTTCTAGTACTCGCTCTTTTTTTTGTTGTTGCCGTGAAGTAGTTACTATATCTATTGGAAGTGTTTCTAAAGACTTTTTTGTTTGTTCGGTCTCTGCTGCGATTTTTTCAAGCACACCAAGAACGGGCACTTCTCGTCGCTTGCCTTCCTCAGGAATATCCCCAAATATTGCTCGTTCAGTTGCTGTTTTCACATCGCTGGTCGCCTTAGTTACCGGGGCGAACAGTTGTTCACTTGACACAGAAAAGTCAGTCTGCGCTTGTTGTCGTTGTTGAAGTTTCTCGCGAACTCTGTCTCGAACCGGTATAAACTTTTTAATTGCTGCTAGCCGCTCTCGGGTTAATCTAGTTGTAAGCGATTCACCTACCATATATTGTTTGTGAACTGAATTTTCAAATGTGAAACTATCACAATTAAATGCTGAGTTATTAAATAATGTACCATCAAGCTAACGTATCCATCTCCGACAAGGTTAAACTGTACGACGCCATCCGCGAGTGTTTCAGAAATAACATCGCTGGGGGTTTCAGAATTGTAATATCTGAGAACGGCGATGAACGATTTTTGTTAACTCCGCAGCAACAACAACAACTACGTGAAAATGGAGGCATCGCGGTGATTACTTGCTACCACAACCAGATCATCCAGTACGCACATAGCTGCATGAGCAAGCCCAAACTGTTGAGTATCCTTTCAGGAGAAAATCCTATGTAGTTACAAAAAATTTACTGAAAACCTTTTTTTAGTAGTAACACTCACGTGGTTAGGATACTGGTTTTTCCTCGTTTAATATTTTTCTAAGATCACGAACCTTAGAACTAATTTCAGCTCGTTTTTGATACTCTTGGCCGAGCTTTTGACGTATTGCTTCAACGGTGCTAAATAGCGTTATAAATACATTAATGTCGTTACCGTACAAACAAGCATAGATGGACTTTTGAATTCCTTTCACGAGTCTGTACATCTTAGGTAAAACATAACGACCCCTACTAGACTGATACTCAATGTCTTCATATTCCGAGGCAATCCTGTCACAGTCGAGATCTTTAGATAATATTACCCCTCGATTTTTTAAAATTGAAATTTCAGCAATTATAGAATTTACATCTTTGATATCCATATTTTTATAAAAATATAGATATAATACATTTTACCTCTAATTATTAAAAAAAATTGCAAAATAAATGGTATAAATTATGAGCGGTTATTCATTCATGAGTCCCTAATTCAGGCCTTTGTGTCTTTGTTAGGGTCTTTTCTTTTGGCTATCCATTCCGGATGCTCTTTTTTGTGACCCTAACACCGTTTCTATTAGCCCATTCTGTGCTACCCTATGGGGTTCCTCATGTGAATGTAGAGCTTTTTGCATCAATTTATACCATTTATTTTACACCCAATTACTTTGACAAACAAATAATCTCCGGCGAGGGGTCTAACTCAGCAAACACTGAATTAGATCTCTCAGAAGGTATATGTTTGATTGGATGTTTTTGTGGCGTGGGCGTGGTCAAAACAAACCAACATGGCAACCCATGAAATCAAATTCATGGTTGCATGAGTTGGAAAAAACACCAACCCACGCTACCGTGAATGCGATAGCATGAGTTACAATGTTGGTTTGGCTGAGGGGGTCCGCCCCAATTAATAGAAAAACATCTTTCGTTTCGCCATCAAATAATGTATCTGCTATGGGGACCGAACACGTAGTTGATAGATCTATGTTTACAAGACAAACACGCTACCATTACACCACGGAACTGTCATACAGAATAGAGATTTTTTAATATATATATCTTCTGATTATACTTAACAATAAGAGATTTTTAAAATAGACAATTTTACTGTATCAAGAGAAATTTCATCGTATTTAGGAAATAAATACTAAGTACACAAAACAAATAATAATTTAACTGTTGTTTAAAATATCATGTAAATATTACTGGGTCTTTTCAGTCACGCATGCCTGCGTCAGTGACCGATCATACAGGGTGGGGAACAATTCATATATACTTAATTAAGGATGGTATATTTCCTTGAATTACTTATTAATGCTGTTTCACAACATTTAAATGAGAAATATTTTAAATGAAACACTAAACAAAATAATACAGCAGCGTGTTTTTTTTTCCCTGTTCTAATTCTCTAGACAAAATGCCTTATCGATTAGATCACAAAGAGCTGTATACAGAGGAATTTTAACCACGCCCACCTACTTCAATGAATGGGAAACACTGTTCCGGCTGAGCGAACAAGGTAATACGCTGGATTATAAAGAACCGTCTGTACTAAAAGTGTATTATAGATGGTCTAAATAAATACAACTGTTTAAATTGCAGTTTTAGGCAAGCGACAATAAAAGGTTTTAGAAATTGTTAAAGTTGATAAAAATACAACTCGAACGAAACTATGTTATACTTCATTACAGTCACGTGGGCGCGCCTAGTCAAGGTATACAGGTAATAGCAGACGGCACACTTCCTTTGACGTCATAATACAAGGGAACTTAGTAGGTAGAGTGTTATGAGTTGCGGCGGATTTATCCATAAAGGATTTATCTCCCTTGAATCGTTTTAGGTGTATACGAATTTTATTTTATGACCATTTTTTTTAGACAGAGCAGTTTTAATTATATTTTCTGCAACAAATCGTATTGAAGCCCTACAAATGTCAAAGTATCTACTGGCTTCATTTATTGATTGAAATATTTTCTCCTCGCTGGTTTCTAAATCAAACGATTTCACACCCTTGGGGTGTTTTGCGTATTTGCCGGTTCCACCTAATTTTGAATTCTGACTTTGTGAGACGGCTTGAAGATTCACAAGACAATTATCAGTCTTCACGCCATTTATGTGATCAATAACAAGGCCGTCTTCAAATCAATCCGCTATGACATTCAAAAATAATTCTATGACAGAGATATTTTTTATTTCTAGCACTAAACAGCAAATACCCCATATTATTCAGAAATCCAACCGGTTTTTTTAGTCTGCGGTGCCTGACAACACCATCACTGGAGGCTTCGTAATTAACAAGCACTGGATGAGGTCTGAAATCTTGGCTCATTTGTATAATAATGCTATTTGTCTAATTTATATCTGCTTTAATTATAAACCTCTTGATATAATCTTGAGTTTTTTTTATGATTTTGTCATCGTTAGGGTCAATGACGGTATTTTTTATTCGTTTGTCATAATAGCGTTTTAGTTCCCTGTATCGTTTACCCCCACAAGCAAGACACAACTGCGATTTTCCCCTTACCCCAGCCCCACATCGGAGGCCTGGAAGGGGACCAAGGGAACCGTTGCGAACACTTTGTAAATGATACCCACAGAATTCGCTTCTGCATGACTTGTTACACGGGGTTGTTGATCCAATCATTAGCCACTTGCAGTGATTCATTATACTATATTTTTCTATTTAAATACTTGTTTTAATTATAACATGGAGGAGTTCAAGAGATTATCGAAAATTAAGCCTTGGAAAAATGCTAAATTCAATCTCGATAGGGTCTCTGATACACCAAAACGTCTAATCGGTGATAGAACTATACTGGGTAAAATCAGGGAGTGTTTTAATGAATTCTACTGAGACGGTGCAGCACACTGTTGGTCGACATTTCGAATTATTGATGAAGATGTCAATGTACCCAACATCGATGCTACCATGAACGATGAAAGAGCAGCTGAGATAATTTCACACCTTGGCCCGCCAAGGGGCTGGAAATTCAAGGATAAATTGCAAAGCAATTCCCATCAGAAGTATTTTTTTCAGAATAAAATTCATTATCGAAGTCGAAGGCAAATGGATTATCAGGGATAAATTTGAACCAATCCTCAAGGATAAAAAACTGTCATTGTAAGTAGAGATTCCAAACCAGGAATTCTAACTGGAATTGACAAACCATACTACGAGAGATCTTATCCTGTAACAGCAATTGTTTATGGGATATATCCGTTAAATGATAAACTCGATATTGCAAAACTAGCTCCTATGAAATATTCTAGTTCACTGAATTGTGTAGCAACACGGGTAATGGAACACTTCACAAATGCATCCCGAGGAAATAAACTAACTGATCTGCGACATAGGAAAATAACCGAATGGAAACTGACAGTGAAACAGCACGGTGCAAAGATTTCTGATATAGCTAAATTAGAAGCATCATTAAAATTCCCAATATCAGTAACGACAATAACCGGAGAAGTATTATACGAACCGAAATATCAATCGCGAGGAGCTCCAATTAAAATTATTGATCATAACAAACACGCGTGGACGGCTGCAGTAACAATATTTCCACGAGATAGAACCGTGAGATATATCCCCAAGGAGTTCGTCGGGGATGTTTTTTATAATGAGAAATTATTCGATGCTATTCACACGCTGTGTAAGGATGATCCTGTGTCAGTGTGGTTACTTAGAAGTGATGAAGATCCCGAAATAGGATTTGATCAATTTGTAAGACCAAATGGTGAATTATATCGCGTTGAAGAATTAGATAACAGAATGAGAAAAATCGCTAATGATTTTTCACCGGAGAGTTTCCATGAAAAACTATTAACGGATAGTTTTACTATTCCATCAGTGGTAGCTCACTTCGCAAGAGAAAAAAACTCATGGCGTCCAACACGAAGTGATTTTCTCGAGGATGTTAAATTGAGTTGCATCGAATTTGGTCATTGGGGACTGTGGAATACAAAATACTCACGTGATGGTATGATTTCAATTGATATATCCGCGTGTTATCCTGGAAGTTTTCTCGGGTATGGAGAATGTGCTGAGTACTTATAACGATTTGGACACCCCACGCATGAAATGACTCGTGTTGCGATTAATGGTCCATTGCCTAATTTTGATTTAACTGGATTCGCTCGTGTGATATCATTCGAATTCGCTACAGGGTTACATCCGTGTAGTTATGTTTGGCTTGGTAGACATATATCTTAAAAGGCCTGGATGCCAATAGTGTTACTACGATATATGATTGATTGTGGTATGCTAATATCGTTGATTGTTACCGAAGCTATTATATGCTATCGAGCTCAGAAAGAAGTTTGGCTACCACAACCCGATCTAGATCGTATTATTAGCAAACAGCGAAAACAGTTTCCAGATTTCAATGAAGAACAAATCATGAATTGGTCTAAGGAGTTATTTGAAATTAAAAAAGAACAAGCAAAGGATTTTGGACGAAGAATAATCGGTAAATTTACCCAGGGTGGAAGATACGACAATGCAAAATATTCCTCGCGGTTGATCATAGACATCGCTGAATGCGATTTTATTGTAACGGATTTAACGAAACAGGGAAAACTTGTAAATCGTAAAGACGCTTTCCTACCCGATGGAAGACTATTAGGTACAATTGTTACCTATTGTGATGGATATATTAAACAATATACGCATTTGAGAAGTTCTATGCTAGCTTATGCTTCTATCAATTTATTTTCGATGATAAATAGATTTCGTA
This sequence comes from Unio pictorum, assembly GCA_030141615.1. Lineage (NCBI taxonomy): Eukaryota > Metazoa > Mollusca > Bivalvia > Unionida > Unionidae > Unio > Unio pictorum. Next base: position 5,123,902 of record JARLTB010000018.1, on the reverse strand, counting down.
ATACCGCGGTTAGAGTAGCTACTGATTCGATGTATATACACAATAAATACAAATCAGATGTAGCTAAATTCACAGATCCGGAGGCAAATTGGGGATGTTGGAGATTTAAAAAGGAGACGCTACATGAGTATTGTGAATCGGCAGATGTTACCATGGATGAAAAGTACTTAAAGTGTGATGAGATTCAATCCGAATTTTCTAATGCACCACCGGTATCTGATCCAATATGTAGATACAAGATAGTTTATTTAAACGGTTGTGGTGGGTCAGGAAAGACAACTCGTGCAATTGAATTATATCATAGAAACGCTAACGTTTCAAAATCAAACATGATTGTGTTAACACCGACTCACAGACTCGCCAGAGCGACGAAACAACGAGGGGTAAATGCCTGTACTTATCATAGTTTCTTTCGATGGAAAGGCGATGAATGGATCCCTGATCGAATGGGTGATAAATTCATTCCTGAAATCATAATTTGGGATGAAATATGCACAGTATCGTTGAAAATATTACAAACATTTCTTGAGTGGTTGTTATTGAAAAATACAAAAGTCGTCATGTGCGGTGATCACGGCCAACCACCACCATTTGTCGGTGCATCCCCACATGAATGGCTAAAGGGTTTTGTAAACTATTATGAATAAATTAATACCGACCATAGATCACTTGATGAACAATTACGAGAATTCAAAGCGCTAATTAGATTACAACCGGATAAAATCCAATGTGAAATAGCGCGTGAAATAATTTCAGAAACTCCCATGAATGATTTTTGGGAAACTTGGAGACCAAACGATTTGATAATTGCAAGTAGAAAAATAGTCAGAGACACACTTCAGATGAAGTTATTTGAATTGCATAAAGAAAAATTTGCAACACTTCCAGTACCGTTGTGTTATAGACCTTCGGATACACGAAAACAGAATATAGGAGTTGATATTCCAAGACCAAAATCCGAAGGGTTTCAAAGACAGAATTTAGTGTTAAATGATATTGTGCGTCGTTGAAGATGCATTGCGTGCTATTAATCCCCCGTGGACGCTAGGTTACGCAGCAACAATACATTCTTCACAGGGATTGACTATATCAGATACAATTGTTTGGATGGTGGATAATCACATCGAATGGTCGAATTTAGTCTATCTTGCAGTATCCAGAGTACGAAGAATAAATCAACTTCGAAGAATTGTTTTCGATGATGACACCACAATGGATGATGCTAGCATCGTTGATGTTAAAATTATTGATAAAAATCTCTCCGGTTACAAACAACAAGACAAAAAAAATCAACGACAATTTGATATTGATGCTGAATTAATAATTACTCTGAAGCAACAACAGAATAATCACTGCGCGAGTTGCAATTGTATAATGCGTTGGCAGAATTCGGATAAAGATCCTCGCAAAATTACCGTAGACAGAAAAAATAACAGTCTCGGTCATGTCAGAAACAATGTGATGTTGACTTGTCTTGAGTGCAACAGACGCAACGGCGCTAGTTAAGCCCATGCGGTGGTAATTGAGTATCGTCAGGAATCACTTGTAATTGTTCGCGTGTAAAACCCCGCTGAGGGGCAGTTGAATCCAATTTATAGATTGGAGGTCTACCAGTTGATCGTGTTATAGTAGATATCTTGTGTGCCGTAACACTCCAAATAGGATCAGTAGCCCTTTTTCTGCCACCTTCAAGCTCTCCTGGTTCGTATAAATACCTAACAGTGACATTACTACCAAGAATTGGTTGGGAAACGCAATAATCTTTTTGTGAAATTCTTCGAATTTCCATTTTAGGTATAGACTTCTTTTTAATCGCGTTGATAGGTTTCATGTGGATTGTTCTAGTAATCTCATTATTCAGTGCGGTAATCACAGCTGGTAACCTTTTGACCCATTCACGGGATCGTTTTTCTTGGATGAATTCTTTTGCGTATTGATATCCAAATAACCGCTCAGCAATCGTCCGATTAAATCGTTCTACAATTGCCTGATCGCGATGTAACGCAGTATGTCCTCGTCTGATGGTGACATTGTGATCTTTCATCGCAGATAAAACAGCGCCTTGAAATTCCTTGCCAGGATCAACTTGTAACAGATTTGGCCAGCGTAGTGGGCCTCGTCGATAAATCTTTTCAAATGCAGAAGCTACTTCAGTAGCTGACTTTGTTTTTAACGGCTCTGCTTGTTTGTATCGACTCGCAATGTCAACTACGGTTAGCGCGTATTTGTAACCGTTGTCATGTGGTAAAAATAATATATCAGCCTGATGAACTTCATTAGGGACAGTCACATCAAAATGCGAGTAATTAATTTGTTTAGGCGGTGGTATATAAATTTGCCATATAGCCTGTTTGGATAACCAATTAGCCGCAGTGGCCTTTTTCACTTTTGCGGCGTTGGCGAGTTTATTGATTGCAGCGTTACCCCTCCAGTATCCCCTCGGAGAATAATAAATAGATTCCATATTATTAATTACCGGCACCTAACATCAATTTGCCTTTCATAGCTGATTTTACCAACCACGAAGCCAACTTTTCTTTGAAAGATTTATCAGGAATAGCATTTAACGCATGAATTAATTTCACATCCGCGAGATGTCTATGTTGCAGATTGCTACTTTTATATGCAACATCGTGAGCATGACACGCCTTATCAATAGCGTTTATCGGATACTCGCCGGGTCGGGGCAGATTTTGATCATCAAGTCTGATATCTAATCGTGTTCCGGGGCCACAGTAGCTATATCCTGGAAGGTGCTTTTCTCCGGGATACTTTGCCCATGGGGTTCCAGGGAGCTTTGCCAATTTGGCTGCGATATCACCTCCTCGTTTTTTTTAAAACATCTCCGGATTTCATAGAAACAAATCTAAATATTTTTGTACCACATGTTGCACATTTACCAGTTAGTGCTGATCTGTTATTTTTAGCTGTAATCGTCGTCACATCATTTGTGTTAGTACGCGTTTTACACTACACACATAATAGATCCATAATTTATGTATAGAGATATGGATATAATTGATTTTCCAGCGACTAAAACAAGAGAACCAGTTAAGCATCATGCAGCGCTACCCAACTCTATCCGCGCAATTATAATCGGGCCATCTGGATCCGGCAAGACTCAATTGTTGCTCAATTTAATAGTGAGATGGATGAAGTGGGATAAGTTGTATTTAGTTGCTCCTGGCGTAGATGATCAACGATGCTATGAAGTGTTAAAGGATTTTAACGAGAATGCATCAGAGATTAAAGGTGAGAACGCCATCGATTTTATAACTGATATTGACGAGGCACCATCCGTGGATGACCTTGATAGGAGCATTAACAATTTAGTCGTATACGACGAAGTGATGTTAGACAATCAAAAAACCCAGATAGAATATTTTCCCGAGGCAGGCATAAAAACACCGACGTGATATATGTCACTCAACGCTACACTCAGATTCCAAAAGTAATCAGAGATAACCATAATATTCTTGCTGTGTTTAACGGCGTTGATACACATACGCTACGAAATATTTGGCAGACATGGTGTTCCGATATGGACTTCAATCAATTTAAAAATTTCTTTAGTAACGCTCAGTCAACCCCGCATGGATTTATAACAATAAATTTACATGATCCTCGGACTCGATATCGTATCGGACTCGATCAAATATTTGGTTGAAATCATTTATTATTTTTTGTTAACTTGTAGCAGCAGAGAGGGTGATGACCACATCGTTGCGACCAAAATTGATTGAAAAATCGTAAAGTCTCCGTTTGCTAAATGGAGACATTCTTTTTTTGGGTTAAAATATGAGATTTCGTTGGAAGACTCTATTTTTTGTTTTGAGAACTCAATCTATTTTTTGTCGGAAAAGGGTGGTCTGTTCACCCTCTCTGCTGCTACATTCTGAGGCCTTTCGATTTGCATGTGTATAAAATCAGGGACATATATTAGCAAGATCTGAATATTGCTTGAATAAAATGTAAGCAAGACAACAGAATTAATTAAATGGATCTGACGCCTTGTTTCGTCAAAAAAAATACAATTTTACATTTTATAAGCTTGTGATAGACATGCTAAACAGCCATTTAGCTTCACATGTTCATCCGTACTTTAAAATAATCTATTCCAAACCAAACCTTTCGTCGAATTGCAGTGAGACTGAATATGTAAATAACTTCACAAAATAGCATCATGTGATTTTTTAAAAATGTTTTAAAGAAAAAACATTTCACAAATACTTATGACACAAGAATATTTAAACAGTTTATAAACACTTAGCAGTGATCATAAATTTCATTTTTTGTTCATGGGATTATTTTTTTTTAATAATATACATTACTTCTAACTCAGTAATATGATAATGGTACCTTATTTATAAACGTTTCATATGTATCAAGACATTTATGTTAAAACTTGAACTTCTGGAGTCATCATTTATTTGATAATGAAGTATCATGTCGAAAATGCATAACGTCAAATAATGTACATAAACTTTGTACATTAACAAAACATTCTTTTAGCGAGGAATACTTTGTTCTAATTTTTTTCACAACATTGATGTGTCCATAAACAAAAAACAAAAGAGGCAAATAATGATGTTAATTAAGAATGTAGAGGTTCCTGTTAACTAGGTTTGGGTTCTTTGCTCGCAGAATTATTTTTAATTATTATAGAAAACCCACCCTGGCTCGTTCGTCTTAGAAATTGAAGTAGCGATAGAGATAAGCAATGCTCCGAGCCCCCAGTCAGCGATGCCGACAGATAAATTACTGAATACACAAAAGGTGAAATTAAAATAAACAACAATTTGATACCATTAAATGACAGATAGTCATTTCTCAAATGAAATCCAATATTTAAAACCCTATTGTAGTAAGTAGTGTTATAGATTTTCCTCCTGTCCTGCATTTCTACTCATGTGTATTATGCTTTCACTCGACTGGTACTCCAATTACCCGTCAGTCAATGAAGTTCTGCTTCCGTTCTCTAATGTTCTCGTCTCCCAGAGACTCGGAACCAACTGCACTATTTTATTTCCCTATGTCTTCTACAGCTCATCTGGTCAGTAAATTCTTCCTGTCAGAAGCTCCTTTGTAATTCCCAGAGTAATAAAGATTCGCGCCAATTTTCAATGACATTGGAGTAGCTAATAACTTCACGCAAGATGGTTTAGCGACTACAGACATTTAGTTTCCAAGATACTCGATTTAAGCTCCGAGTTCACCAATTGTCTACATAATTATCACACATTGGCTCTTCACCGGCAGTCTATCAAGGGTAAATTTACGACCCCCACTTGATGTTCCTTTGAAGCCAACAGCGGCAATTCAACACTTACTAATGAATCGCGCTCTGTCAAAATAATGCGCCAGTCACAAGTTTCTATGGCCATGTTACACACACTGGCTTTGACACCTCATTAAGCACAAGGCTGACATTCGTTACATTTATGAAGCGGGATTATTAGTCTCAGGGTCATGCATATACATCTTGCAATCTGGATATTGTTCATCACCTACAACTTGACAAAGAGCTTTAAAAAGACGGTTGAGGTGGATGAATGGTGCAAGACGCATTTGCTCCATTGCAGATAGGTTATAGGAGTTCAGTGTCATTATAGGCTTTCTGTGCATCTTCGTTAAATTGGTTTCGCAAGTCCATAGGCACATTTTATTAAATATGTCCTTATTTAAAACCGAAATATACAGAATCTCAGAAAGACACACCCCATATATATATATGCATACAGAGTGTGTGTGTGAGAGAGAAAGAGAGAGAGAGAGAATAAACAGAAAATCTCTCAGATGTAATTATTGCTATATTGCTATTCTGACAAAGTATGAAACTTTTATAAATTTCAAGGGTAATGTAGAAGAATGATCTATATTTATAAACAGACGGACAGAAAGAGTGAATCATTAATACCTATCATCAAATCATGTTGTACACGAGTTAGTAATGTATCTGATGATGATGATACCTGGTTCTTGATCAGTCTGGTATGGGAAAGAAATACATACATAAATAAATAAATAGGATTTTAAGTAACTGTAAGCCTTGTTGACAATATAGTTTGACTGAGATAGCTAGAAGTATAAAAAAAATATTAGTGTTCGCTATCCCCAGCACTCTCTCTCTCTCTCTCTCTCTCTCTCTCTCTCTCTCTCTCTCTCTCTCTCTCTCTCTCTCTCTCTCTCTCTCTCTCTCTTGGAAGTTACGACAAGTTAACCACTGTTTGTTGGTGGAATATGAGCTCTGTGGTAATGTCTTTCATGCTCTGAATCTGCAGTATACTTGATCTAGGACAGGTCTGCCTTTTTAGGGATTAATCTTGCAGCTCAGTCACTGTAACTGTCACAATGTTCTGTAATTTTATCGTTATGGTGATTAATATGAAATCAAATAAGCTGTCACAATGCAATGAAGAGAAATAGAACAATGCAAGGTAAGATGTTGACAGAGGTAATATAAAAAAATGTACATGTAATTCAAAGATACAAAATGGCAATATTCCAATATTAAGTTCATCATTTTAGATGTAAAGATGCAATCTTGAATTTGCATCTTAGAAACATGGAAAGTAGAAAAAAGAATAATGCAGAATCGAATATAATTCATATACTAATAGAAAAGGCATGCATATAATGATGGCGTTAATCCCCTTCTATACAGCTATGATTATGAACGCGTGCTTGAACAGCGAAATATATAAAATAGATTCCGACAAGGCCAGATTATCCATTGGTCAAAGTAAGCAGCGTGTCCAGGGCCCACCAAGTTGTTAATAGTACTGTAACCATATCTATGGACAAGGGAGGATAGCTATGGGCTCATATGTTGTCTGTGCCAAGGGCCCCCAAAGGCCTTATATTCGGCCCTGGATAAAGAGATAAATGAGATGGCATACACACACAAATAAATAAACTAATAGCTAGGACTGAAGTTATTGCAGTTTCAAATCCTGCTAGAATACAATAACTAAACAAGTCATTAACGGACCTCTTAATTAGAAAAGGCTTTTCCTGTATATTAGGATGGCTAACGTACTTCAACTAAAACAAATAGCAAAACAGCGAATACCAATTGATATGCAAAAAACTGACATAATTTAATAATTGAGACATAGCTGTAATGGATTAACTTTCTCCACCACCTGTCAGTCATAGGTATCACGGTACCAATTGTTTTTCCATAGACCTCAATGCTAATATTTGGAGAGATAAATATATTTTCTATCCTAATTTAGCGTGCATCTCACACACTGTTATAGAGAACAATGTTATATTGTCAATTTGACGATGACAAAACCAGGTACTCCATTGCATTTAAGAGAGATAACTCTGCTGGAACTAGACAGAGGTATGAGTTATCTAGTCACAACATACATATTTTCAGTCATGTGTGTTACATTTTAAAAAAAATCATAAAAAATACAAAATATGATCTATATAGGATTTATTATAAATTCACATGTTGCCAAGAGGTTAAACTTTTTTTAAGCCTAACAGAAAGTACAACTTTTAGATAATCCACCAATCACTAGTTATGATTCGTAACTAGTGTTGTTGTTTATTTCTGAATGCAAGGTTCGTAGGAAACTTAAGCTCCACCCACTTGGACTTGCGCAATTGGTACCGTTATACCAATACAGTAACTCTACAAAAACTGAGAGCGGGATTGCAGTTCGACAATATGTGCAATCAGCCAATGAGATTTCAGTATTTTCTTTAGAGTTTGTTTACGTTACACCCCTGTCTAGACAGATTCAGTTCTCTCCTTGGTGCAAGTATTATAACACGGGAAACTTGTGTGATCACTATTTATCGTTTATAGTCACGGAAAACGTGATTTGGTAAGTACTGTACATTTCAATTACCTTTTGCTTATACAAGTAGGCTATTATTTGATAGGAAGAAGGAAATTGTTTTCAACAAGTGTGCTGCAGTGATATCCGAGTGTTTTTCTTATTTGTTCGTATTTGTTTTAAGCTTGTCTAATGGTACACCCCTGATGACAGATTCAGTTATCTGCTTGTTGCAAGTATTATAACACGGGAAACTTGTGTGATAACTATTTATCGTTTATAGTCACGGAAAACGTGAGTTGGTAAGTACTGTACATTTTAATTACCTTTTGCTTATACAAGTAGGCTATTATTTGATAAAAAGAAGGAGATTGTTTTCCAGGATTGTGCTGCAGCATATATGGTGCATGAATTGTAATCATTTACGAAGAAAAAATACTTTTGTTCGTTCTATACATCGTCACTAATGATATCCGAGTGTTTATCTCATCAAATTCATTTCGCGTACGAATGATTTAAAAACATTATTCGTACTGACATCTACAATTCATTCCATACATGCTGATAAATAATGTTTGGTGTACATGTAATCCGCCACGTTTGAGTTTTCGACGAGTCCACTGGAAAAGCACATTACATTATGGGAACCGTCGAGTGCCACATATAACAAATATTATCTGACTGTCTTTAATAAGTTTTCTGCTTATCTTAACATGTCAGTGTCAACAGTAAAAGACGAACTTAGGAACAAATTGATTGAAATAGACGGTAAACAATATTTGAATATAAAGAAAAAAACGTAAGCATATTTTGATAATAATAATAATAATAATAATAATAATAATAATAATAATAATAATAATAATAATAATAATAATTACCATGATGGAGATTGTTCAGCTGATCTGCTTCACTTGTTAGATATTTTATGTTGAACACGGGGCTTTCAATAAGCTCTGAAGAGCATGCAAAACATGTGTATTATATATATTGTGTCTGCTTAAAATAACATTACATCAATCAGATATTCAAAACAGACAGTTAAATATTTGTTTACGTATCACTTATTTCATCAATTTATTATTGTAAGGTCAGAGGTCAGGAGCTCGTTTCGCTGCTTACAGTTTAACTACCAGTCATATATTTACGATATAATAATACAAGACGCTTATATCTCCTCTCGTGCTACCTATTTAAGAATCAACGCAGAAATTTGAACGTACATTTCGGTTAGAATTAATAAATTTGGTGCCAATGTTTATCTGAGAGATTTGACTTTATATTGCTATCCAACGGTTGAAGCAATTATCATTCCTTTAAGAAATGCCAGACCATTTTTCCACGCTACGGTTCGACATGGCCATGATAGCGCCCACTTAATATGAAAGTGCAACGCACTGAATGGAATACTGCCTTCTCATTGGTCAGCTAAAAATATGTTATAAATAGATGCAGTACGTCATTTTCCTTTGGCCAATGAGAGGACATTATTTAATTCAGCGAGCTACAGTTGCATTCACGTTGGAGCGATCAAGGCTATGTCGAACCGTAAGGTAGAAAAATGGTCTGCCATTTCTTAACTCTATCATAGTAGGCCAAACTTTGGTTCAGCATACAAAGTCAAATGCCTTGGCTAAACATCGGTACCAAATTTATTACACGGGAAATGTAGCTTGAAAAAAGCTTTGATTCTTAATTAGATGGCTCGAGAAATGAGAGAAGTGTTTTCACTTGTATTATTTTATAGTACATATATGACAGACAAATTGTAATCAACGACACGAGCTCCTGTGGTCTATCCTAGAACATAAAACTGTTACATTCAAACATGTCCATGCATTTGTGTATGTGTTACTATGATCTTAAACTAAGTAACAGAAAGCGAAACCAAGATATTTAATAAAATGTTAGAAAAAAAAAATTAAGTATGGTATGTTCATCATCATCATCAGTCTCCTGACCATGTGTGGTCGTTGAGGCACTATGCTGCTTAAGATTCGACCAGTTCTATCCACGCTAAAAAGTAAAAATGTTACAAAGTGAAAATATAAGAGGAGCTAAAAATATCGTGAATTATATTCCAAATAATTCGATACAGTATATTCTATCACAATTATAAGCGTTTAGAATGTTCCTAATGAATTCAGATACTGAATGTGCTGATATGCCAATAGTCTTGAATGTGCCGATGAAACAATACTCGTTATATATCACAATGATATAATTCAGTATATTTTTTAATTAATTCAAATAATCCAAAAATGGTGTTTTTGTTAAAAACTCAATGATCACGTTGTAATTCCAATGGATATTTTAATAAATAATTCGTCATATTGGCTTGAATCTACCTCAATCACGGAGAAAGGTCAATCACACAGTACAAATGAAATATACGAATGTAATAATATTAAATGATACAATATTTCTGTAGTGTTGTTAGCCATAAATGGTCTTCATATACAATAAAATTTATTCAATTATTGATAGTTCATTGATAGTGAACCAATGCTAATCATACTGAAAATTATAACTAAGTATCGATTTACTTTGATTGCCATGGTGACCAAGCGAAATGTTAACGTTTCAAGTTTCTTAATAGATTTGTGAAAAACAATATTGATGCGGAATCAACCATAAACAGCATTTATTTTTTCAGATAACTCAGTGCGATTTAATTGATGAGAAGTAAAATACTATTTATCGTGCATGTAGACTAATTATGTTAATTGATGAGAAGTAAAATACTATTTATCGTGCATGTAGACTAATTATGTTAATTGATGAGAAGTAAAATACTATTTATCGTGCATGTAGACTAATTATGTTAATTGATGAGAAGTAAAATACTATTTATCGTGCATGTAGACTAATTATGTTAATTGATGAGAAGTAAAATACTATTTATCGTGCATGTAGACTAATTATGTTAATTGATGAGAAGTAAAATAATATTTATCGTGCATGTAGACTAATTATGTTAATTGATGAGAAGTAAAATACTATTTATCGTGCATGTAGACTAATTTTGTTAATTGATGAGAAGTAAAATACTATTTATCGTGCATGTAGACTAATTATGTTAATTTATGAGAAGTAAAATACTATTTATCGTGCATGTAGACTAATTATGTTAATTGATGAGAAGTAAAATACTATTTATCGTGCATGTAGACTAATTATGTTAATTTATGAGAAGTAAAATACTATTTATCGTGCATGTAGACTAATTATGTTAATTGATGAGAAGTAAAATACTATTTATCGTGCATGTAGACTAATTATGTTAATTGATGAGAAGTAAAATACTATTTATCGTGCATGTAGACTAATTATGTTGGTTAACTTTAATACGAATACGATACTGTTTATGGAGTGAAATCAAACTTAGCAGGACTAACAGAAAACTCAATTTGAAAATTGTGCAAAAGCAAGATGTCTAATAATTTTATCTACACACATTTATAGGTAGTTATAAGCATGATCAGTCAGTTAGTTGGGGAGTTTTCTGGATTTGAATTTTGTGCAGTGAAAAGTAACAATTAAACAAGTTTATGAATTTTTAAAATACTCAGGAGGCCTGTAATGTTTTATTGCAACATTGTCGATGCTTAAGAAAGTGGAGGCCAAATGTTAAAACAAAGGAGAAAATATTCTAATTAGCAACTGTAATTTGTGAAAAACATCGATTAAATATTAATTCAAACTATTGTTTGTTTGCTGTATCTACTAATGTAGCTGCCACAACCACCTTGATAGAGGCCTAATCATAGCATAGTGACCTTGACCTCCCGCAGTCTGATGGCAAGTAAACTTATTACTTGCTAAGGGTCATTAACTTGATATCTGATGCTGTAAACAAGAGTCCGGATATCAGTCTCCATGTCGGGAAAGTAGTACATGTACTGTATATTCTAACATCCTAAGGTCTGTACATTGCATCTTAGAGAATAATTGGACTATTTCATGATACAACATTGTATTCTAATTCACTTAAAAAATACACGAAAAGTTATGGTACTGATACCGTTCTGATTCATACTATTAGAGAAGTTATGGTAATGATACCATTCTGATTCATACTATTAGAGAAGTTATGGTATTGATATCATTCTGATTCATACTATTAGAGAAGTTATGGTATTGATACCGCTCTGATTCATATTATTAGAGAAGTTATGGTATTGATACCGCTCTGATTCATATTATTATAGAAGCTATGGTATTGATACCGCTCTGATTCATATTATTATAGAATTTATGGTATTGATACCGTTCTGATTCATATTATTAGAGAAGTTATGGTATTGATACCGTTCTGATTCATATTATTAGAGAAGTTATGGTATTGATACCGTTCTGATTCATATTATTAGAGAAGTTATGGTATTGATAACGTTCTGATTCATATTATTAGAGAAGTTATGGTATTGAAACCGTACTGAATCATATTATTAGAGAAGTTATGGTATTGATACCGTTCTGATTCATATTATTAGAGAAGTTATGGTATTGATACCGTTCTGATTCATATTATTAGAGAAGTTATGGTACTGATACCGTTCTGATTCATATTATTAGAGAAGTTATGGTATTCATACTGTTATAATTTATTTTATTAGAGAAGTTATGGTATTGATACCGTTCTGATTCATATTATTAGAGAAGTTATGGTATTGATACCGTTCTGATTCATATTATTAGAGAAGTTATGGTATTGATACCTTTCTGATTCATATTATTAGAGAAGTTATGGTATTGATACCGTTCTGATTCATATTATTAGAGAAGTTATGGTATTGATACCGTTCTGATTCATATTAATAGAGAAGTTATGGTTTTGATACAGTTCTGATTCATATTATTAGAGAAGTTATGGTATTGATACTGTTGTGATTCATACTATTAGAGAAGTTATGGTATTGACACCACTCTGATTCATATTATAAGAGAAGTTATGGTATTGATACCGTTCTGATTCATATTATTAGAGAAGTTATGATATTGATACCGTTCGGTTTCATATTATTAGAGAAGTGATGGTATTGACACTGCTCTGATTCATATTATTAGAGAAGTTATGGTATTGATACCGTTCTGATTCATATTATTAGAGAAGTTATGGTACTGATACCGTTCTGATTCATATTATTAGAGAAGTTATGGTATTGATACCGTTCGGATTCATATTATTAGAGAAGTTATGGTATTGATACCGTTCGGATTGATATTATTAGAGAAGTTGTGGTTTTGATACCGTTCTGATTCATATTATTAGAGAAGTTATGGTATTGACACCGTTCTGATTCAACTATTAGAGAAGTTATGGTATTGACATCGATCTGATTCATATTATTAGAGAAGTTATGGTATTGATACCGTTCTGATACATATTATTAGAGAAGTTATGGTATTGATACCGTTCTGATTCATATTATTAGAGAAGTTATGGTATTGATACCGTTCGGATTCATATTATTAGAGAAATTATGGTATTGATACGGTTCTGATTCATACTATTAGAGAAGCTATGGTATTGACACCGCTCTGATTCATAGTATTAGAGAAGTTATGGTACTTATACCGTTCGGATTCATATTATTAGAGAAGTTATGGCATTGATACCGTTCTGATTCATATAATTAGAGAAGTTATGGTATTGATACCGTTCTGATTCATATTATTAGAGAAGTTATGGTATTGATACCGTTCGGATTCATGTTATTAGAGAAGTTATGGTATTGATACCGTTCGGATTCATATTATTAGAGAAGTTATGGTATTGATACCGTTCTGATTCATATTATTAGAGAAGTTATGGTATTGATACCGTTCTGATTCATATTATTAGAGAAGTTATGGTATTGATACCGTTCTGATTCATATTAATAGAGAAGTTATGGTTTTGATACAGTTCTGATTCATATTATTAGAGAAGTTATGGTATTGATACCGTTGTGATTCATACTATTAGAGAAGTTATGGTATTGACACCGCTCTGATTCATATTATTAGAGAAGTTATGGTATTGATACCGTTCTGATTCATATTAATAGAGAAGTTATGGTATTGATACCGTTCTGATTCATATTATTAGAGAAGTTATGGTATTGATACCGTTCGGTTTCATATTATTAGAGAAGTTATGGTATTGACACCGCTCTGATTCATATTATTAGAGAAGTTATGGTATTGATACCGTTCTGATTCATATTATTAGAGAAGTTATGGTACTGATACCGTTCTGATTCATATTATTAGAGAAGTTATGGTATTGATACCGTTCGGATTCATATTATTAGAGAAGTTATGGTATTGATAACGTTCGGATTCATATTATTAGAGAAGTTGTGGTTTTGATACCGTTCTGATTCATATTATTAGAGAAGTTATGGTATTGATACCGTTCTGATTCATACTATTAAAGAAGTTATGGTATTGACACCGCCCTGATTCATAGTATTAGAGAAGTTATGGTATTGATACCGTTCGGATTCATATTATTAGAGAAGTTATGGTATTGATACCATTCTGATTCATATTACTAGAGAAGTTATGGTATTGATACCGTTCTGATTCATATTAATAGAGAAGTTATGGTTTTGATACAGTTCTGATTCATATTATTAGAGAAGTCATGGTATTGATAACGTTCTGATTCATATTATTAGAGAAGTTATGGTATTGAAACCGTTCTGATTCATACTATTAGAGAAGTTATGGTATTGACACCGATCTGATTCATATTATTAGAGAAGTTATGGTATTGATACCGTTCTGATTCATATTATTAGAGAAGTTATGGTATTGATACCGTTCTGATTCAAATTATTAGAGAAGTTATGGTACTGATACCGTTCTGATTCATATTATTAGAGAAGTTATGGTATTGATACCGTTCGGATTCATATTATTAGAGAAGTTATGGTATTGATACCGTTCGGATTCATATTATTAGAGAAGTTGTGGTTTTGATACCGTTCTGATTCATATTATTAGAGAAGTTATGGTATTGACACCGTTCTGATTCATACTATTAGAGAAGTTATGGTATTGACACCGCTCTGATTCATATTATTAGAGAAGTTATGGTATTGATACCGTTCGGATTCATATTATTAGAGAAGTTATGGTATTGATACCGTTCTGTTTCATATTATTAGAGAAGTTATGGTATTGATACCATTCTGATTCATATTAATAGAGAAGTTATTGTTTTGATACAGTTCTGATTCATATTATTAGAGAAGTCATGGTATTGATAACGTTCTGATTCATATTATTAGAGAAGTTATGGTATTGACACCGTTCTGATTGATATTATTAGAGAAGGTATGGTATTGATACCGTTCTGATTCATACTATTAGAGAAGTTATGGTATTGACACCGATCTGATTCATATTATTAGAGAAGTTAAGGTATTGATACCGTTCTGATTCATATTATTAGAGAAGTTATGGTATTGATACCGTTCTGATTCATATTATTAGAGAAGTTATGGTATTGTTACCGTTCGGATTCATATTATTAGAGAAATTATGGTATTGATACGGTTCTGATTCATACTATTAGAGAAGTTATGGTATTGACACCGCTCTGATTCATAGTATTAGAGAAGTTATGGTACTGATACCGTTCGGATTCATATTATTAGAGAAGTTATGGCATTGATACCGTTCTGATTCATATAATTAGAGAAGTTATGGTATTGATACCGTTCTGATTCATATTATTAGAGAAGTTATGGTATTGATACCGTTCTGATTCATGTTATTAGAGAAGTTATGGTATTGATACCGTTCTGATTCATACTATTAGAGAAGTTATGGTATTGCACCGCCCTGATTCATAGTATTAGAGAAGTTATGGTATTGATACCGTTCGGATTCATATTATTAGAGAAGTTATGGTATTGATACCGTTCTGATTCATATTATTAGAGAAGTTATGGTATTGATACCGTTCTGATTCATATTAATAGAGAAGTTATGGTTTTGATACAGTTCTGATTCATATTATTAGAGAAGTCATGGTATTGATAACGTTCTGATTCATATTATTAGAGAAGTTATGGTATTGAAACCGTTCTGATTCATACTATTAGAGAAGTTATGGTATTGACACCGATCTGATTCATATTATTAGAGAAGTTATGGTATTGATACCGTTCTGATTCATATTATTAGAGAAGTTATGGTATTGATACCGTTCGGATTCAAAATATTAGAGAAGTTATGGTACTGATACCGTTCTGATTCATATTATTAGAGAAGTTATGGTATTGATACCGTTCGGATTCATATTATTAGAGAAGTTATGGTATTGATACCGTTCGGATTCATATTATTAGAGAAGTTGTGGTTTTGATACCGTTCTGATTCATATTATTAGAGAAGTTATGGTATTGATACCGTTCTGATTCATACTATTAGAGAAGTTATGGTATTGACACCGCTCTGATTCATATTATTAGAGAAGTTATGGTATTGATACCGTTCGGATTCATATTATTAGAGAAGTTATGGTATTGATACCGTTCTGATTCATATTAATAGAGAAGTTATGGTTTTGATACAGTTCTGATTCATATTATTAGAGACGTCATGGTATTGATAACGTTCTGATTCATATTATTAGAGAAGTTATGGTATTGACACCGTTCTGATTGATATTATTAGAGAAGTTATGGTATTGATACCGTTCTGATTCATACTATTAGAGAAGTTATGGTATTGACACCGATCTGATTCATATTATTAGAGAAGTTATGGTATTGATACCGTTCTGATTCATATTATTAGAGAAGTTATGGTATTGATACCGTTCTGATTCATATTATTAGAGAAGTTATGGTATTGATACCGTTCGGATTCATATTATTAGAGAAATTATGGTATTGATACGGTTCTGATTCATACTATTAGAGAAGTTATGGTATTGACACCGTTCTGATTTATAGTATTAGAGAAGTTATGGTACTGATACCGTTCGGATTCATATTATTAGAGAAGTTATGGCATTGATACCGTTCTGATTCATATAATTAGAGAAGTTATGGTATTGATACCGTTCTGATTCATATTATTAGAGAAGTTATGGTATTGATACCGTTCGGATTCATGTTATTAGAGAAGTTATGGTATTGATACCGTTCGGATTCATATTATTAGAGAAGTTATGGTATTGATACCGTTCTGATTCATATTATTAGAGAAGTTATGGTATTGATACCGTTCTGATTCATATTATTAGAGAAGTTATGGTATTGATACCGTTCTGATTCATATTAATAGAGAAGTTATGGTTTTGATACAGTTCTGATTCATATTATTAGAGAAGTTATGGTATTGATACCGTTGTGATTCATACGATTAGAGAAGTTATGGTATTGACACCGCTCTGATTCATATTATTAGAGAAGTTATGGTATTGATACCGTTCTGATTCATATTAATAGAGAAGTTATGGTATTGATACCGTTCTGATTCATATTATTAGAGAAGTTATGGTATTGATACCGTTCGGTTTCATATTATTAGAGAAGTTATCGTATTGACACCGCTCTGATTCATATTATTAGAGAAGTTATGGTATTGATACCGTTCTGATTCATATTATTAGAGAAGTTATGGTACTGATACCGTTCTGATTCATATTATTAGAGAAGTTATGGTATTGATACCGTTCGGATTCATATTATTAGAGAAGTTATGGTATTGATACCGTTCGGATTCATATTATTAGAGAAGTTGTGGTTTTGATACCGTTCTGATTCATGTTATTAGAGAAGTTATGGTATTGATACCGTTCTGATTCATACTATTAGAGAAGTTATGGTATTGACACCGCTCTGATTCATAGTATTAGAGAAGTTATGGTATTGATACCGTTCGGATTCATATTATTAGAGAAGTTATGGTATTGATACCGTTCTGATTCATATTATTAGAGAAGTTATGGTATTGATACCGTTCTGATTCATATTAATAGAGAAGTTATGGTTTTGATACAGTTCTGATTCATATTATTAGAGAAGTTATGGTATTGATACCGTTGTGATTCATACTATTAGAGAAGTTATGGTATTGACACATCTCTGATTCATATTATTAGAGAAGTTATGGTATTGATACCGTTCTGATTCATATTAATAGAGAAGTTATGGTATTGATACCGTTCTGATTCATATTATTAGAGAAGTTATGGTATTGATACCGTTCGGTTTCATATTATTAGAGAAGTTATGGTATTGACACCGCTCTGATTCATATTATTAGAGAAATTATGGTATTGATACCGTTCTGATTCATATTATTAGAGAAGTTATGGTATTGACACCGCTCTGATTCATACTATTAGAGAAGTTATGGTATTGATACCGTTCGGATTCATATTATTAGAGAAGTTATGGTATTGATACCGTTCGGATTCATATTATTAGAGAAGTTGTGGTTTTGATACCGTTCTGATTCATGTTATTAGAGAAGTTATGGTATTAATACCGTTCTGATTCATACTATTAGAGAAGTTATGGTATTGACAACGCTCTGATTCATAGTATTAGAGAAGTTATGGTATTGATACCGTTCGGATTCATATTATTAGAGAAGTTATGGTATTGATACCGTTCTGATTCATATTATTAGAGAAGTTATGGTATTGATACCGTTCGGATTCATATTATTAGAGAAATTATGGTATTGATACGGTTCTGATTCATACTATTAGAGAAGTTATGGTATTGACACCGTTCTGATTCATAGTATTAGAGAAGTTATGGTACTGATACCGTTCGGATTCATATTATTAGAGAAGTTATGGCATTGATACCGTTCTGATTCATATAATTAGAGAAGTTATGGTATTGATACCGTTCTGATTCATATTATTAGAGAAGTTATGGTATTGATACCGTTCGGATTCATGTTATTAGAGAAGTTATGGTATTGATACCGTTCGGATTCATATTATTAGAGAAGTTATGGTATTGATACCGTTCTGATTCATATTATTAGAGAAGTTATGGTATTGATACCGTTCTGATTCATATTATTAGAGAAGTTATGGTATTGATACCGTTCTGATTCATATTAATAGAGAAGTTATGGTTTTGATACAGTTCTGATTCATATTATTAGAGAAGTTATGGTATTGATACCGTTGTGATTCATACTATTAGAGAAGTTATGGTATTGACACCGCTCTGATTCATATTATTAGAGAAGTTATGGTATTGATACCGTTCTGATTCATATTAATAGAGAAGTTATGGTATTGATACCGTTCTGATTCATATTATTAGAGAAGTTATGGTATTGATACCGTTCGGTTTCATATTATTAGAGAAGTTATCGTATTGACACCGCTCTGATTCATATTATTAGAGAAGTTATGGTATTGATACCGTTCTGATTCATATTATTAGAGAAGTTATGGTACTGATACCGTTCTGATTCATATTATTAGAGAAGTTATGGTATTGATACCGTTCGGATTCATATTATTAGAGAAGTTATGGTATTGATACCGTTCGGATTCATATTATTAGAGAAGTTGTGGTTTTGATACCGTTCTGATTCATGTTATTAGAGAAGTTATTTTATTGATACCGTTCTGATTCATACTATTAGAGAAGTTATGGTATTGACACCGCTCTGATTCATAGTATTAGAGAAGTTATGGTATTGATACCGTTCGGATTCATATTATTAGAGAAGTTATGGTATTGATACCGTACTGATTCATATTATTAGAGAAGTTATGGTATTGATACCGTTCTGATTCATATTAATAGAGAAGTTATGGTTTTGATACAGTTCTGATTCATATTATTAGAGAAGTTATGGTATTGATACCGTTGTGATTCATACTATTAGAGAAGTTATGGTATTGACACATCTCTGATTCATATTATTAGAGAAGTTATGGTATTGATACCGTTCTGATTCATATTAATAGAGAAGTTATGGTATTGATACCGTTCTGATTCATATTATTAGAGAAGTTATGGTATTGATACCGTTCGGTTTCATATTATTAGAGAAGTTATGGTATTGACACCGCTCTGATTCATATTATTAGAGAAATTATGGTATTGATACCGTTCTGATTCATATTATTAGAGAAGTTATGGTATTGACACCGCTCTGATTCATACTATTAGAGAAGTTATGGTATTGATACCGTTCGGATTCATATTATTAGAGAAGTTATGGTATTGATACCGTTCGGATTCATATTATTAGAGAAGTTGTGGTTTTGATACCGTTCTGATTCATGTTATTAGAGAAGTTATGGTATTAATACCGTTCTGATTCATACTATTAGAGAAGTTATGGTATTGACAACGCTCTGATTCATAGTATTAGAGAAGTTATGGTATTGATACCGTTCGGATTCATATTATTAGAGAAGTTATGGTATTGATACCGTTCTGATTCATATTATTAGAGAAGTTATGGTATTGATACCGTTCTGATTCATATTAATAGAGAAGTTATGGTTTTGATACAGTTCTGATTCATATTATTAGAGAAGTTATGGTATTGATACGGTTCTGATTCATACTATTAGAGAAGTTATGGTATTGACACCGCTCTGATTCATATTATAAGAGAAGTTATGGTATTGACACCGTTCTGATTGATATTATTAGAGAAGTTATGGTATTGATACCGTTCGGTTTCATATTATTAGAGAAGTTATGGTATTGACACCGCTCTGATTCATATTATTAGAGAAGTTATGGTATTGATACCGTTCTGATTCATATTATTAGAGAAGTTATGGTACTGACACCGTTCTGATTCATATTATTAGAGAAGTTATGGTACTGATACCGTTCGGATTCATATTACTAGAGAAGTTGTGGTATTGATACCGTTCTGATTCATATTATTAGAGAAGTTATGGTATTGATACCGTTCTGATTCATAGTATTAGAGAAGTTATGGTATTGACACCGCTCTGATTCATACTATTAGAGAAGTTATGGTATTGACACCGCTCTGATTCATAGTATTAGAGAAGTTATGGTATTGATACCGTTCTGATTCATATTATTAGAGAAGTTATGGTATTGATACCGTTCTGATTCATATTATTAGAGAAGTCATGGTATTGATAACGTTCTGATTCATATTATTAGAGAAGTTATGGTATTGAAACCGTACTGAATCATATTATTAGAGAAGTTATGGTATTGATACCGTTCTGATTCATATTATTAGAGAAGTTATGGTATTGATAACATTCTGATTCATATTATTAGAGAAGTTATGGTATTGATATCGTTCTGATTCATATTATTAGAGAAGTTATGGTATTCATACTGTTATAATTCATTTTATTAGAGAAGTTATGGTATTGATACCGTTCTGATTCATATTATTAGAGAAGTTATAGTATTGATACCGTTCTGATTCATATTATTAGAGAAGTTATGGTATTGATACCGTTCTGATTCAAATTATTAGAGAAGTTATGGTATTGATACCGTTCTGATTCATATTATTAGAGAAGTTATGGTATTGATACCGTTCTGATTCATATTAATAGAGAAGTTATGGTTTTGATACAGTTCTGATTCATATTATTAGAGAAGTCATGGTATTGAAAACGTTCTGATTCATATTATTAGAGAAGTTATGGTATTGAAACCGTACTGAATGATATTATTAGAGAAGTTATGGTATTGATACCGTTCTGATTCATATTATTAGAGAAGTTAAGGTATTGATAACGTTCTGATTCATATTATTAGAGAAGTTATGGTATTGATACCGTTCTGATTCATATTATTAGAGAAGTTATGGTATTGATACCGTTCTGATTCATATTATTAGAGAAGTTATGGTATTGATACCGTTCGGATTCATATTATTAGAGAAATTATGGTATTTACACCGCTCTGATTCATAGTATTAGAGAAGTTATGGTACTGATACCGTTCGGATTCATATTATTAGAGAAGTTATGGCATTGATACCGTTCTGATTCATATAATTAGAGAAGTTAAGGTATTGATACCGTTCTGATTCATATTATAAGAGAAGTTATGGTATTGATACCGTTCGGATTCATGTTATTAGAGAAGTTATGGTATTGATACCGTTCGGATTCATATTATTAGAGAAGTTATGGTATTGATACCGTTCTGATTCATATTATTAGAGAAGTTATGGTATTGTTACCGTTCTAATTCATATTATTAGAGAAGTTATGGTATTGATACCGTTCTGATTCATATTAATAGAGAAGTTATGGTTTTCATACAGTTCTGATTCATATTATTAGAGAAGTTATGGTATTGAAACCGTTGTGATTCATACTATTAGAGAAGTTATGGTATTGACACCGCTCTGATTCATATTATTAGAGAAGTTATGGTACTGATACCGTTCGGATTCATATTATTAGAGAAGTTGTGGTATTGATACCGTTCTGATTCATATTATTAGAGAAGTTATGGTATTGATACCGTTCTGATTCATACTATTAGAGAAGTTATGGTATTGACACCGCTCTGATTCATACTATTAGAGAAGTTATGGTATTGACACCGCTCTGATTCATAGTATTAGAGAAGTTATGGTATTGATACCGTTCGGATTCATATTATTAGAGAAGTTATGGTATTGATACTGTTCGGATTCATATTATTAGAGAAGTTGTGGTTTTGATACCGTTCTGATTCATATTATTAGAGAAGTTATGGTATTGATACCGTTCTGATTCATACTATTAGAGAAGTTATGGTATTGACACCGCTCTGATTCATATTATTAGAGAAGTTATGGTATTGATACCGTTCGGATTCATATTATTAGAGAAGCTATGGTATTCATACCGTTCTGTTTCATATTATTAGAGAAGTTATGGTATTGATACCGTTCTGATTCATATTAATAGAGAAGTTATGGTTTTGATACAGTTCTGATTCATATTATTAGAGAAGTCATGGTATTGATAACGTTCTGATTCATATTATTAGAGAAGTTATGGTATTGACACCGTTCTGATTGATATTATTAGAGAAGTTATGGTATTGATACCGTTCTGATTCATACTATTAGAGAAGTTATGGTATTGACACCGATCTGATTCATATTATTAGAGAAGTTATGGTATTGATACCGTTCTGATTCATATTATTAGAGAAGTTATGGTATTGATACCGTTCTGATTCATATTATTAGAGAAGTTATGGTATTGATACCGTTCGGATTCATATTATTAGAGAAATTATGGTATTGATACGGTTCTGATTCATACTATTAGAGAAGTTACGGTATTGACACCGCTCTGATTCATAGTATTAGAGAAGTTATGGTACTGATACCGTTCGGATTCATATTATTAGAGAAGTTATGGCATTGATACCGTTCTGATTCATATAATTAGAGAAGTTATGGTATTGATACCGTTCTGATTCATATTATTAGAGAAGTTATGGTATTGATACCGTTCGGATTCATGTTATTAGAGAAGTTATGGTATTGATACCGTTCTGATTCATACTATTAGAGAAGTTATGGTATTGCACCGCCCTGATTCATAGTATTAGAGAAGTTATGGTATTGATACCGTTCGGATTCATATTATTAGAGAAGTTATGGTATTGATACCGTTCTGATTCATATTATTAGAGAAGTTATGGTATTGATACCGTTCTGATTCATATTAATAGAGAAGTTATGGTTTTGATACAGTTCTGATTCATAATATTAGAGAAGTCATGGTATTGATAACGTTCTGATTCATATTATTAGAGAAGTTATGGTATTGAAACCGTTCTGATTCATACTATTAGAGAAGTTATGGTATTGACACCGATCTGATTCATATTATTAGAGAAGTTATGGTATTGATACCGTTCTGATTCATATTATTAGAGAAGTTATGGTATGGATACCGTTCTGATTCAAATTATTAGAGAAGTTATGGTACTGATACCGTTCTGATTCATATTATTAGAGAAGTTATGGTATTGATACCGTTCGGATTCATATTATTAGAGAAGTTATGGTATTGATACCGTTCTGATTCATATTATTAGAGAAGTTATGGTATTGATACCGTTCTGATTCATATTAATAGAGAAGTTATGGTTTTGATACAGTTCTGATTCATATTATTAGAGAAGTCATGGTATTGAAAACGTTCTGATTCATATTATTAGAGAAGTTATGGTATTGAAACCGTACTGAATGATATTATTAGAGAAGTTATGGTATTGATACCGTTCTGATTCATATTATTAGAGAAGTTATGGTATTGATAACGTTCTGATTCATATTATTAGAGAAGTTATGGTATTGATACCGTTCTGATTCATATTATTAGAGAAGTTATGGTATTGATACCGTTCTGATTCATATTATTAGAGAAGTTATGGTATTGATACCGTTCGGATTCATATTATTAGAGAAATTATGGTATTTACACCGCTCTGATTCATAGTATTAGAGAAGTTATGGTACTGATACCGTTCGGATTCATATTATTAGAGAAGTTATGGCATTGATACCGTTCTGATTCATATAATTAGAGAAGTTAAGGTATTGATACCGTTCTGATTCATATTATAAGAGAAGTTATGGTATTGATACCGTTCGGATTCATGTTATTAGAGAAGTTATGGTATTGATACCGTTCGGATTCATATTATTAGAGAAGTTATGGTATTGATACCGTTCTGATTCATATTATTAGAGAAGTTATGGTATTGTTACCGTTCTAATTCATATTATTAGAGAAGTTATGGTATTGATACCGTTCTGATTCATATTAATAGAGAAGTTATGGTTTTCATACAGTTCTGATTCATATTATTAGAGAAGTTATGGTATTGATACCGTTGTGATTCATACTATTAGAGAAGTTATGGTATTGACACCGCTCTGATTCATATTATTAGAGAAGTTATGGTACTGATACCGTTCGGATTCATATTATTAGAGAAGTTGTGGTATTGATACCGTTCTGATTCATATTATTAGAGAAGTTATGGTATTGATACCGTTCTGATTCATACTATTAGAGAAGTTATGGTATTGACACCGCTCTGATTCATACTATTAGAGAAGTTATGGTATTGACACCGCTCTGATTCATAGTATTAGAGAAGTTATGGTATTGATACCGTTCGGATTCATATTATTAGAGAAGTTATGGTATTGATACTGTTCGGATTCATATTATTAGAGAAGTTGTGGTTTTGATACCGTTCTGATTCATATTATTAGAGAAGTTATGGTATTGATACCGTTCTGATTCATACTATTAGAGAAGTTATGGTATTGACACCGCTCTGATTCATATTATTAGAGAAGTTATGGTATTGATACCGTTCGGATTCATATTATTAGAGAAGCTATGGTATTCATACCGTTCTGTTTCATATTATTAGAGAAGTTATGGTATTGATACCGTTCTGATTCATATTAATAGAGAAGTTATGGTTTTGATACAGTTCTGATTCATATTATTAGAGAAGTCATGGTATTGATAACGTTCTGATTCATATTATTAGAGAAGTTATGGTATTGACACCGTTCTGATTGATATTATTAGAGAAGTTATGGTATTGATACCGTTCTGATTCATACTATTAGAGAAGTTATGGTATTGACACCGATCTGATTCATATTATTAGAGAAGTTATGGTATTGATACCGTTCTGATTCATATTATTAGAGAAGTTATGGTATTGATACCGTTCTGATTCATATTATTAGAGAAGTTATGGTATTGATACCGTTCGGATTCATATTATTAGAGAAATTATGGTATTGATACGGTTCTGATTCATACTATTAGAGAAGTTACGGTATTGACACCGCTCTGATTCATAGTATTAGAGAAGTTATGGTACTGATACCGTTCGGATTCATATTATTAGAGAAGTTATGGCATTGATACCGTTCTGATTCATATAATTAGAGAAGTTATGGTATTGATACCGTTCTGATTCATATTATTAGAGAAGTTATGGTATTGATACCGTTCGGATTCATGTTATTAGAGAAGTTATGGTATTGATACCGTTCTGATTCATACTATTAGAGAAGTTATGGTATTGCACCGCCCTGATTCATAGTATTAGAGAAGTTATGGTATTGATACCGTTCGGATTCATATTATTAGAGAAGTTATGGTATTGATACCGTTCTGATTCATATTATTAGAGAAGTTATGGTATTGATACCGTTCTGATTCATATTAATAGAGAAGTTATGGTTTTGATACAGTTCTGATTCATAATATTAGAGAAGTCATGGTATTGATAACGTTCTGATTCATATTATTAGAGAAGTTATGGTATTGAAACCGTTCTGATTCATACTATTAGAGAAGTTATGGTATTGACACCGATCTGATTCATATTATTAGAGAAGTTATGGTATTGATACCGTTCTGATTCATATTATTAGAGAAGTTATGGTATGGATACCGTTCTGATTCAAATTATTAGAGAAGTTATGGTACTGATACCGTTCTGATTCATATTATTAGAGAAGTTATGGTATTGATACCGTTCGGATTCATATTATTAGAGAAGTTATGGTATTGATACCGTTCGGATTCATATTATTAGAGAAGTTGTGGTTTTGATACCGTTCTGATTCATATTATTAGAGAAGTTATGGTATTGATACCGTTCTGATTCATACTATTAGAGAAGTTATGGTATTGACACCGCTCTGATTCATATTATTAGAGAAGTTATGGTATTGATACCGTTCGGATTCATATGATTAGAGAAGTTATGGTATTCATACCGTTCTGTTTCATATTATTAGAGAAGTTATGGTATTGATACCGTTCTGATTCATATTAATAGAGAAGTTATGGTTTTGATACAGTTCTGATTCATATTATTAGAGAAGTCATGGTATTGATAACGTTCTGATTCATATTATTAGAGAAGTTATGGTATTGACACCGTTCTGATTGATATTATTAGAGAAGTTATGGTATTGATACCGTTATGATTCATACTATTAGAGAAGTTATGGTATTGACACCGATCTGATTCATATTATTAGAGAAGTTATGGTATTGATACCGTTCTGATTCATATTATTAGAGAAGTTATGGTATTGATACCGTTCTGATTCATATTATTAGAGAAGTTATGGTATTGATACCGTTCGGATTCATGTTATTAGAGAATTTATGGTATTGATACCGTTCGGATTCATATTATTAGAGAAGTTATGGTATTGATACCGTTCTGATTCATATTATTAGAGAAGTTATGGTATTGATACCGTTCTGATTCATATTATTAGAGAAGTTATGGTATTGATACCGTTCTGATTCATATTAATAGAGAAGTTATGGTTTTGATACAGTTCTGATTCATATTATTAGAGAAGTTATGGTATTGATACCGTTGTGATTCATACTATTAGAGAAGTTATGGTATTGACACCGCTCTGATTCATATTATTAGAGAAGTTATGGTATTGATACCGTTCTGATTCATATTATTAGAGAAGTTATGGTATTGAAACCGTACTGAATGATATTATTAGAGAAGTTATGGTATTGATACCGTTCTGATTCATATTATTAGAGAAGTTATGGTATTGATAACGTTCTGATTCATATTATTAGAGAAGTTATGGTATTGATACCGTTCTGATTCATATTATTAGAGAAGTTATGGTATTCATACTGTTATAATTCATTTTATTAGAGAAGTTATGGTATTGATACCGTTCTGATTCATATTATTAGAGAAGTTATGGTATTGATACCGTTCTGATTAATATTATTAGAGAAGTTATGGTATTGATACCGTTCTGATTCATATTATTAGAGAAGTTATGGTATTGATACCGTTCTGATTCATATTATTAAAGAAGTTATGGTATTGATACCGTTCTGATTCATATTAATAGAGAAGTTATGGTTTTGATACAGTTCTGATTCATATTATTAGAGAAGTTATGGTATTGATACTGTTGTGATTCATACTATTAGAGAAGTTATGGTATTGACACCACTCTGATTCATATTATTAGAGAAGTTATGGTATTGATACCGTTCTGATTCATATTAATAGAGAAGTTATGGTATTGATACCGTTCTAATTCATATTATTAGAGAAGTTATGGTATTGATACCGTTCTGATTCATATTAATAGAGAAGTTATTGTTTTCATACAGTTCTGATTCATATTATTAGAGAAGTTATGGTATTGATACCGTTGTGATTCATACTATTAGAGAAGTTATGGTATTGACACCGCTCTGATTCATATTATTAGAGAAGTTATGGTATTGATACCGTTCTGATTCATATTATTAGAGAAGTTATGGTATTGATACCGTTCTGATTCATATTATTAAAGAAGTTACGGTATTGATACCGTTCGGTTTCATATTATTAGAGAAGTTATGGTATTGACACCGCTCTGATTCATATTATTAGAGAAGTTATGGTATTGATACCGTTCTGATTCATATTATTAGAGAAGTTATGGTACTGATACCGTTCTGATTCATATTACTAGAGAAATTATGGTATTGATACCGTTCGGATTCATATTATTAGAGAAGTTATGGTATTGATACCGTTCGGATTCATATTATTAGAGAAGTTGTGGTTTTGATACCGTTCTGATTCATATTATTAGAGAAGTTCTGGTATTGATACCGTTCTGATTCATACTATTAGAGAAGTTATGGTATTGACACCGCTCTGATTCATAGTATTAGAGAAGTTATGGTATTGATTCCGTTCGGATTCATATTATTAGAGAAGTTATGGTATTGATACCGTTCTGATTCATATTATTAGAGAAGTTATGGTATTGATACCGTTTTGATTCATATTAATATAGAAGTTATGGTTTTGATACAGTTCTGATTCATATTATTAGAGAAGTTATGGTATTGATACCGTTGTGATTCATACTATTAGAGAAGTTATGGTATTGACACCGCTCTGATTCATATTATTAGAGAAGTTATGGTATTGACACCGTTCTGATTGATATTATTAGAGAAGTTATGGTATTGATACCGTTCGGTTTCATATTATTAGAGAAGTTATGGTATTGGCACCGCTCTGATTCATATTATCAGAGAAGTTATGGTATTGATACCGTTCTGATTCATATTATTAGAGAAGTTATGGTACTGATACCGTTCTGATTCATATTATTAGAGAAGTTATGGCATTGATACCGTTCGGATTCATATTATTAGAGAAGTTGTGGTATTGATACCGTTCTGATTCATATTATTAGAGAAGTTATGGTATTGATACCGTTCTGATTCATACTATTAGAGAAGTTATGGTATTGACACCGCTCTGATTCATACTATTAGAGAAGTTATGGTATTGACACCGCTCTGATTCATAGTATTATTAAAGTTATGGTATTGATACCGTTCTGATTGATATTATTAGAGAAGTTATGGTATTGATACCGTTCTGATTCATATTATTAGAGAAGTCATGGTATTGATAACGTTCTGATTCATATTATTAGGGAAGTTATGGTATTGAAACCGTACTGAATCATATTATTAGAGAAGTTATGGTATTGATACCGTTCTGATTCATATTATTAGAGAAGTTATGGTATTGATAACGTTCTGATTCATATTATTAGAGAAGTTATGGTATTGATACCGTTCTGATTCATATTATTAGAGAAGTTATGGTATTCATACTGTTATAATTCATTTTATTAGAGAAGTTATGGTATTGATACCGTTCTGATTCATATTATAAGAGAAGTTATGGTATTGATACCGTTCTGATTAATATTATTAGAGAAGTTATGGTATTGATACCGTTCTGATTCATATTATTAGAGAAGTTATGGTATTGATACCGTTCTGATTCATATTATTAAAGAAGTTATGGTATTGATACCGTTCTGATTCATATTAATAGAGAAGTTATGGTTTTGATACAGTTCTGATTCATATTATTAGAGAAGTTATGGTATTGATACTGTTGTGATTCATACTATTAGAGAAGTTATGGTATTGACACCACTCTGATTCATATTATTAGAGAAGTTATGGTATTGATACCGTTCTGATTCATATTAATAGAGAAGTTATGGTACTGATACCGTTCGGTTTCATTAGAGAAGTGATGGTATTGACACCGCTCTGATTCATATTAATAGAGAAGTTATGGTTTTGATACAGTTCTGATTCATATTATTAGAGAAGTTATGGTATTGATACTGTTGTGATTCATACTATTAGAGAAGTTATGGTATTGACACCACTCTGATTCATATTATTAGAGAAGTTATGGTATTGATACCGTTCTGATTCATATTGTTAGAGAAGTTATGGTATTGATACCGTTCGGTTTCATTAGAGAAGTGATGGTATTGACACCGCTCTGATTCATATTATTAGAGAAGTTATGGTATTGATACCGTTCTGATTCATATTATTAGAGAAGTTATGGTATTGATACCGTTCGGATTCATATTATTAGAGAAGTTGTGGTTTTGATACCGTTCTGATTCATATTATTAGAGAAGTTCTGGTATTGATACCGTTCTGATTCATACTATTAGAGAAGTTATGGTATTGACACCGCTCTGATTCATAGTATTAGAGAAGTTATGGTATTGATACCGTTCGGATTCATATTATTAGAGAAGTTATGGTATTGATACCGTTCTGATTCATATTATTAGAGAAGTTATGGTATTGATACCGTTTTGATTCATATTAATATAGAAGTTATGGTTTTGATACAGTTCTGATTCATATTATTAGAGAAGTTATGGTATTGATACCGTTGTGATTCATACTATTAGAGAAGTTATGGTATTGACACCGCTCTGATTCATATTATTAGAGAAGTTATGGTATTGACATTTTCTGATTGATATTATTAGAGAAGTTATGGTATTGATACCGTTCGGTTTCATATTATTAGAGAAGTTATGGTATTGGCACCGCTCTGATTCATATTATCAGAGAAGTTATGGTATTGATACCGTTCTGATTCATATTATTAGAGAAGTTATGGTACTGATACCGTTCTGATTCATATTATTAGAGAAGTTATGGCACTGATACCGTTCGGATTCATATTATTAGAGAAGTTGTGGTATTGATACCGTTCTGATTCATATTATTAGAGAAGTTATGGTATTGATACCGTTCTGATTCATACTATTAGAGAAGTTATGGTATTGACACCGCTCTGATTCATACTATTAGAGAAGTTATGGTATTGACACCGTTCTGATTCATAGTATTATTAAAGTTATGGTATTGATACCGTTCTGATTGATATTATTAGAGAAGTTATGGTATTGATACCGTTCTGATTCATATTATTAGAGAAGTCATGGTATTGATAACGTTCTGATTCATATTATTAGAGAAGTTATGGTATTGAAACCGTACTGAATCATATTATTAGAGAAGTTATGGTATTGATACCGTTCTGATTCATATTATTAGAGAAGTTATGGTATTGATAACGTTCTGATTCATATTATTAGAGAAGTTATGGTATTGATACCGTTCTGATTCATATTATTAGAGAAGTTATGGTATTCATACTGTTATAATTCATTTTATTAGAGAAGTTATGGTATTGATACCGTTCTGATTCATATTATTAGAGAAGTTATGGTATTGATACCGTTCTGATTAATATTATTAGAGAAGTTATGGTATTGATACCGTTCTGATTCATATTATTAGAGAAGTTATGGTATTGATACCGTTCTGATTCATATTATTAAAGAAGTTATGGTATTGATACCGTTCTGATTCATATTAATAGAGAAGTTATGGTTTTGATACAGTTCTGATTCATATTATTAGAGAAGTTATGGTATTGATACTGTTGTGATTCATACTATTAGAGAAGTTATGGTATTGACACCACTCTGATTCATATTATTAGAGAAGTTATGGTATTGATACCGTTCTGATTCATATTAATAGAGAAGTTATGGTATTGATACCGTTCGGTTTCATTAGAGAAGTGATGGTATTGACACCGCTCTGATTCATATTAATAGAGAAGTTATGGTTTTGATACAGTTCTGATTCATATTATTAGAGAAGTTATGGTATTGATACTGTTGTGATTCATACTATTAGAGAAGTTATGGTATTGACACCACTCTGATTCATATTATTAGAGAAGTTATGGTATTGATACCGTTCTGATTCATATTATTAGAGAAGTTATGGTATTGATACCGTTCGGTTTCATTAGAGAAGTGATGGTATTGACACCGCTCTGATTCATATTATTAGAGAAGTTATGGTATTGATACCGTTCTGATTCATATTATTAGAGAAGTTATGGTACTGATACCGTTCTGATTCATATTATTAGAGAAGTTATGGTATTGATACCGTTCGGATTCATATTATTAGAGAAGTTATGGTATTGATACCGTTCGGATTGATATTATTAGAGAAGTTGTGGTTTTGATTCCGTTCTGATTCATATTATTAGAGAAGTTATGGTATTGATACCGTTCTGATTCATACTATTAGAGAAGTTATGGTATTGACACCGATCTGATTCATATTATTAGAGAAGTTATGGTATTGATACCGTTCTGATTCATATTATTAGAGAAGTTATGGTATTGATACCGTTCTGATTCCTATTATTAGAGAAGTTATGGTATTTATACCGTTCGGATTCATATTATTAGAGAAGTTATGGTACTGATACCGTTGTGATTCATATCATTAGAGAAGTTATGGTATTGATACCGATCGGATTCATATTATTAGAGAAGTTGTGGTTTTGATACCGTTCTGATTCATATTATTAGAGAAGTTATGGTATTGATACCGTTCTGATTCATACTATTAGAGAAGGTATGGTATTGACACCGCTGTGATTCATAGTATTAGAGAAGTTATGGTATTGATACCGTTCGGATTCATATTATTAGAGTAGTTATGGTATTGATACCGTTCTGATTCATATTATTAGAGAAGTTATGGTATTGATACCGTTCTGATTCATATTATTAAAGAAGTTATGGTATTGATACCGTTCTGATTCATATTAATAGAGAAGTTATGGTTTTGATACAGTTCTGATTCATATTATTAGAGAAGTTATGGTATTGTTACCGTTGTGATTCATACTATTAGAGAAGTTATGGTATTGACACCGCTCTGATTCATATTATTAGAGAAGTTATGGTATTGATACCGTTATGATTCATATTAATAGAGAAGTTATGGTATTGATACCGTTCTGATTCATTTATTAGAGAAGTTATGGTATTGATACCGTTCGGTTTCATATTATTAGAGAAGTTATCGTATTGACACCGCTCTGATTCATATTATTAGAGAAGTTATGGTATTGATACCGTTCTGATTCATATTATTAGAGAAGTTATGGTACTGATACCGTTCTGATTCATATTATTAGAGAAGTTATGGTATTGATACCGTTCGGATTCATATTATTAGAGAAGTTATGGTATTGATACCGTTCGGATTCATATTATTAGAGAAGTTGTGGTTTTGATACCGTTCTGATTCATATTATTAGAGAAGTTATGGTATTGATACCGTTCTGATTCATACTATTAGAGAAGTTATGGTATTGACACCGCTCTGATTCATAGTATTAGAGAAGTTATGGTATTGATACCGTTCGGATTCATATTATTAGAGAAGTTATGGTATTGATACCGTTCTGATTCATATTATTAGATAAGTTATGGTATTGATACCGTTTGGATTCATATTATTAGAGAAATTATGGTATTGACACGGTTCTGATTCATACTATGAGAGAAGTTATGGTATTGACACCGCTCTGATTCATAGTATTAGAGAAGTTGTGGTACTGATACCGTTCGGATTCATATTATTAGAGAAGTTGTGGCATTGATACCGTTCTGATTCATATAATTAGAGAAGTTATGGTATTGATACCGTTCTGATTCATATTATTAGAGAAGTTATGGTATTGATACCGTTCTGATTCATATTATTAGAGAAGTTATGGTATTGATACCGTTCTGATTCATATTATTAGAGAAGTTATGGTACTGATACCGTTCTGAATTAGATTATTAGAGTAGTTAGAAAGTATGAAAAGTCAAAAGAAATAATTTTGTTTTGGGGCAGAAGCAAAATCAATAAATATTTCTTTTCTTAATATCTTTTGTTTTGGATTTCATGGTGAATCTAGAAATATAATTCTGTTCGCATAGAGTTCATCCTTACCTTAGATATACAGGGCACAATTAATCTAGAAATATAATTCTGTTCGCATAGAGTTCATCCTTACCTTAGATATACAGGGCACAATTAATCTAGAAATATAATTCTGTTCGCATAGAGTTCATCCTTACCTTAGATATACAGGGCACAATTAATCTAGAAATATAATTCTGTTCGCATAGAGTTCATCCTTACCTTAGATATACAGGGCACAATTAATCTAGAAATATAATTTTGTTCGCATAGAGTTCATCCTTACATTAGATATACAGGGCACAATTAATCTAGAAATATAATTCTGTTCGCATAGAGTTCATCCTTACCTTAGATATACAGGGCACAATTAATCTAGAAATATAATTCTGTTCGCATAGAGTTCATCCTTACCTTAGATATACAGGGCACAATTAATCTAGAAATATAATTCTGTTCGCATAGAGTTCATCCTTACCTTAGATATACAGGGCACAATTAATCTAGAAATATAATTTTGTTCGCATAGAGTTCATCCTTACCTTAGATATACAGGGCACAATTAATCTAGAAATATAATTCTGTTCGCATAGAGTTCATCCTTACCTAAGATATACAGGGCACAATTAATCTAGAAATATAATTTTGTTCGCATAGAGTTCATCCTTACATTAGATAGGGCACAATTAATCTAGAAATATAATTTTGTTCGCATAGAGTTCATCCTTACATTAGATATACAGGGCACAATTAATCTAGAAATACAATTTTGTTCGCATAGAGTTCATTATTACATTAGATATACAGGGCACAATTAATCTAGAAATATAATTTTGTTCGCATAGAGTTCATTATTACATTAGATATACAGGGCAAAATTAATCTAGAAATATAATTTTGTTCGCATAGAGTTCATTATTACATTAGATATACAGGGCACAATTAATCTAGAAATATAATTTTGTTCGCATAGAGTTCATTATTACATTAGATATACAGGGCACAATTAATCTAGAAATATAATTTTGTTCGCATAGAGTTCATTATTACATTAGATATACAGGGCACAATTAATCTAGAAATATAATTTTGTTCGCATAGAGTTCATCCTTACATTAGATATACAGGGCACAATTAATCTAGAAATATAATTTTGTTCGCATAGAGTTCATTATTACATTAGATATACAGGGCACAATTAAGGCTGGCAAAGGCTATTCTAAATATTACATTACCATAACGGTAGTAATGTGGGACGATATGGGGCAAAGATTTATGGGGCATATGGAAAATCCAGTCAAAAACAGCTTGGGACGATATGGGACAAAACAGCTTGGGACGATATGGGGCAAAAAGGTTTGGGACTGCATGGGGCAAAAAGGTTTGGGACTGTATGGGGCAAAAAGGTTTGGGACTGTATGGGGCAAAAGGTTGTGGATCTGTATAGGGACAAGGGAAATTGAACATAGGGGTCTGTATAGCTACAAAGGGAAAATGGAGGCAAAGAAAGCTAATATCTTTCGAGGCATATGAGTGGCCCTGAAAAGGGCCGTTATGTGTAATGTTAACAGTATCTTGTTAACATAGAAGACATCTCACAGTTCTTCTCTTCCTTAAACTTCTCCTCACTGTCGGGCCATAGAGGAGAACTCTCTTTAAACAACCTTGTCTTTCCACATATACCCTTCTCTTCCAAAAGGCTGTATCCGTCATATGAATGACTGTCCACGATGATCTGACATAGATGGGTATATCAGTCCGAAACAGTATGGTCGAAACAAGGGTAGAAGATTCAACGTTAGTCCACATCTTGTGATGAGAAACAGGTGAAGCGAATGCCGTGTACTGCGGCTATTTATAGGGGAAGAGCGGATCGAAACGGATTGAGGGTATCCACCAATCCAAACGTGCGTTACAAAAGGCAGTCACAGTCATCCAATCGGAAGAGAGCAGGCTGTGACGTCACCTTTCTTATATAGAGCTACTAGAGCCTGCGCACAGTCAATCGATGCGACAGAGTTATCAATGATATCGGACACTAAGAAGACAATGAATTGGGGTGAGTCAGTAGTAGAGACAGCGAGTAATGGGACAGCAGTGACTACTAAAGTCATGACAAATCTACATCCAGAAGAAGTTGATTTTAACTGGGATATTGTGGATTTTTTTATCATCACAAGAATTTATTCCGGAACCTGTGTTACCTTCTCCATCTTCTTATGTACACGTCGATGATATTGCAAAGACAAAAAGAAGAATCGGAGCGATTTTTACAACAACAGAAAGTAGAAGACCAAGATTTTCTTATACAACAGCGGGAAAAAGAAGAGCAAGAAGGAAACACCAGGAAGAAACAGTAGCAGCAACAGAGAAGAAAGAAGATCAACGACAGAAAGAGAATAGTGAAAATGAAACAGTCACGACGGTACTTTTAGATATTTTAGCAGAGTTAAAAACTCTGAAACAAATGTATCAGTCTTCTTTATCACGACCGAAGGGAAAAAGACCTTCACGAGCTAAACAATCCAATCTCACTGTGACTACGTCTGCCATACCACCGTTAGTGATTTCTACCAAATCATTGACAGGAACCACCAGTCTCGAAGTAGGCATTGGCCGTGGCAAAGGCTTAAGTCAGCTCAAGAGGAATTCGTGCCGTTTCTGAGTTTGTTTTGTTTTAAACAAACAAAACACCAACGGTCCTTTTCAGGGCCACTCAAATTATTTCGAAAAGAAATACTATGTCAATTACCTAAGTCAATGAAAACTCAAAAATCCTTTTTTATTTTATTTTTTTAAACCCATTATATACGTGTGAGTGTAGGAGTGTGTGAGTGTAGTTTTTTATCCTATAAAAATCAAAACTAAGAGACACTTACATTTTTTTCTCTCTGGTATATTCTGGTACAAACGTTACAAATCAATATCACAACATAACATTACACAATACCACTTCAAAAAAGTTCATAGGTTTCTTCAGTTTCACTCTCTCTGTTTTTTCATTTTCTTTACTGTCACAGGTTTTTCTTTTTCTTTTTCTTCTTTCTCTTCACTTTCGTTTCGTCTTCTTTTCTTGTCCTTGTGAACGTGTGGAGGATCTTCCTTAGGGGGAGGTCACCTCTTCCTCCTTCTGTTCAGAATTCCTTTCCTCCTCTTCCTCCTTCAACTCCTGTTGTTTCTTAGGAAAGTTTGGAGACCAATGTTCTTTCTCTTTACAATAATAACAGGTATCTTGACTTTTGTCTCTATTGGTACCTTTTCTGATTTTGTCACGATCTGAAAATTCTGTAGCCCAATGTCCTTTCTTCTTACAGATATAGCAAGTATCTTTACTTTTATCTCGAAAGGAAGGAGAATAGTCCGTATGATTGTCTAAAGAAAACTTTCGTATCACCCCACGTAAAGCTCTGATGAGAAGTTCAACTTATGTAGGTTCTTCCATCGTTTTGGTCAATGTGAGAATAAAATGAATACTGAAAGGTTAGACACTGACCCTTTATATATCCACGGATCGGACATGAATATATAGGGTTATGGTCTTTAAAAGGTAGTCATTTGACTTTTTGTAGACAAGATGAAAAGACCACATCATGTTGTGGAGAAAGGAGAAGACAGTAAGAGACAGAAACGTAATGTATCGCCTAGCACAGTAGCTGAAGTCTTGGTTCAAATTCATGCCAGTGATTTTGAAGATGACATGAGTGAGCCCAAATCCACACCCAGACAATCGACATCCAAGCAAAGTGCACCACCCTTAGTAAACCCTGAAAATTACTATCACATTCGAGAGACGGAAAAGCGTTCCTCTCGAAAATTTAGAACAACAGCTTACACGTATGCCGTAAAGTTTAAAGATTTCAAGTCCAATGTACCTTTGGAGAATACAGAAGAGTTCATTACCGAGGTGTGCGAGTTCATTACGGAGGTGTGCGATTCTGTGTTAACTACACTGAAACAGCAATATCAAGCCAAAGAAGACGATCGCTTGAGACTTTCTATTCATCACGATAATTTAAAGTCTCCTGTTTGGATCGAGTTTAGTAGCCCATCACAATTAACACCTTCCAAAGTCATCGACAAAATTCAACATGTGCAACAATCCAATGACAAGTTTCACATTACCGACGGAAAAACCATACTGTTCATGACCCACGTGTCTCTTCCTCAGGGGACTGGACAACGCAAAAAAGTGTTATTGGTGGACAGCCTTCGCAACATTAAGCGAAGCCTCGTCCAAATTAACAATTCTCAAGACCAGATGTGTTAAGTCCGTGCCATCGTCGTGGGACGAACGTATGCCAACAAGAACGACACGGCAGAATGGAAAAGAGCCTGGACAACTATTCGAAAATCGGAGCGAACCAAACAACGAAGTGAAGCAGAACTCCTGTTGCAGCAAGCGGGGATATCCAAAGAAACCCCTTGCGGTATTCCAGAAATGCAAAAATTGCAAGACGTCTTGTCTCCACATTACACCTTGAAAGTACACCCTCAAGAAGTGCGTGGTCCTCTTTTGTTTCGAGGCCACGATTTCAAAGACGGAAAATACATTCACGTCTATCATCACGATGGTCATTTTGATACCATTACCAGCATCACTGCATTTCTGGGATACGGTTACTACTGTGAAAAATGTGACTATGGCTATAACAATCGAGAACACCACAAGCATTGTGGATCGAA
This sequence comes from Unio pictorum, assembly GCA_030141615.1. NCBI lineage: Eukaryota > Metazoa > Mollusca > Bivalvia > Unionida > Unionidae > Unio > Unio pictorum. The sequence continues at coordinate 5,085,226 of JARLTB010000018.1, read as the reverse complement.
ATGTGAGGGATGTTTGGCCTCTCAACCTTGTCTGGACAAAGGACAAGTACGAGTGCATTGCCCTGTTTGTCAGCGCACTTTTGTCAGTCTTACCTGTTACCAACAACATTTGAAGATGCAAGGTTCACAGCAGAAAAGTGCTTGTCAGCTTTTGAGAATGTGCCCCACTTGTGGACAAGGCATACGTACCAATAATGCCAAGTTTCACGTTTGTCGAGGGAAGAAACGATGTCACATTTGTCACCAAATCGTGGACTTGGAACACGAATGCTTCATTCAGAAATATCAACCTCGACCAGAAGAGACCCAGAAGAAAGGAAATTTTATCCTTTTTGATTTCGAATGCATGCAAGAAACTGGTATTCACATTCCTAATTTCTGCGTGGCTCACCGTGCGTGCGAGCATTGCATCCAAGAACCCATCTTTAGTCATTGCCCTCACTGCAGCAAGATTCCTGGAGGACGTGAAAAAATCTTTCGAGGGTCAAACACGCTACCCAATCATTGGAAAAATCAAAAGGTGGTGGAACAACGGCAGAAAATAAAAGAAGAAGAAGTATCGAAAGGTCCTTTTCAGGGCCACTCATATACCTCGAAAAGATATTAGCTTTCTTTGCCTCCATTTTCCCCTTCTCGCTATGCCCCATACAGTCCCAAACCTTTTTGCCCCATACAGTCCCAAACCTTTTTGCCCCATATCGTCCCAAGCTGTTTTTGACTGGATTTTCCATATGCCCCATAAATCTTTGCCCCATATCGTCCCAAGCTGTTTTTGACTGGATTTTCCATATGCCCTCTATCGTTCCACATTACTACTCATATCAGCTTGTAAATGAACTGTATCCAGACAAATTATGACACAATCTGGACACAAAATCGGATTCCAACCATGGACGACTTTTGGGTGTAAAAAGGGTCCAAAAACGTAGCCTTTTCCCTCTTTATTGTGTTGTGCAACTTAAATGTCCAGATTATTTGCTATCGTTGTAGAGCTAAATCTGTCTACCCTTCTATAATACCACCCACTTTAGTGTATCATGCATAAACCTGACGCTACAGACCTTGGAAGTAGGCTACTACCTCATGCCCCGTAAACTCGTCGATTGGGGTTAATGTGTTAACGAGTGAAGCAGCTACTTACTGTCAGTAAATAAATACAATAGACCGAGTTAGTTCTCTCATCTAGTATCATACTTTCCATAGCTGCATGCTCTGTTTAACACATCCCCTTTAACTTAAAGAAACGAATCGATGTGAGATTAGATCTAAAGTTTCACATATGATTTTCTTCAATAAGTTTATTTCATTTATATGGTACACTTAAATTTCGAAATAGTCCCCACATGGCTCATTTTGTTTACAATAGATAGTGAATGTGGCCATTTTGTGTTAGGAAATTCATTATAAAAAGTAAGACTTTAGACCAGTCTAAACTTTAATGTAAAGAGACCACCTTGATTCAGCAGTTACATGAGATGTGTTCCGCTGTACGGCGATTCAAATGGTGTTGACATACTTTGTGTGCGAAACGATTTAGGTACTTTTAGTTTCAATTAATGACTCTTATCTGAAAATTCACCGAGTCACAGACGCTGCCAAGTAGTTTTATATGCGCAATAGAAATCACTGGTTCAATTTATAAGACATTTAGCGATTGAATAACTTGGTAGATGGAGTTTCTCGCTTGCACAATTAAACACACACACACACACAAGCATACACACACACACACACACACACACACACACACACACACACACACATACATACATACATACATACATACATACATACATACATACATACGCACACACGTACATATATCTACGTGAAATATTAAATGGTATTAAACCTTTACTTCCATTATAGATCATTGCACAAAAGAAACAACAACAACACAGCAACATATGGAGATTCCTCACAACTATGTCGAAATCCCATTCAAATGGCAAACCATCGCAACATTTTCGGGCCGTATATCCCCGATGGAAATATTAATAGAAAATGACAGTGATTATGAGGTGATGCTCGACAGCGAATATTTTTATACTGGACAACGGTTTGAATCTACATTTGGGAAGACCATGAAGCCTGGGTCTAGCTGTCTCACTCTCGCTGCTAATAAGATCCCAAGTATCTACTGGGGTGTAACTGGAGGATTGAAATATCGAATTCATGGAAAAGATATATGTCTGTATCTTGGTTTCGCCAGTCCTTTTATGAAAAGCTGCAGTTGTTATGTATGCCTAACCTGTGACGATCATACCGCCGAGTGGGCCTGTACACAAGGAATTGATGCTGATGGGCATTCCAAATCCGCTTCTTCCGATGACTGTCGTGTACTTGCATATCTGACAGACGGAAAATATTGTCCAAACAAGAGGGTTGTATTTCGGATAGAAAATAACAAGACATCCCAATAAGCTTCAAAATTCGAAGATCTCCTATTTCGAATAGCGTATTAGTTGAGAGAATGAACGCAGTTTCGAAGGATAATATGCTTAACAAAGACTTACAGGAATAAGATGTCGCTACAGTATAGATTTATCGTAGATCGTATTCGTCTTAGCAATATATGTATAACCTTCAGTAATCAAGGCAAATTATATTAAAAGTAACCATGTTTTCTTTGCAATTACATACATACAAGTTGTTTTCTCCCAATAGCGTCTTTATTTTAAATCATATTTGTCATTCTCAAGGACATCCACACACACACACCCCCACCCCCTACCCCACAAAACCTACGAAACTTGAACATACAATTTTTGTCGTCAGAATTTTTGTGTTTCATTTCTTAATAAAGTTGTGGAGAGGTAGATCGGTTTACTATGCTTTGAATATATCTATATCTTTTGCAATTAATATGTTCTTGAAATCATCACAACGGGGACACATATATACAAAAGTGTAGGAGTTTATAAAATCAAAATCGGGAACATTCCATTAATATGTATTTCCATTATAAATAAACTATGAAAATAATCTAAATCTCTCATGCACATAGTTACCTTTCTTATTAATACACTAATTTGAGATTTATGCTGAGGTTTTGTATTACGTTTATATTATACTCAGGTGAATCTGTATGTACCCTAATTTTTAGAAACCTTATCGTCCAAAGCCAATACATAAAACATGTTTCCGTTAAAAGAAAGTAATTAAATATATGTACACCAGATATTCAGTTAAATTTCTTTTTACAGTTATGTAAAGATTTGGTAACTAAAATGTCAACAAAATAAGGATTTAGTAAGTTATATGTGTTTTAGATTGTAATTACACGGGTGGAATATTCGAATATTATTCAACCAAACGTGACTTAAAGTTCAAATATATAATTTTATTTTTCAACGTCTATTCAAGTTTTAATATTATAATCACTGTTACTAAATATATCAAGAGTGCACAACCTTTTTCGGGGCTGCAAACATATTTCATAATATAATAAAGTTCACGGGTGAGAATTCTGTGTTGTTTTAATTTGCCCTTAGGGCCGGACAGAACATGTACCGGCCAGCGGGCTGCGGGTTGTGCACCCCTGAAATATATATCTTTTCCTATGCATTTAAGTTTGCATGTTATATCATAGTTCTACTAACAGATTTTCAACGTTGGTTGGTGCATATATTTCCATTAGCATTAGAATGAATACTTATCTCTCTTTCTCATTCTCTGTCTGTCTGTCTCTCATTTATGAATTAAAGCAAAGAAAGAAAGGCTTTGCGAATAAGCCATTAATGCTAACCAATGTCTTGATTAACGTTGGTAATATTCAGAGTATTGTGATTATAAATTAGTAGATCGTTTATTATTTTTGATGTTGTTGTCATTATTATTATTATTATTATTATTATTATTATTATTATTATAGTATTATTATTATTATTATTTATATTATTATTATCATTATTAATGTTTTTGTTGTAGTTTTAATGTAATAAATTTGACAAATAATTGAATATGGGTAGGTGCTAGTGGGAGTGGGTGGGTGTGGAAGTAGAGTAAGAATTGTATTGCCATTTGGCCGACAGACTCTTCATTACATTGATGAGGAATAATTAATCAGCAATGTTGGTAAACATGTCTTCGGAATTATTTTTTTTTTAATAGGCAGTCAACCAATTGATAATCGTACTAAATTTTGTAATGATTTTTTGTAAGAAATAATATCTGCTACTAAAACTAGGTTATCAGCTTGAAATGAAATACAGCGACAAATATATATTTAGAAACAGTGACTTTGAGATTGAAACGTGAATAAACGTTGAATAAGTACAAAAATTAAAAAATCAATCAATCAATCAATAAATATTACATTATGTCGTATAATATTCCTGGCTGAAAGTGTTTGCATATCTTTATTGTGTTATGTAAATTTCATTTATGTAGTGTGATTTACTGTTGTCTATAATTCAGGGTAGAAGTGTGGGCCTACCTGACTAATATTTCTTTTATAAACAACATATTAGATACCTAATTCTTTTCTATGATGATAGAGTTCAAGGCATAGCTTAATCTAGAAATTAATAATGTATATAATGGAAAAACTTCAATAAGCTGATAGAATATTTTCAGGAAATGATTTTTGTGACCGATGTCAGGTTGGGGTATGTAAAGTTGTTTCCTTCAAAACGTTTTATTCCTAATCTTATCATCAGTTTTTAGAGGAATCAGTTGAAATTGTGTTTAGTTTTGATTTAAGAGGATTTATTTATTTTAATTATTAATTGGAATTATCAAATACTCTTTGGTTTACGACTAAAGAACTATCATGGAATTAGTGTGAATTCTTTCAAGAACATTTTGAATTATGTAATTGCGATACATCGAGATTTTTTCACACTAGCACATTCGAGATCATTGGTATATCAGCAAGATATTTTGGATTATATTATTGTAATGCATCTAGACTGTTGGCATAATAATATATTCGAGACTACAAGGACATCAACACATTCAGTTTTTGAATTCGATATGAACACAACCTTAATTGCAGTACTCTATAAATTTGTAATTGTGATTTAACTTACAGGAATAGTTTTCATTTATTTCGAAATATTATGAGTTCCTCTTCACATTTCACTTTGTATTATATGGGAATACATTATATGTTGAATCTTACAAAACCTTTTGACTTTTCGCATTTTTTCTTTTACTTAGTTTAAAAGCATATAATCGTAACAAAAGATATCCCCGCAAAAGTTACCCCAATAATCCTTTCTTTTTTTGTTGTGCACAAGCGATCCAGGTTTACTATGGACGAATTGTATAACTGAACAAATTTTAACAAACACCATGGTAAAGGAATTTATGGCTGATATAATATTCTGCATACATACATACATACATACATACATACATACATACATACATACATACATACATACATACATACATACATACATACATCCAGACACAAATTACATACATACATTCACACTCATTAAATACACACATACACACGCATGCATGCATACACACGCATGCATGCATCCATACATACATACATACATACATACATACATACATACATACATACATACATACATACATACATACATACATACATACATACATACATACATACATACATACAAACATACATACGCGAGAAATATGAAACTATTAATCCATGACTTCCATTGTAGATTCGTTGCACAAAAAAGAAGCAACAACATAACAGCACATATGGAGATTACTAAAAAGTTGATTGAGATCCCATTAAAGTGGGAAACCATCTCAGCATTTTCTCAACGTCTACGTCCGTTGGAAATATTGATAGAAAATGCAAGTTTTCATGAGCTAGAATTCGATAGCGAATATTTTAATACTGGAGGACGGTTTGAATCTACATTTGGGAAGACCATTAATCCTGGGTCGAGCTGGCTCACTCTCATTGCCAATATAATCCCAAGCGCCTTCACTGGTGTAAGTGGAGGATTGAAGTATAGGATGCAGGGAAATAATCTCAATATGTATCTTGGTTTTACCAATCCTTTTTGGGGATGCTACAAAAGTTTTGCACGCTTGACTCACGAGGAACACGCCGCTAAGTGGGGCTATGAAAATGCACATGATGGACTCTACAATGCCTCTCCTTCAGTTGAGGGCTTTCGCGTAACTGCTGAGATAACAGACGCAACATATTGTCCATCCAAAAGGATTGTGTTTCGGATAGAATAGGGAATGACATCGCAATAATCTTCAAATATAATGAAGGGACATTTGCTATCTGTTTTCGCAAACTAGGAACATTTTAATAGATAGTGTGAAAAGAGGTCAACATCATTTGCAGATTAGGCAAATATTATCACTAGAAACGTTTCGTGTATCGAATGGCATATTAGTTACGATAATGAACGCATTTATAAGTTAAATATGCTTAACGAAGACTTGCAAGAATAAGATATTTTCTGCTGATATATTGATACATCACCTTAACTTAATTTTGATCATGGATTGTATCTATCTTAATATGTTTTACCTTCAGTTATCAAGGCTCAATATAATACAATTAACCATGTTTTCTTTGCAATTACATTAAACTTGCTTTCTCCCAATAACGTCTTTTTGTTGCATCATATCTTTCATTCTCAAACATGAGTAAAGCCAAATCGTTGACAAAAGAGATTCAGCAATATTCTTGATAAAAGAGTGCACGCATGGACTTGTACCAGATTAGTACGGGCTTTCTTGAAACGTTAATGAGTCAGTCAGCATCAAAAAACGTTTTGAAGACGTCATACTACTCAAGTTTAACAAAGATCCTTTCTTCAACCACGTGAAGGTAACGCCAACACATATTGACCATGGTATTATGTCGCCTCTATACTATCAGCGCTTGTCGATAAAACAAACGTTTTGTTTCTGATTTGATTCAAACTTACATCAGAAAATTCAATATAAAGTTACCATCTTTTGGTTCTGACTAATTTACTAATAAATGAATAGTCAACTGCACTTCCACAGCAGGTACAAAAACAAAAAAGGCAGATGACAAATAAAACTCTTATACTGGACGATGTCTTTGTAAAACTATTACATAGGCACATTTACAAAATTTATTAATAGGTTGACTATCATGCATTATACTACCGCATCTTAACTAACCATACAATTATGCGTGTACATTTACTTACCCAGATAACATTTCAACGTTACTCTAAGACTTTGGCAATAATTTCTTGGCAACGCGATTTAGTGAACTTGGTGGAATGTTACTACAACTTTGTTGTTTAAGGCCATAATATAACAATTCTACAACATTCTGACAACATTTCAGACCTGTATTGAAAATTAAAAAATGCAATATGTTGTGTTTTTGTTTTAAACATATGCCCCACTGCTGGCAAGAAATCCCAAATTTGCAATTAAACACTACAAATTTATGATCATTATCATCCATCGAGGAGGAATATGGATAGGGTTATCAAGAAGGCTTCCGCTGTCACTTTATTGAACTTGAGACCTGCACCATTTTTAGTTAGGGCAAACTAAAATTCACCGGTCATTTGACCATAAAATAATGACATTGAAGGCGTAATGACTCCCGCAAATTAGTTCAAAGTCGTCCGTATATAAATGCACTCTGCACAGTATAGTGTGTGTGTGTGTGTGTGTGTGTGTGTGTGTGTGTGTGTGTGTTTTGGATTTATAATGCAGTTTTAAAAAATTTCAGTCATATCGCTGTGATGTTTAACAATTTATAGTGATGGCCAGCAGTGGGGCATCATACCGCAGACATCTAGCATTATATCCCATCCACTCACATTACTTGGAAACCATGTAGATCAGTACTAACAATAACCTTCTAATGCTGTGCGCCGAATGGAAGCAGCTGCTAATAAAATTTTAAAAGTCTTTGGTATGACTCGGCCTGGACTCGAACTCACGACCTATGGCATCCGAGGCGGACGATCTAACCACTAAGACACCGGCGTTTTCTGCACAGTATAGACTTCTTAAAATATTAAGATAAACTGAATGAAATGTTTAAAAAAGATTAAGTAGTAAGGATTCTTAATTAAGAGGAGAAAACTGGATATAATAAACCAAGACAACATTCCTTTTACAATCCCTTTTTTAAAATGGTTTTCTAGATTTTATCAAGATTAAAAATCAGAACCTGTTTACACCACAGCAAAATAAATTTGTGTTTTCTTCTGCTGAGGTTCGTGCAAATGGCCAACATGTTTAGCTCCCTGCAACATATACATCAAGCAGCTGCCAATCTGTCACTTGCTGCATCACCGTCACATCAGCGGAATAATAATGTGGTGGACCGTATGATGTCAACGTCAGCGTTGTTGTGAGATACACTGATTGGTACTGCCACGTTTTGCACTCCTATAAATGTTGCAACTCAGTCGGCAGTGTGATGTAAAACCAATCCAAATTTGGCAGTGAATACATCCCGACTGCAGCTGCTATCGCTATCAAAGTCAAACAATTCATTTTAGAAGGCCAGTACATTGAGTCGCTAAGCTGATAGGAATTAGCAGACCTTGAAGATGCAGATTAATATTAACCAAGCTTCTCCCGAAATTAAACTGGCACCTAGTCAGAAGAAAACCACTCTTTCTTTTACCTCTTTCCTTTAATCAGTGGATCTTTCCTTGGAATAGGTTCGTAACAATTCTCTAGGAAAGTAAAATAGTATCAATTGCAGGTTTATCTTAACCTATGGAAAATATCTATGTTTTAATTATACTGCATACTGTCGGCATAAGTGAATGATAAGGATTATTTCCCGTCATCAACGATCAAGTGAGTATTCCGCTAAGACGGAACATAACTAGTCGCCCATGCACTCAGTGCTAAAGCGACTTTAATTCAAACAAGTTAAGTCAGTCTAGCAGCTAATTGTAGTCGCGTTAAGACATCAAACCAGATAGGCTACACATTTGGAACTCCAGGTCATTTGGGATATGCTCGTTGTCTTGTGAACGAACTGTCTATGGAGAAAATACAGGAAGCAATAAATCTGAAAGAACAAAAAAAGCAGGAATAGGAAAGTGCAGAAATACCCCATCTGATGATAAGGCAAACCTATGAGGTGAAGCCTGTTGTGCGCCACTTACTGCAGTAGAGAGTCGCTGACCCTCAAGTTGAGAAGTGGGACCTGGATTTGGAGCAATATCAGGAAGAATATGAGCCTCAGAGAGACACAACATTAACAGGCACATTGTAGAGTGGCGAGGGAGTCTTCAGAATCTGACAAACGGGAGATTTGCGGACAGAATCCACAAGACCCCCATCTCAGCACTCCTCAGCACCATTAGCCGACGAATATATGGAGGCAACGATGTTTATGTAGAGCTCTACGCGGAAGGTGTGGACATTAATCAGGTATTCAAGTCAACTAGAACACTGTAACTAATCACTGCCCCATTTAGGTCAGCCACTTGCAACACTACTCCCATTTTCCTCAGTGTCCAATGTCGTGATGTGATCCATGGTTAAATTACGTTTGACCCCATACATTTTAGGTCAGTTAACATTACCCTTCCCGTTTGACCAAGAGACACATACCATTACTTGTGTTGCTTTCACAACCACCACCGATGCAATTACAAAAATGCTAGAACATCTTGCCATCATTGTTAACAGGTGCCTTAAAAAGAGGCGGCAGAACAAAAAACTAATGCTTCTCAAGATATTTGACAATTGAGGGCCTTGGTGGGGAGAATAAATACCAAATCCTTATGCTTCTTCTCAATCTGCATTATGCCAGCCAAAGACGAGGATTGGGTAAAAATAATTATTGAGAGTTAAGGTTTCATTCTGATTTTTTACTTTTGGTGCAAAAGTATATCTGGCCACATTTAACCTATCAGTCCCGAAGACTACCACCTTAAGTATTTGGGTACACTGGCTATTCTTGGGACAGGACTAACTTTGCTTTAAGTTAGTAAAATATACACAGCCGACTACAGCCATTGTTGGGAAATACACGGTTAAATAAACTCGTTTTATGTGGGAAACCACTTGCCTGTTTTTTCTTCAGCACCAGTTAGTATAGCTGATTTGACAATTCTTGATGTTTTTTCTTTATTATATTTGTCACGGTGTCATGTACCATGTTAGATGTGCCAGCTATGCTGAGGTCTCGGCTCTTACTGTAGATAGATACGGACATATTGGTTGTCAGAAGGAAGTTGACATATGACTTTTTGGCTTGTAGCCTGTTTAAGGGTGTCAGATTACTCTCGGGTTATGAACGTAATTCGTATAGTATTGTATAAGCCCAACTTGTCAAATGGTAGGTGTTAAGTCCCACTTTGTCAAGACGTATTGTACAACATATAATAATAATAACTATAACCCACTCTCTTTTGATACGCGTTATCTAAGAGATGACCACCCTCAATATAATTGCCCGGTTCAAGTATGAGAATTGATAGAGTAAACATGGAGCAGGTATACGAGCCCCCGTAAAAATAAACAAACAATTTAATCAATTACATACACAATTATTAAACTTCCTTTTATTAGGAATACACGCTGTTTAGAAATACAACTTTCACCGAATTACAATAAAATTTGAAATAGATTTGAAGAAAATAGCCGATCTATTACTGATAGTTTAAATCATCATAGGATCGAGTGGTACAATCTAAGTCAATGCCTTGTTCGATTTTCATAACCTGCTGTTTACTCGATCCCGTCACTGTTCAATTCAATGTTGTTCTAGAAAACTCCTTTTCTCCATATAATCTGCACCTGTAGATGTTTCCGCTCGATTCCGGACATGTCCACTGTATCATGCGTTCACTGCAATTTCCGTTTCCCAATTCCTTTTCCAAAGTTTACGTCACAATTCACGTAACTTCTCGATCTTCCCAAAATCTATGTTCTTCCTTTCAAACGAAAGTTAAAACAGCCTAAGTCTCTCGTTACAATGGTTACATTTGAGACTGTCCATTATTCCCGGTTCAAAAAGTCGGCTAGTAATTAAACTACACATGTCCTCAAATGAATGTAGTTACACAAATTGCGAATTATCCATCAAGGCTTTGAATTCGGTCCCCGCCTTAATTTAAATAGCAAACAAATTGAATACACTGTCGCTAAATCATCTATGGAATCAAAATTCGGTGAATTCACATGTATTCTCGTAACCCATTACCAATGTAATACATTCAATTCTTAGAACATAATCATTATTCATCCAAGATGATAAATTCAAGAATTAACGTAACACTTCCTATTCATAACTCAAATACTGTTTTAAATTAACCCTACGTCATTCTTAACAAAGAATTAAGGTAAGAATTCATAATTCAAAAGAACATTATTATACAAATGTATCAAATGACATCATACAAGAACTTCAAATTCATAATACAGAACACATTATTATACAAATGTGTCAAATGAAATCATGCGGACCTGTAAATTAAAGCAAACATCATATAAATTGCACCAACAATATACATGGAATTGTGATAGTACCTTCATGTTTTGGTGTGTCCGTTTCTTAGTTTGGCGGTTTTTTCTGGATCACGATTTCTTAAAGGACGTATTTCTCTCAAATAACATCAGGGTCCTTTCTAAATAATTCTACCCCTGGTTCTCTCTCTTGCAGAGAAACGTTCAAGACTAACATCTAATTTAGCCCGGCCGATATTATGTCCAACGAAATTTTCGTGTGAAAACACACCCTTTATTTAACCGTGACCAATCAGAATCAAATGTGTTTTCTCCCGCTTTTCTCTAAAAGTCGCTTACGTCATGATCAATATGACATGCTTGTTTTTAAGTAAAATTTTCTCAACTTTAACACTTCTCGTGAAAAATGAAACTTTAAAATGTCGCTAGCAATCATTCTGGTTCCTGAGTAAACAAGGTTTAATTAGTATAACGGTCGTACTCTACTTTACAGACCCCACTTTGACACGGAGTGTCTTCATAAATCCAACTAATGGTTTGCTGCCCACAGCTAATGTTTAATCAATAGATTTCGTGAAATTTGCCCCTTCTCACAGGGCTCTGTCACGGAATTGTATAAATCCTTTTATTTACTAAATACATGTTCTATAGTTTCCTTTTTGGGAAAAACAATACCCGAGGGTGATTAATGTATATTGTGGTGGATTTCGAAAAAGTGAGGTCGGTCCATCTTATGCCGCACGTGCAAAGTGCTTTTGATGGGAAGAATTGAATGCTTCCAGTGCACAGACGATACCGTGCATAAATACCCCACTCTAGGTAAAGATCTTTGCATTAAGTCTTGTCAGTGAACGGGTCTGCTATAAGGACTTGCACATCTTTAGCTGTAGAGGTAAGTTTATTAATTTCTTCTATATAAGATATAACTATCGTACAGAAACGGATTTTTTTGTGGGATGTTTTGTAGCTTTGGTTACGCAGTATAAGGCACATATGTACTTATAATCTGATTTTGGGACTTAGCAAAGGATTTATATAATATAGGCTATGTAAAGTGACAAATTTTTCGTCGAATCTATTAAATAACTCTTGGTTCTAGCCAGCAGCCATTTGTTAGGTTTATGGGACATTCTGCACAGAAAGATACTGGTATAATCGGTTCACCCAATTAACTGTGTTTGTTTAGAGCAGTACTGACCGAAAGTGACCTTCTGGAAGGGGCATTTTCTCACGAACATGTCAGGGTTTGATTTGAAACAGACAGGGTTGTTATTTAAAACCAAAGCGTGGCATCTTGACACGCTGATGAAGCGACTTTTAAAGGAAAGAGCGAGAAAATATATTTGTTCTGATTGGTCACTGTTGAATAAGGGGTGTGTTTACACGAGAAAATCTTTAGAATATTATATCTACTAGTTAAAATTTACTTCAGTCTTGAAGTTCCTCTGTTACAAAACACATTACATAAAGAAGGCTACATTATATAGATCTAAACTAAAGGAGGGGCTTAGCCTTACCTACCCCCACCCCCTTAATAAAATGTAAAAACATATTAAATAGGCTTAAACGATTAAATAATACACCACTAAATCCCATGGGAAGCACTATACATATTTTGGCTAGGTTTTGGAATGAGAAACAAACAAGACATATACACGAACAGCAAACTAGTTAAAAAAAATAGACGCACCACATTTATATAGAGGGATCAAGAAAATTTTATATAGATATAGGGACAACAAAGAATTATGGGCACTAAACAAAGACAAGGTATACGACTGGCTTTTGGAATCAGAATCAATAAGGAACAAATCAAAGATACAAATAGGGAACCCACATGTTAACTGGAACAGAGTTTGGAGGCATTGGTCCGGCATTAACTCGTTTAAGGTACAAAGCATCATGTACACGTACCTCCACAACGCTAACAGGCGAAGTGGCAATTAAACGTAGATTAATAAAGACCATGGTTAGCTGCCCTCTATGCAAAAATGCCCCATATACAAAGTACCACACAATTACCCAGTGCGACGAAACAAAGGGAGAAAGGATCAAACTGATAATGGAAATAATGAAGATAGACAAATATGACAGACGTCAATTACACTTCTTAGACGGAAACTTCAATAAACAATTGGTTAGACTAATAACAGACTATATTACGAAGACGCTTATAAGATGTGGACCCCTACTGAAGGTTAAGGAAAAATATTTAAAGTTAATTTAAAAATCTTATTTCACTTATTACTAGAGAAAAAAAAAAGAAAAAAAAGGGAAAAAAAATTATTTTAACAAATAATAAAAAATAATAATAATAAAAAAATTAAAAAAATCGTTATTATGAATTGTTTAATTATTTAATTAATACACAATGTACTGTGAGGGAAAAGTACACATGAGGACGTCATAGGGCTATATCACATGGCGCTACGCGAAGTGAGCAGGCCTGTGGTAGAGTTTGGAAAAGTACCCAATTATGAAAAGTTTTTTTCTTATTACTCTATCTACTACACTCTATCTTCTCTGGATTCTCAATCCATACTTTTACTACCATGTCTATATCCCGAAATAGACATGGGTTCTGCTTAAGGACTTTCAAAAAAAATTAGATCCTTTATTAATATTTAATTATAAATAAACAATAGGACGGACAAATTGAGGTAGGATCTGTACAGCCAAATAAATTTGTACAGATCCTCGCTCAAGGCGTCCGGACCTAGGAAACTAAATATTACTAGATAAATGGAAGAACATTAAATATTTAAATAATACGCACTTCCATTTATACAAATTCTAGAGAAATTTTTTCAATAATAAACTAAAAAGAGGTACGATAATGTCTTTTAATTAGTAAAGACATAAAAGTAAGACAACTGGTGCAAACTTGAAAGAAATGGCTTTCCTTAACATAAACACAAGGTATATAGCAAACAGACATATAGCACTAACACAATTAGCAAACACAAGGAAATAGGAGACCACTAGCCATGGTCAAAAATCAAATAAATAAAGTAGACTACTAGAATGGGTAGATCAAATCCCTTCTAGTAAGGTTCTACTGCAAGAACACTAGGGATCTTATAAATACCCTAAATCAAGCTTATAGCCCCTAAGGGGAAAACTAAATGGAACTTAAATAAAAAATAAAAAAGAAACAAACAAATAACATACTTGGGGGAATACATACACACATAAAAACTTTTTACTTTTTTTTATTAAGGGGGAGGGGGTGGGCATCTGTCTGGTGCCCCCCCCCCAAAAAAAAAAATGAAGTTCCTCTGCAAGAGAGGACATTGTAGTATTATTTTTGGAATAAAGGCTCCCGACAGCATTTTTGAGAAGTACCTTCGAGATCAATAGATCAGAAAAGACCGCCAAAATCCAACCGTTAAAAAACGCACCAAAAACACGAGGAAGGACGAAAATAGTTTTTATTTGGAGAGACGTGCAGTACCAAAGAGAATGACGTACAAAGAATAGTGGGAAGTAGAAGTTGCGAGGGGTATACATCGATACAGAGGAAAAGTCTGAGTTCGAGCAGAACATCCAGAAGGGAAAAGTATCTCGAGAGACAGGAACCTCTGGGTCAACATTTGAGTGAGCAGAGAACGCAGTCCGACGAAACAGGTCATGAAAATCGAACAACGCGGAAGAATTTAATTGACCACTAGATTCTCTGATGAAGTTAACTATCAGTAATAGAACAGCTAAATTTGTTTAATTCTAATTTCGATCTATTTGTAATTCGGTGAAAGTTTTATTCTAAAAACCACGTGTATTCCGAATGAAAAGGAAGTTCACTGTGCATGTCATTGATTAAAATTGTTTATTGATCTTTACGGGGGCTTGTAGTTTCTTTGTTCAATATATTAACTCAGAGTATCAGCGGGGAGTGGGTTAGAGTGTTCTTTTTATAAGTTGTGCAATACCTTTTGACTAGTGGGCTTGTACAATATTATACGAATAACGCTCATGACCCGCGAGCCTGCCACAGGCTACATTTTTAAGCAGTGTTTAGTACAACATGATTCGTATCGAGCAGGGTTAGGTTTACTTCTGAACTTGTTGTTTTGTAATTATTGTGCCGGTAATGTAATCTGTATAACTTACCCTGTATATCGTTATCACGTCTTTATGCCTGTGTCGTATATAGTACACGGTGTTGGATATCTTTTGACTAGTGGGCTTGTACAATATTATACGAATAACGCTCATGACCCGCGAGCCTGCCACAGGCTACATTTTTAAGCAGTGTTTAGTACAACATGATTCGTATCGAGCAGGGTTAGGTTTACTTCTGAACTTGTTGTTTTGTAATTATTGTGCCGGTAATGTAATCTGTATAACTTACCCTGTATATCGTTATCACGTCTTTATGCCTGTGTCGTATATAGTACACGGTGTTGGATATGTTTGCAGCTGTCCGTAGTGTCCGGGGTGTGTAAAGCGCTGTAGATCCGTCCAGAGTGTTTGGAGTGTCTAGACCAGATTGACACGAGCGGTCAAAGTGATCGAGGTCGACGATGTGCAAGCTGTAAAGCAAAACACACTAATTAACTGTAGCAGCCGTGGAGCTGAAATAAAGTGTGCTGATGCCGCTGTGTATATTCTTACATATAATTTTGTAGCCGTGGGCTAATTTAGGGTTCGTAAGACCCATCGTATTTTTCGGGACTGTAAACGTTTAACTACATGAGGAAAATTCTACATTGTTTACTAGTTAAGTAAACTATATCAATCGTTTTATAGTAAAATCACTGTGAACCATTAACCCCTTGTCTTTGTAGTTTGTAAAGTAATTTATCTGTAATTTTCGTAATTACATTTGTGATTTCTTATGTTACTTGATCCAATATTTGGATTATATATACACGCAAGTATTCATATTGAATTGCTAATTTATGTCATTCATTTTTAAACATTGTAATTATCGTTAAAAATGTTTTGTTGTGAATTCTGAAATTTCACCCGGTTATCTTGTTACAGACTTGACAGTTTTTCATTTTGCCGCCACAGTTCCGCATTGAACCCTAAATGCTCTCTATTTTTTAATCGGGCGTGTTATCATGACAGGCCATCCCTTCTTATGTATTCAACAGCGATCCAACTCTGAATCTCCCTAATTGTTCTATATTGCAGTTGATGACGATGAGTGCAGCGATTAAGTGCAACACAACTCCTAACAGGATGCGGATGTAATTCAAAGTACATTGAAAGGAATTTCGGCGAAGTTCGTTTGACGTAGAAAGTCGGTTCATGATGATAAAGCGGTCCTTTTGCACGTCAAATTGTAATCATAAGCCATGGCTTAAATTCACCTCTCATTCAAATCCAGACGGTAGTAACATTAAATCTTTTGAACCCGGATGACGAGGTGGGGTGGGGCAACTGGTAGTACATGTATTTGGGTGCAACTTTTTTTTAAAAACAGATCAGATGTAATTAAGGAGTATGTGTGTGATAGGGGTCTCGGGTCCTGAGCGTTATTCGTACAATATTGCACAAGCCCACTTGTCAGAGGTATTGCACAACTTGGAAAAACAACACTCTAACCCACTTAGACAGACAGACAAGTTGGTGTTTTATAGTTGCCACCGTAGGAACATATGGGCAACTTTTATAGTCACCATATCGGTGACCATTTTGTGTCCCTTGGGGAGGGGTCGCTACTCCCCCCCCCCCTCAGGCATTTAAGTGCTTAATTGCACTATTACTTAATATTGGGCGTTCTTCCGAATTACTAAAAAGTAACTATCGGAAGAAATGGAAGCCCACTGGGTGGGTAGGAATAGTACCCACACACACCCACCCCTATCAACCAATCGAACAGGTAGCGAGAGAAAATTAGTTTTCTCATATCGCTAGTAATTTTGCACTATTACTTAATATTGGGCGTTCTTCCGAATTACTAAAAAGTAACTATCGGAAGAAATGGAAGCCCACTGGGTGGGTAGGAATAGTACCCACACACACCCACCCCTATCAACCAATCGAACAGGTAGCGAGAGAAAATTAGTTTTCTCATATCGCTAGTAATTTTGGTGAGCCAGGACTAAGCAAAGGAGGCAAAGGCTCGGAAGGCCGGCCAACACACACGCAAAGAGAAGGACAGCAGAGCCACGGACGCAGTCCACACCTGAAACGAAAGAGCCGTACTTACATCAAATTCAGTCCAGTTTGACTAATGGACAACCTAACATCCAATATTGTGTTAGCCACCTGTGCAATTCGTCAAATATCTAAGTCGAAGAATTATTATTTACACACCTATCTTCCGAAAGAAACTAGTACATTAGCGTACATACTCTCTATCTAGGAGATGACCGCCCACGGTGTAATCGCCCAGTTCGAGTATAGAATGTATATGGTAAACTGAGATAATATATTGAACAAAGAAACTACGAGCCCCAGTAAAGATAAATAAACAATTTAATCAAAACATACACAGTGAAATTTCCTTTTCTTCTGAATACACGTGGTTTTAGAATTAACTTTAACCGAATTACAAATAAATGGCATATAGAATTAAACGAATTTAGCCATTGTATGGCTGATAGCTAATTTCATCAAAAGAATCGAGTGTTCAATAAAATTTGTCCACGTTGTTCGGTTTTTTTCATGACCTGTTTCGTCGAACTGCTTCTCTGCTCACATCTCGAACTCTGACTTGTCCTCTGTGTTAATGTATGTTCCTTGGAACTCTTACTTCACAATTCCTTTTCCCCGTCTTGTACGTCATCTATCTCCATACTGCTCTCCAATCCTGTCAAATCCAGTCAAAAAGGGCTTGGGCTACTATAGCGTCAAGGGGAATTTAACATGGTGGGCCTATCTAGCGTCAAGGGGAATTAAACATGGGAACTATTTGGGCCTATCTAGCGTCAAAGGAAATTGAACATGGTGGGCCAATCTAGCGTCAAGGAGAGTTGAACAGGGGAACTATTTGGGTCTATCTAGCGACAAGGGGAATTGAACATAGTGGATCTATATAGCGACAAGGGAAACTGAACATGATGGGACGATCTAGCGACAAGAATTAAAATCATGCAATCTCCTATACAAACAGCAGGAAAGGAAAACCAAACGAGGATAATTAAGAACATCATACATTCTATGTGAAATATGTTCATTGTTTTCATTCATTCATCAATTTAATATAAAGGTAGTATGATATTTATTGTCTACTGACTTCTTAACATATCTCAAATGTTTCTCAGTGTCACAGAATTAGGCGAGAATTGAATTTATTCTTTTTTCTTGAATTACAAACTAATTTCACCATTTTTTTTGTTTCGTCGTACATGCGTTACCTGGGGTGAATAAGTGGTTTTCTCCAAGGTAAGCGGCGTGTAACGATTTGCATGTGCCTGACTTTGAATTACATGAAGTCAGGAACATTAGATTCACGTAGTGCACGGTAATCTTGCCGTGATTTCTGCTCACCTATTTGAGAGTATATAAGGCAGAATATTTCTGATAAATATTACGGGACCAAAAGTATCTTATCGTAGGAAAGATAGCCTGTCATTCTTTCTCCAGCCAAAGGGGTGAGTGTTAAATTTATATTTCGTTTTATTGTGAATTTTATTCCGTTTATCATTTCATGTAATGATGCCTTTATTACAATGCAGATTTAAACGTGGAATATTTGGAATTACTAGTCGCTATTAGACTTTGAATGTAATAGTGTTATCTAAGTTGTAGATTGTTTTGAGACAACTATTATTAGTCTGGTTTTCTTTATTGTAGCTGATAACATCCTTGATATCGTAGCTGATTTGTTGCGGAACATCTGATAGCATCTCTGATAACATCTGATAACATCTCTGATAGCGTCTTTGAGATCGTAGCTGAAATTGTAGATGATTTGTTGCGGAACATCTCTGATAACATCGTTGATAACGTCTTTGAGATCGTAGCTGAAATTGTAGCGGAGCATCTCTGTTTGTCGGATTGTCTGTCCGTCTACATCTGTCGTGATGTGTAAATATCCGGAAATCTAGAAGTCCGAGTGTCGGAGCTGTCTAGAGTTGTAAACATCCGGGGTGGCATCTAGGGTATTGAGGAACGTTAGTTCTAGTAGATGCTATATGCTGTCTGTACGTATAACTGTGGTGGATCCGTGAAGGGCAAGTGACCAATAAAAGTATTGAGTCAACCCTAGGTTTTCGGAGAAACTGGGCGGCGATTCAACTGTTGGTGAATCGTACGGTTATACAGGGTCGGGACACGTGTGTTTGTGTTGCAATTGTAGTACAATTGTATACATTGTTGTATTTACATGGTTACTTCAAATCACAATAGTATTTCAAGGCTTTGCATGAATCTCAATAAAAGCTAGCAACTTGATTGAATACATGTATATGTTCGTGCTAGTTGTCGCAATCCATACGTGAGATAGTATAGTTTGATGTTCGTATGTATTTATCGCAATTTATACTTGCTTTAATATAACTTTTGTAAAGGTTCCTTGGATCTGTATATAGTCCAAGAGATTCCTTTGTATTTGTGTTTTATTTTGTATTAATATTTAATTTATTCATGTATTGTGAATGGTTGTGAGTGTAATAGTGGGTTGAACGCATGAGTTATTGTGTTGATACATCATTATTTTTCATTAATAATTTATTTCATAAATTTACATTATCTTTCACACTTGTGTTTGTGTTGTTCATTTAATCCACCATCCTCTCGGTAACAATTCTGTTACACTCAGCACACGCTACAAACAATGTTGCCAAGTTGTAATAAATCTAAGTCGAAGGGAACAAAAAGCAGCAGTAAAATATGCTTTGTTCTATCGACAGTCTAAGATGTGTGTTTTGATTTGAAATTCAAAGTTAACCATATGCAGTGTCATAAAGTGCAATGTCACTCGCGTCAATCATTGTTACATTGTTACAATTCTTCCGAGCGTGTGTTTTGGTTGTGGTATTTTTAATTCAAAGTTAGCCATAAGCAGGGTTATACAGTGCAAGATCACTCGCGTCATTCTTGAAATAGTTTCGTAATTGTTTCTTTTCTAAAAAAAAACGGTAGATCTCATGCTTAAAAAAATTTCCGTGACACCCCCACTCCTTAACGAGAAGATCTCAAAACTTGGGTTAAAAAGATGATGGCTACTCGTCCTTCGACAGATGTGAAAAAGAAAGAAAGGAAACCAGAAGTGAAAAAAGAAAAGAAGACCAAAGCTATCTCATTACCACCTCCGTCACTACCACCAGTACCCTCGACGTCGACTCCTGTGGCACATCGGACACGTAACACCGTTTCCAAACAACCCCCATTTTGTCCTACCCAAAGCAGTATCCTCGAAGAGTGGGTCACTAATTAACAAAACCATGGAGAAGGTCTTAGCCAGCATTTACTACGATCCAGCTCACCCTGCAGGTTACGGAGGTATTCAGAAATTGTATCGTGCTGCAAAAACTCGCCTGAAAAAGCTCCGTTTACCTGATGTACAACGATGGTTACAAGAACAAGCGACGTACACTTTACACAAACCCATTCGACGCAAATTTTATAGACGTCGCACTCAAGTAGAAGGCATCGATCATCAATGGCAATCCGATTTAGTCGATGTCTCTCATTTAGCCACCTACAATCGTGGCTACAAATATTTGTTTTGTGTCATCGACGTCTTTTCTAAATTTGCCTGGGTCGTACCATTGACATCCAAATAGAGCGGAGAGTTAGTACGAGCTTTGCAACTGGTGTTGAAACAAAGTGGTCGTCGCCCTCTTCGATGGCAAACCGACAAAGGCACCGAATTTCTGAACCAAGCTTTCCAACGAGAATTAAAGAAACGTGACATTCATTTTATCACCACCGGAAATCCTGAAACCAAAGCCAGTATTGTGGAACGTTTTCAACGTACCTTGAAAGAACGCATGTGGAGATATTTTACGCATCAACACACTCTCAAGTTCATCGACGTCTTACCGAACTTAGTCCAAGCCTACAATCAATCTTACCATAGAAGCACTGGACGTGCCCCACAAGAGGTGACACCTGACAACGAAGTGACTCTTTTTGAGCGTCTGTTTGGTACGTCCCAAACGATGGCTGTCCCCAAGAAAGGCGGAGAAGTGTTAACCGCAGGAGATTGGGTACGCATTGGTAAAACCAAAAGCATTTTCGACAAAAGTTACTTACCCAACTGGACCACCGAATTGTTTCGTGTTACTGGACGAGTGCGTGATCGTCATCCTGCCGTCTATAAATTGGAAGACATGAACGGAGAAGTATTAAAAGGAACGTTTTACTTGCCTGAGTTACAACGTGTCACCAAAAAAGAAGACGACGTGTACGACATTGAAAGCATTCTTGAACGAAGAACCCGTAAAGTAGGAAAACGTCGTATCAAAGAAGTCAAAGTAAGTTGGAAAGGATATCCTCCTAGTTTTGATTCTTGGATTGACGCTTCACAAGTCATCGACTATAAAAAGAAGTGATCATCATGCCCTTCAATACAGCTTCAGCAACCACAGTGACTACTCCTTCAACCAGTTCTTCTCTGCAAGATTTACAAAAGCAACCTTTGTGGGTGTGGTGTGGAGAACGTGTCCCTAAAACGCAAATCGTTTTTTTCTGTCAGATCTTTGTGGTATATTGTGTCATCGGTGCAGCCATTGCTAATTTGAGTTTGCAACAAGGAGACAAACAATTGTGGACCATTTTACTCAGCAGTTGCATCGGGTATCTTCTGCACAATCCTTCCCTGAAATACTCTTACAACGGGAACAACAGTGACACTGTTGGGAGTCTTACATCCAACGTTAGTCATTCTCCTGACAGTCACCCTTCCAATCACAATCCTCTTTTAGATACTCCTTTAACCTCGCGTGACTCTATGGACAGAAGAACGTTGGAATTATGAACCACACTATGAATCATTTTACTTAACGTTACCCAGTGACAGTTCCATGGAGGTGTTTCCTAACAACACGTTGTGCTGTTACACGGCTAAATTGCCTCAAGCCATGCATTCGGATGAAGATGCTCATTGGGATGTGGCTTTAGTGGAAATGATCCACCCGACACAAATCAAAAACGTCGTCGAAAATCAAAACACTTTTACAGTAGAAGTGGATGACAAGCAACTGCAAGATGCCTTAGATGAACGAGGCATCACTGGCACTGACACAAAACAATCAGATGGACCCCCAACTAAAACCCTGTCCACTCATGTGTTCACCATTCCTGCAGGCTATTATTTTAGTGGTCAATATTTAGTGACTACACTTGCTACCAGGTTCAATACTTTGTTTGGTAAATCATTGGACAAATTGAAAAAAAGTGTTACCTTTGAGTACAATAAAGTGACTCGTCGTCTCATGATGAAATTTTCAGAGGACAAAATGATGGGCATTACCTTTTGTCCCGAATTGTATTATATTTTGGAGGGAGACTTCAGGTCGGTCAAGAACAAAGAAATACCAGCCATACCAGTAACTTGGATTTTGAAAATATTTTCGAATCCCTGTAGAAATGAACCCAGGGCTCAACTTGATATTTGTGTACTCCGATGTGGTGGAGTACAACGTGGTAGGACAAATTTCTGTACCGTTACTGCGTGTCATTCCTTTCAAAGTGGATTCTACCGTCACCGCTGACGAGGAAGGGGGAAATACCTATCACGTTCACCTTGAATTTGTACATCCTCATTATCTGCCTGTCCGTAAGTCGTATTTCGACAGTGTCAACATTACTATAAAAGGAGAACTGGGACAAAATATTCAATTTACCAAAGGGAAAGTCACTGTGAAACTCCATTTTCAAAAACGATTCTCGAACAACTGAAAAAGTGATGCATCCAATGAGTCACTCGACAACGAGGACGTGGTTTAGGAGATATGTTTAAATCAGCCTTTCGTTCCGTGGTCCCTGTTTTAAAACCGATGGTGACACGAGGATTGCACGCCTTTAAAGATGCCGCATTGACTCACGGCAAAGATTTTCTCCACAATGTTCTCATTGACCAACAAAACCCTAAAGAAGCTTTTTTAAGAGCAGGCAAAAATGTCTTGCTTCAAACGGGTAACGAGAGTTTGGGTCGAAGAGAAAGTCCTATAAATGCCCTGAACGGTACCGAGTCTGGCAATCCTGCTTCCCTGAGGACACAGCAAGGACAAGGCAGAAAGCGACGACGAAGACATCCTTTCAAAAGTCTCCATATCTCTAAAGCTAGAAAGACGAAGAAAAAAAGAACCGCTCGAGACTTAGACATTTTTGATTATTAAAAGTGAAACAAAAACATAGAGAAAAAATTATGCACCAAGAATCTTGTGCCTGTTCCAAGTCGGAACTAGATCTCTTTCCCATGCCACCCACGTTGATGACCATGCAAGAAGCCCAATGGGTCGAATTTCATCCCGTCTCCTCTTTGACGGATTCAGCTTGTCAAAGAATTAGGCAAAAATTGAATTTTTTTTTTGAGTTACAAACTAATCTCACCATTTTTTTTGTTTCGTCGTACATGCGTTACCTGGGGTGAATAAGTGGTTTTCTCCAAGGTAAGCGGCGTGTAACGATTTGCATGTGCCTGACTTCGAATCACTTGAAGAAGGGAACATTAGATTCACGGGGTGCACGGTAATTTTGCCCTGAATTCTGCTCACCTATTTGAGGATATATAAGGCAGAATATTTCTGATAATAATTACGGGACCAAAAGTATCTTATCACAGAAAAGATAGCTCGTCATTCTATCTCTAGCCAAAGGGGTGAGTGTTAAATTTATATTTCGTTTTATTGTGAATTTTATTCCGTTTATCATTTCATGTAATGATGCCTTTATTACAATGCAGATTTAAACGTGGAATATTTGGAATTACTAGTCACTATTAGACTTTAAATGCAATAGTGTAATCTAAGTTGTAGATTGTTTTAGAAAAACTATTATTAGTTTGGTCTCTTTATTGTAGTTGAAATTGTTGCTGATTGTAGCTGAACGTCTCTGAACGTATCTGATTGTAGCTGAACGTCTCTGAACGTATCTGATTGTAGTTGGACGTCTCTGAATGTCTCTGAATTGTAGCTGAATGTGATTAATTGAGCCATTTGATTGTGAGATCAAATTGAGGTATCTGACTGTCTGTCTGTCGGATTGTCTGTCCGTCTACATCTGTCGTGATGTGTAAATATCCGGAAATCTAGAAGTCTGAGTGTCGGAGCTGTCTAGAGGTGTAAACATCCGGGGTGGCATCTAGGTATTTGGGACCTAAAGTGGGAAATGATATCAGTCACACTTTGAGCAGAACGACAGCCAAGTATCCGATACGACGCGTGGAAGTCAAAACTTTCACCATTGCCACTGGACTCCGATCTAAGATCGAAGATCATCTGTTCCAAGGACAGTTACCCAAACGTTTATTCATTGGTATCGTCAGCAATGAAGCCTTCAACGGTACCTACACTAAAAATCCTTTCCAGTTTAAGCACTGTAATGTAACCAAAATCGAAGTCAGTCGCGATGGCAAAACTTTGTGTACTCGACCCTTCGAACCCAACTTTGACCAGAAGAATTACTTGAGGTCGTACTTGTCGCTGTACGAAGCCACAGGACAGTTAGGAAACAACACCAGTCACGGCATTTCCTACGACGATATGCAGGAGGTTACACGTTGTAGGCTTTTGATTTCACGCCAGACCAAGGCAGCGACGAGGGACATTTCCACCCTATAAAATCTGGACAACTGCGTTTGGAACTTCAGTTTGCAAGGGCTCTTGAAGAAACGGTGAATGTCATTCTATATGCCGAATTCGATAATACCCTAGAAATTAACAGTTTGAGAGAACTCATTCTAGACTATTAGACACTATGGAAAACTCTTGTCCCTCTTTGAATAGTGGAGAATCCATGGAAATAGAACGGGAGGTTACAGAGAAAGCAGACAACCAAGACCAAAAAGAAGAAGTGGTGATCATGCAGTCCAGATGGCCAGAACAGGAACAACAGTTAGTCACCTGTTTTGCCAAAAACTTGGAAGATAAAATGAGGGACATGATTAAAAAAGATTACTATAGATGTCAAATCGATCATCCCAGTCAAATTCAACACGATAAATGTATGATGATGAGCCAAGAAGAAAAATTGGACGATTATCTGAACGAATCTTGGAGTCTCATCTCAGAAGAAGCTGTGTTACATCAGTGGTATAAAAGCTTACGTGATCATTCCTCTCCTCCATTGTTTGCTCAAGAAATTGATCGCATCGAAGCTCTCTTGGCCAAGAGTAAGGAGACGAAGCAAACCAACAGTTACTTGACAGACATTTTCAAGCAAAAATTCTGGATTGAGTTGATGACTTATCATCACCAGTGAAGAAAGGAAAAAAACCAAGGTTACACAACAAAAAATGGATACCTGGGAACTTTATCTTTTGAACCGTAGTTCGTACACTGCTTCTTGGAATTCTGTCGTGTGTGCTAAAGATGAACTACCTCATCGCAAACGTCAAGAGAATCAAGCTTATGTCATCAACACAGATGACAGTCATCTTCCAGGAACTCACTAGGTAGCTGTCTACTTTCCTCAAGAGGGTTGTGTGGAGTATTTTGATTCGTATGGATTACCCCCTTTGGAAAATGATATCATTGACTTTATGAGAAGAAATGCCCACACGACACGATTCAATAATGTGAAATTACAAGGCACAGATTCAATGGTGTGTGGACAATATTGTGTCTATTATCTGCATCATCGCAGTGTTGGATATTCTTTAGAACATTTAGGATATTCTTTAGAACATTTAGTGACTTCTTTTGATCGTCATTCGTCTCGAAACGATGACAAAGTAGATCCATGGTTTTGTGACCATTATGGCTATCTGTTGTCTTTAGCTAGGAAACGTAGTGTACATCAATGGCCCAATGACTTCCAACAGTGGAAATCTCAATTTAATTCACAACGTTGTCAGCCATGTCAAAGATAATGTATTAGTGTTATTGAAGAAAAAAATGTTTGTTATTTGAAATGTTTGTTATTTGAAAAAAATGTTTGTTATTTAAATAAAAATGTTGTTTTGAAATCAATGCGTCTGTCGTTTGTTTTACATTTTTTATTCATATAGACGCTCTTTGACTTCTTTATATCCCTCGCATCAAACTATCCAAACGTTTCCAAAACCCTAATCCATAGAGGGTAGTTTTCTATCGCGTCCGCGCTTGAGCCATATAAAGCAGGGGTAGTCTCCAGTCTGGCCATGAGTTATAACATTTGTAAAAGTAGCCAAATTTCTGGGTATGTACTTTGATGAACACTTAACATGGGCTTATCATATAGATGACCTAGTTAAAAGATGCAATTAGGACCTAAATCTATTAAGAAGCCTCAAAGGCATTCAGTGGGGTGCTAATCAAGAAACTATTCTAATATTATATAGGGCACTAATAAGATCCAAACTAGATTATGGCTGTCAAGTATATACCACGGCATCCACATTTCATTTAAACAAATTAATTAAAATTCAGAGAAAGACCCTACTTATTGGTACTGGCGCACTGCCATCGACCTCTACAGCCGAGCTGCAGGTCTTAACTGGGGAACCGCCATTACATCTCAGAAGGCAGGAACTCATTTTAAGATATGCAACCCGACTGTCGACCCATGACAAAATGCACCCCACTCTATTGGCCATCAATAAATGTAACATTCCCTTTAGGAAAACCTTGAAAAATAATACATCAATGGGAAAAATAGTACATGAGTTAAAAAACAAACTTCCAGTAGATATATTCCAAGTAGAAGCTAACATAATATATGATAAAGAACCTTGGAGTAATGTACCAACAAAAGTAAATATCTCCCTTACAGATAACGGAAACAAAGAAAATCAACAACAACATTTAAAAATATTTGCATTGGAAATCATAAATAATCAATATCGACTTTGTCTATCCCCTCCCCCGCAACTCCCAAGGGACATTCAAGGGCACTCTCGATATTCGAATCAGCTTCATCATCGTCTACGACTGCCGTACAAACGACATTTAAGACCCCCTTTTCAACATTGTCGCTCGGTCTCTTGCTGTATAACTTGAGCATGTTTGCATGGAATGTCTTTAAATTACCGTCCATGTCAATTTTATAGTCCATGTCACCTTTTACCTCCTTAACTTCATATGGACCTTTCCACTGGACTAATAACTTATTTGAGCTCGTTGGAAGAAGCAATAGCACCTGATCTTCCACAAGAAATTTCCTATTTCGCGCTCTGCGGTTGTAATACTTGGCATATCTACGCCCCGATTTAATCAATTCGTCACGTGCCATCTGGCATGTACTCTCAAGTTTATTTCTTAGATCCAAAACGTACTGGTAAGTCGTTTTTATTTCCTTGTTCGCGACATCACCAGTCCATAGTTCGCGTAGTATCCGCATCGGGCCTCGAACCGTTCTACCGTACAACAGTTCGAAGGGTGAAAACCCTAAACTTTCCTGCGGTACTTCACGGTACGCGAACAGAACAGCGTTTAAATAACGGTCCCAGTCTTGCGGACGTTCTGCGCACATCTTTCGCAGCATGCTTTTCAGGGTACCATTAAACTTCTCTACCAGTCCATTGCACATCGGATGGTATGGGGTAGTGTTTAGCTGTTTGATGGATAACAGCCTACTTATTTCACCCATGAGGTCAGAGGTGAATTGGGCACCACAATCAGTGAGGATTTCTTCTGGCACCCCTACCCTACTGAAGATATCAACTAATGCTTCAGCTACCCTTTCCGTTTCAATAGTTGGTAACGCTACGGCTTCGGGGTATCTGGTCGCGTAATCAACCAGAGTAAGAATATACCGATTCTTTCTTTCGGTAACCGGGTGTATTGGTCCTACAATATCTACTGCCACTCTTTTAAACGGTGTATCTATTAATGGCATTTGTCCTAAGGGCACCCTTGTGACCCTTCCCTTACATACGGTTTTCTGACATACGTCGCACGACCTACAGAACCGTGTGACATCGCCATTAACACCTGGCCAGTAGAATTCAGCGACTACCCTGCTAGTGGTCTTAGCCTTACCTAGGTGTCCTGCCATGCTTGACTCATGCGCCACCCTAAGTACTTGAGATTTATATCTCTGGGGTACGACCACTTGCCAATACTTCTTACCCTCCCGAGCGCTAAACTCCCTATGAATTAATCCGTTCTTTGCGTACGAATCTAGAGCTACCCCCACGCTTGCAGTGTTTAATCGCGCCGGACGTGATTTTCTCAACAATTGATTTGATGGATTCATCATGTTCTTGCTCTTGTTTGAAATCATCACGTGAAATTCCGGAGATCGATTCAGGGACTATTAATTTATGAAACGCGGTTTTCTCTCGCAGTGTTTGCGCTCGCGTTTCGACTGCCTGAGCCAAAGGTATTTTAAAATCGGCCATGGTTGGAAGACGGGAACCTTCAACATTACCGATCGTCAGATCGTAAATAGGGTTCTCCATACAAAGGGCATCAACAGTTCCCGTTAGGAAAGGTGTTTTTACTGTGATCCTTGCTACGGGAATGCGACCGATCGTCTGATCAAGTAGCATACATGGGGACTCCCACCCGAGCATTTGGTTATCCGGCACGAGACTACGTTTGATCACTACGCCCGTGCAACCAGTGTCACGTAATACTACGACTTCTCGACCGTTGACAAACCCTCTCGCGGTTGGTACACGCGCTTCGGGAAATAGACACGTGCCAAGCGAATGAATACAAGGTTCCACCTGTACGATGTTATCAGATATACCTTTACTTTGTATAGCCACTGCTACCTTATGTACAAGTCCCTTTCTTTTAGGACAGTCTTTTTGAACATGACCCCATGCATTACACAAGAAACATTGCACACGCTGAATAACTGGATTCCTTACTGACCTTTTTACCTCAGCTGATTTTACAAGCTCCCTAGGCATAGGTCTCGCAGACTGGTTTCCAGACTTAAAATCTTTTAAAACCACGTTCTGGGTTCTCCCATGAGCTTCGGCAAAGAAATCGGCTTGCTTAGCCATATCTTTTACGTTTGTGAAGACTTTCTCCTTCAGAAATTGATCTAATTCTCGCCCGACTGTATTAAATAATTGATCTCTGAGCAAGAAATCAGTCAACCCTTCAAACGTCTTCAACGCTTTGCCGCATTCAATCCACCGCTCAAAATAGTTCGCAATTCTGACGGTGAACTGACCAAAGGTTTCTCCCTTATCGGGCTTGCTATACCTGAACTTTTTACGAAAACCCTGTTCAGTGAGCTCGTACCTTTTTAGAAGTGCTTCCTTTAGGACGTCGTACTTAAACACATCGTCCCTAGGAAGTCGCGAGTATACATCCAGTGCTTTACCCTTTAATAGAGCACTAAGATGCAATGCCCAGTCATTTTGACTCCACTTCTGGTTTTCGGCATACCGCTCAAAGCGATGAAGATAACTATCCATGTTATCTTTTACATCGTCAAAGGGAGGTAATTTTGGGCCCCTTAATTTGTTAGTGGCAGAATCGTGTTCTCTTCCAGATGTCGCTAATTCTACCTTACGATCATGATCTCGTTGCTTTGCTTTTTCTTCTAACTCTATTCGCTTTCCCTCCGCTTCCATTTCCCATCCTATCCTGTCCTTTTCGGCCTGCTTCTCTAATTCTATCTTTTCCTTCTCAAAGGCCCATTTCCTTTCATCGGATTCCCTTTCTAATTCCCGTTTCCTTTCTTCGGCCTCCCCCTTTTCCTTTTCTAATTCCCTATGTAATTCCCTTTCTCTTACCCTTTCTTCCCTTTCCCGGGCTTGTTCTTCTTGAATAAATTTCCTTAAGCTGTCACCTTCATATCCAAATTCTTTGCCTAAGGCAACCAAGTCCTTAAGGGATGACATGACAAATTGTAATATAAATATATATATATATATATATATATATATATATATATATATATATATATATATATATATATATATATATATATATATATCACAGGCTGACCTTATCTTCCTGATGAAGGTAACCAAACGAATGCTTTGAATATGTTTATACTTCACAAAAATGATTGACAGTTCACTTAATCCAGCGATCCCACTTCTGACACCATTGTAACAGAATTGTTACCGAGTGGATGGTGGATTAAATGAACAACACAAACACAAGTGTGAAAGATAATGTAAATTTATGAAATAAATTATTAATGAAAAATAATGATGTATCAACACAATAACTCATGCGTTCAACCCACAATTACACTCACAACCGTTCACAATACATGAATAAATGGAATATTAATACAAAATAAAACACAGATATAAAGGAATCTCTTGGACTATACACAGATCCAAAGAACCTTTACGAAAGTTATATTAACGCAAGTATAAATCACGATAATAAACACAAACATCAAACTATACTATCCCACGTATGGATTGCAACAACTAGCACGAACATATACAGGTATTCAATCAAGTTGCTAGCTTTTATTGAGAATCATGCAATGCCTTGAAATACTATTGTGTTCTGAAATAACCATGTAAATACAACAATGTATTCAATTGTACACAATTGCAACACACATATGTGTCTCGACTCTGTATAACCGTACGATTCACACACAGTTGAATCGCCGCCCAGTTTCCCCGAAGACCTAGGGTTGACCAATACTTTTATCGGCCGTTTGCCCTTCACGTACAGACAGCATACAACATCTACTAGAACCAACGTTCCTCAATACCCTAGATGTCGCCCCGGATGTTTATAACTCTAGACAGCTCCAACACTCGGACTTCTAGCTTTCCGGATATTTACACGTCACGACAGATGTAGACGAACAGACAGTTCGACAGACAGACAGTCAGATACTTCAATTCGATTGCACAATAAATCAGCAACAATTTCAGCTACGATAACAGATGTTATCAGAGATGTTCCGCAATAAATCAGCTATAATTCAGAGATGTTCTCAGTGATGTTATCAGATGTTATCAGATGTTATCAACCGACGTTATCAGCTATAATAAAGAAACCAGACTAATAACAGTTGTCTCAAAAAAATAATCAACCTTAGATCACGCTATTGCATTTAAAGCCTAATAGTGACTAGTAATTCCAAATATTCCACGTTTAAAATCTGCATTGCAATAAAGGCATCATTACATGAAATGATAAACGGAATAAGATTCACAATAAAACGAAATATAAATTTAACACTCACCCCTTTGGCTGGAGATTAATGACAGGCTATCTTTCCTAAGATACTTTTGGTCCCGTAATTATTATGATAAATATTCTGTCTTATATACTCTCAAATAGGAGAGCAGAAATCACGGCAAGATTACCGTGCAACCCGTGATTCTTGGTGTTCCCTGACAGGCACATGCAAATTGTTACACGCCGCTTACCTTGGAGAAAACCACTTATTCACCCCAGGCAATGCATGTACGACAAAACCAAGAAAATGGTGAGATTAGTTTGTAAATCAAGAAGAAAATAAATTTAATTTTCGCCTAATTCTAATAACAGCTTTGGTAAATATATAGGACCTATTCCACACAGCATTAATTGCTTCAGTTGTAACATACCTGAAGACTTACATCACATATTTAATAACTGTAAAAACAACCAGAAGGAAAGGAACATATTTAGATCTAAACAACTAAACATCTCTGCACCAAGTACATACCCGGAAGTAATTCAATTAAATAACACCAACCGCCAAAAAACAATTCAACACATAATAGAATTACTTAGAACATCAGGGCTCCTTGAAAAAATATAGTGCAAATAATACTATATAATAAATAACACCCATGAGGAATGCCTCCTGTTGGTCACATGGGTTCATTGGCCAATCAGGGGACAGGACCTGCAACCGCGTAAATACGTTAAGCGGAATTTGTATAATAACAAAAAATAAAATAAACAATATCCATAAGGAATGCGAATGCATAGGACCTGAAGGTTTCGTTACTTGAAAAAGAGCCCACCTACACTACGCTGGGTATAACGCCCCGGATGGTACCTGTGCTAAACAAACCTAATAGGATACTTTAAAGATATTGAAATTTATAGACTAAACAGATAAACATTGAAATTTGCATTATAACAAAGTAAAGAACAAAACAGAAACAATAAACAAGTGTCTGGGAAACCACCTCTCTTCTGTCTATTCTTACAACTCTTTCTATATACAGCCTCATGACAGCATTATACAACTAAACTAGGAATGTATTTACAGTTAAAACCCCCAACAAACCGGGATATCCACATGGTCTAAACGTGACCATCTAAAACGTCTCCTGCTTTATGGCCTCAAATAGATTTTATGAGGTAGTCTCAAATTCCAAAGACTATCAGGCCCAGCGACACAATGTCGCAACATAAAAATATTTACTCTAAGTAAGATCCCTAAATTATTACCATATAAGGTAGTCAATGCCCAGACTATCAGGCCCCGCGGCACAAAGCTGCACTAATAATCTAAGCTATAAGAACTAAGGCCTATAACATGATTTAGATGGTCAATGCCTGATCATCTAGCAAGACAGCACATGCTGCAATAAATTTTTACACAATAACCTTAATTACTTTAAAATTTCTACGTTGGGTAACTACCAACGCGAGAATAGGCTGTCATTTGAGGTTCTATACTCTACTTTAATAACAGCACAAGGTATTCCAAATTGTTAAGGGAGAAAACGGAATGGATACGACGGAAGGAGGCAACATCAAGATGGAGGAACAACAAAACCAAGGCACCCAAGAAGGACACGGGGACTCACCGGACGGAATGAGGGAACTTCGGTTACACCCTGTAACACTCCATCAAAAAGCCCTTTTAAGGGCTATTTATACTTACAGAGTTTCCTTTTGGCTCAGAAACTCTATTCGACAATCTCTTTCTTCAAAAATCAGACTTGATCAATTTTGGCTCTCCACCATCAAAATTAACAACCCATTTAACCTGACATTGACCAACCTACACATGTCACTTGACATACCTAGTTTACAAAATTGATAGGGAACGCACCAAATGTACACTCTGTAGTAGACAAAAATTGGAATGTTAGGATGTTAGGAAAAAATATAACTTGAAAGATTGACTCAATTGCACAGGTGGCTTACACAATATCGGTATAGGATGTCCACTAGCAACAACTGGACTCGATTTGATAAGGCTAGGGCGTGCAAGACAAACGACATCAAAGTGCCAGTTCACAGATCCTTTTCCTCCTCCTCCGCTGCCTGGCTCCAACACCAGCAAATGACTAGAAGTGGAAACCATTTTTCACTAGTCATCATTTGGTGCCATTGCACCTCTAGCTCTGCATCCTCCGATTGGTTGATAGGGTTGAGTGCGTGGCTGTTCTATTCCCACTCACCTAGGTCTTTCATTCATGTCGATAGCTCCTTATAGGGATGCGGCATGACGACCAAATTAAATAGCATACTATGTATGCATAAACGCCCGTGGGGATGTGGCACCATTCCTTACCCACGGGAAAATCTAAATCACTACCATATTAATTGGTAGTGTAAAATAGTGAACAAATGACCCTTTGTGGCCGGTTTCACTTAAAACCATAATTCATTCATTCATTCAGTCTGGCCACATATTCATATTCACTCTTCACTTGACCTCCAAGGCAGTAAGACGTACTCATAGAGACATAGCAAGAGAATATTACTCACGATCAACAATCAAGCAGCGGATTTAGCAGTGACATTATAGCCATCTGGGTTTTCCTCACTCTTAAGAAGTGGGGACCTGGAAATCAAATAGTGTTCTGCTATTACAGCAAGACAATTCTTTCAATCAGCATTGCGAATTCTACAATTACGTTCTCCATTAGCAGCCCGCCAAGCAGTTTCGACCAGCAGAAGAGGCCTAGCAACCCGCCAAGCAGTTTCGACCTGCAGAAGTGGTCTAGCAGCCCGCGGTCCAGCCCGCCAAGCTGTTTCTTTCTACCGAAGTGAACTAGCAGCCCGCGGATCAGCCCGCCAAGCAGAATCTTCTACAGAAGTGGTCTAGCAGCCCGCCCAGCTGAAACGCTTCACGCCACCAATCCAATTATTATTTCGGCGTCAAATCTAAAAGTAAGTACTCATTTTTGGCTAAACCTACGGGTATATCATTTCATTTGTGCTGTTTAAGTATCTATCAACTCTATTCTCCTTTATTCTTATCTTGATTATTACATATCAAATTAAGTATTCAGTACTCAGTGTTTTATGTACCAGTGGGCATATAATTTATCAGAATGTCCACTGTTAACAAACCCAAACCAAAAATCACCATGAAAACCAACCGTTATGCGCTCAGGAAAACAAACAACATACTCAAATTGGTCGAGAAAATGAATACTGCTAGCAACACAATTTTTGACAACCCTCAAAGCCCAATCAACAATCAACCATTGAGCCCCTGTTGCAACGGAAACAATGATTATATAAAACAAAACATGGTAAACAACAATATGGCCGTTACCCAAACCATTGTGGAAAGCCCATACAATTTCAAAACAATTTTAGGATCATTCTCATCTAGTCCCACAACCAATCAAATTGTTGAACGGCCACTTGTTGTCATCTCACGCATCCCCGATAACACTAAACAAGCAAAGGAAAATGGGGAAGGGGGAAAAACAATACCCAACACCAACCGCCAGCAAACCATATTAGCTCTCCAACCACCAACACAAAAAATATGAGCACCTTGGATAAAATGAATTCTTCCCCTATCTCTCCAACCAAACGGCCAACAACCATAACAATCAGCAATGTAAACGGAAATAAGCAAGTACCTAAATCACCCATTGCCTCTCCAGTCAAAAATGCAAATCAAAACAAACCAATTTCAGAACTGGATGACGGCATGCTACTCTCTACTTGCAATAATGAAAACATATCATTAACATCACCCATTAAAACAACACCACCATGCCTATCACCATTACCATCATCCCCTATTCAGTCGCCGAGGCCTACAGGGAATAAAACCATATACCACATGAGTCAGGACCCAGGACCATCTAAAGAAATTACATTAGAAGACTTATTGTATGAGACCCAACAACAGGAACACAACATATCTGGCTCATGTGATCTTGACGCACTCAGCGACCTTGATCAATCCACAATCATTCACCTTCTCTCCCCAGGAAATACACAAACCTACAAATCACAAAACCAACAAAGACCTAAACAAAAAGGCAAACAACCTATTAAGGGAAATCCCAAATCAAAACAAACCTGTCAGGAAACAGCTGAATCAATTTCAAAAGAAAGCAATTATCAGGCATCAGTAATAACTAAGAATGTTCAACAACAACAAAACAACAACAACAACAACAATAATAAGCAATCAAATACTATGGACCAAAACAGAAAGAGAAAACCACTATACCATAACATAGAACATACTATATTCATTAGTAGTGGAAATTCTAAATTTTTCAACCTTAGCACAAAATCAATAGCTGCAGCGTTATCTAAGGCACACCAAGGAGAATTTAAAATCATAAGGCCTAACACAAATTACGTCATAATTCAATGCAATACAACAAGACAAGTTGCCAAATATATGGAATTAGAGAAAATAGGATCCATAAACATAAAGGTTACAAGACATAATGGAATCAAATCACCCAAACCAACTAATAACACTCTGAAACTGGACACCCCAAATCAGCAGGATCCTATTCAAACTAAGGTAATGAAAGTAGAAATCAAAACAAACACTGCAAATAATACACAAGAAAATAATAAGCAGCAACAAACTATCCATATAAACCATGAACAACCTATTCAAACTCCACATCAACAACTAGCACAACATACCAACACAATATACAAAAAAATTATCAAGTTACACCCAATACATAACCACATTACTAATGAAAACTTAACACATGAATTATACAGACAAGGAGCAGACATTAATAATGCAATCAGGGTAAAAACAAACAATACATTTATATCAAATGTGATTATTGTACATTTTAACTCTACGCCCCCATTGTTGGTGCATTTTGATGGACACTCATACCCTACATTAGAATATATTAACAAACCAAGATTTTGCAGCAATTGTAGGAGATGGGGTCATTACCCTAGCAATTGCAAAAATAGATCGAGATGCAACAACTGTGGGGGTAATCATGCAAACAAATGCACACGAAAAGATCCGAAGTGTGCCAATTGCAATGAGAAACATTACCCAAATTCTGAACAGTGCGTGTTCACTAAGCAAGAAATTCAAATAATACATAAGATGAATACGCACTGTTTACCATACAATAAAGCTAAAACCCAAGTTATCAGTGAGAACAAAAAACCTATGAAATCAAATACCCAAAATTCAACAACAACTAATGCACATATTGAAACTACAACAACTAATAAAAGAAACAATATCACTGAAAAACCAACCTCCAAAAAATTAGTAAATAAACAAATATCGACTTCATCTAAGATTATGCAACTCTCAACTCCTAACATCACAGTAACTACTAAAAACTCTCAAGATCATGATCAGAGAATAGTCACTCTTATCAAAGATATGCGCAATCAAACACACCCCATTATACGTGATAATTCAAAACAATCAGATTCGCGTATTGTAATAAACCAAAGCCCACAACCAACCGATAAGCGTAACTTAATAA
Organism: Unio pictorum; assembly: GCA_030141615.1. Lineage (NCBI taxonomy): Eukaryota > Metazoa > Mollusca > Bivalvia > Unionida > Unionidae > Unio > Unio pictorum. The sequence goes on along the minus strand of JARLTB010000018.1, from coordinate 5,048,208 downwards.
GAGTTGAATCACATAAAAATAACCAAGAAACAAATGAAAACAAACTAGAATACTTCACACAATCAACAGTATCTAATTACATTAAAGAATTACAAACTGGTATCACCTTACTAAACAAAAACAATATGATACCTTGCATACCACTAATACGGCTACTTTTGGCCTTACTAGAAAAACACCTAGTGGTAATAGAATAACTACAATAAATTAATTGTATTTATGACCAAATTTAACCATTACAATGGATAACAAAAATAAATCTAAACTAATTATATGGCAATGGAACTGCCGGGGATTAAAATCAAACATTTCTGAACTATTAAATGAATTAAATAACACTCCAAATAAACCCGATATAATATGCATACAGGAAACATTAATTCACCAAAACTCTAAATATCTACATAAAATCCCTGGCTAAGCCAACTCCAAATACACCACAAGAAACGACGGGAAAAAAGGGGGAGGATTAGTAATTTTTGTCAGTGACAACCTCTCTAATACATCTTTCGAACAACAGAATAAAATACTAACAAATACACACAATAATATCCGTCTAGAATATCAAACTATACTTATACATACTAGAAACTTATCATTTGAAATATTTAATATCTATGACCCAGGACAACCACATCCAGCTTCTATCCAAAATTATCAACAATTAATTAGTAAAACTAAAGAATTTATCATATGTGGTGACTTTAACGCTCATAATAAAACATGGGGCGGAAATCACCTAGATTTAAGAGGAGAACTATTAGAAAAATGGATTATTAACAAAAATCTAGTAATACTCAATGACGGTAGCAAGACAAGACTCTCTCCAATAGATGGCACACTATCAGCACTTGACCTAACAATATGCACACCAAAATTAGCAGCACTGTCACACTGGGAAGTTGATAATCAATCCACATTAGGTAGCGACCACTTCCCAATTATCATAACAATTAGTCTTACCACACCAATCATATCCCATACTAAAACTACAAAATGGAAATTAGATAAAGCAGATTGGAAATTATTTCAGGAATCCCTAAATAAATATAAAATATCAGATCTAAAAGACGACAACATCGATATATATAATAATAATGTTATGGAAGTTATAAATAAAGCAGCATCAATTAGTATTCCAAATCAGGAAAAGGAATCAATAACCCCACCAAAAAACCCATTCCCTGGTGGAATGAGGATTGCACTACTAGAATAAAAGAAAAGAAAAAAGCACTTAATAAATATAATCACACTAAACTTGCATCAGATTACAAAAGATATAAAGCACTTGAAAAACTAGCAAAATCAACTATTAAAAAAGCAAAAGAAACATCATGGAGAGAATACTGCTCTAATATAGATATAAAACAATGTAATGCAAAACAAGTCTGGAGCAAAATAAAAGCCATGCAAGGAAAGTCAAACATTAATACTCCTAATATCAAAAACACAACAACACTTAAAGAAAAAGCTGAAATTATAGCTAATCACTTTGCCGGGATTAGTAAAAATAGTAATCATACCACCCAATTTCAAAACTATAGGAAAATAACAGAAAACAAACACCCGGAATTCTTTAAAGACCATGATACAACACCTTCACCTCTGAATGTAGCCTTCACTCACACAGAATGGACATTAGCTATTAAACATAAAAAATCAACATCACCAGGTGAAGATAAATTAGGCTATGAAATTTACAAAAATATTCCTCATAACATTGTAGCAATATTATTAGACATGATCAATCAATCTTGGTCAACAGGAAACATTCCTAGAAAATGGAAAGAAGCTATAGTTATCCCAATACCAAAAATAGGAAAGGACCCCACAGAGCTATCATCATACCGCCCAATTTCACTAACTGATACAATTTGCAAGGTGACCGAAACAATGATTAATAATAGACTTAAGTATCACCTTGAAAGCAACAATTATCTATCAAAAAACCAAAGTGGATTCAGGAATAATAGATCCACCTTAGATCAATTAATAAGATTAGAATCCGACATTAAACTAGCCTTTAACAATAAACGAAAAAGTAATCGCCATCTTATAGCAATATTTTTAGACTTAGAAAAAGCTTTTGATCTAGTCTGGACCAATGGACTAATAGCTAAATTAAACCACTATGGTATCAATGGAAACATGTTCAACTGGATCGAGAGCTTTCTTACAAACATACATATTAGAGTCAGGATAGGAGATCAATTATCAGAAGAATATACATTAGAAAATGGAACACCCCAAGGAAGTGTTCTAAGCCCCACCCTCTTCAATATTATGATAAACGACCTTGGACAAGTAACTAACAAAACAACAATTGATATATCACAATTTGCAGACGATAGTGGAATCTGGAAAGCAGGAAACCCGAAAAGACAAAAATTAATAGCTGAATTACAACTAACCTTAAACAACATCAGCAAATGGGCTGATAAATGGGGCTTTAAGCTATCCAAAGGGAAAACTACAGGAATTATATTCACACCACCCCACAAACGCCCGATAAAACCACCAACACTATACATACAAGGAGAATTAATTAATTTCGAAACTACAGCTAAATTCCTTGGCATGTACTACGATCAACATCTTACATATAACTATCATATAAACGAACTAATACTTAAATGTACCAGAGATCTAAACCTTTTGAGAAATCTAAAAGGTTTTCAATGGGGAGCTAATCAAGATACCCTAATAACACTATACAGATCTCTGATTAGATTAAAAATGGATGCCAAGTATATGCTTCTGCTAAGGACACATTACTAAAACGCCTGGATAAAATCCAAACCCAAGCGCTACGCATCTGCACAGGCACTCTAAAAAAAACACATCAAAGGAAGAACTATTAATACTAACTGGAGAAATGCCGTTATCACCCCGAAGAGAAGAACTATTACTCCGATACGCAGCCAGAATATCACCACACAACACAGAACACCCCACAAGAACAACCATTAAAAAATGTGACAAAATTTGTAATAAGAAACTAGTCCCAAACCCACCATCCGGAAAATTGATCCACAAACTATGTGAAGAATTACAGATAGGAAAACTACAAGCTGAACAAATTCGTTACCCAGACCCCAACCCTTGGAAAATCAAACAGCCAAACGTCAATACCATAGCAACATCGTTCGGATCAAAAGATGTCAATCCCCTAGAAATCAGATCCAGGATAATGACGTTATTAGATACCACATACAAGGACTATATTAAAATATACACCGATGGTTCAAAAACACAACAACCAGATAGAACAGCAGCAGCCCTAACCATCCCAGAACATCAAATACAACTTGGAAACAGATTACCAAACCAATGCTCCATATATACAGCCGAATTTTGGGCAATATCAGAAGCGCTCAAATTAATACATAAAGAACAATACAAAAATACACTGATAATTACTGACTCACTCAGTGTATTAAGGACTATAGAATCTCAACATTCCAATGGAAGAGAAAACCTACTTAAAGACGTGCTTCTTTTAATACAGAACATGACCAACTCTAATCAAAACATTGAATTCTTATGGATACCATCTCATATCAATATCGCCGGAAATGAACAAGCAGACCAAGCAGCAAAAAACAAACTCACAGATTCCGATATTACAAACATCGATTACAGCGTCCCAGAATTATATAGTATTATAGCAAAAAAGATCAACAACAAATGGCAGAGACAATGGAATTTATGCCCAAAAGGACGCGCACTTCATTTAATTAAAAAAACTGTGAGTCGCAATACGAAAGGACCAATTACCAACAACACTCATCACCAAAGAATTATCAATCGAATTAGAACTGGGAAAACATTATTAGCAGGCAGTATGGGGCAATATATAACAGCTTTAAATACAAATTGTTCAAAATGCCCATACTGCAATTGTGATAAGAATCTACAGCACGTTTTTAACACATGCCATAAATATAAAGCACAACGCAACAAACTAAAAAACTCACTTAGGAAGGCTCACCTACAACATACCCAGAATTATTATTAGAAAACAACCCCAACCCAAACCATACTAACGAATTAATATTAACCTTCATCGTTGAAATCAATAAAATAGGAAAAATCTAACTCATATCAACCACGTTCTACACTATTCCAAGAATAGCACTTGGACTATTAAAATTAATTCACAATATAATCAATTTAAATAAATCAATGATACACTATTTACTCTAAATATAAATATAAATATTAATTAATTAAGTCTTGAGCCATTGGGGGGGTGGGGGGTGGGGGACAGCAATGATGGAGTATCATTAACACTGGATAGCCAACAGGCTTGTCAAACGACACCAGTACAAATCTGAAACACCATTGTGGAAACTCTCACCCCCACTAATGTGCTTGGACTATTAAAAATACATTCATAATTAATACAAACCAATAAGATAAATACAAAATAACTACTTACTCTTTCTACTTTATTATTTCCTATTTTTCTACTCAACTCTACTCTCTTCTCCAACTATGGCAAGGTATAAACTATATTTAATTAGATATATTAAACCTACGGGCTTATAATGGTTCAATCAGCACTTATTTCTGCAAACAGGCTCCAGGAATCATACTGGAGATACATGGGTTGAGTCCACACAAATAAACAGCCCGGTATATTGCTGTGTGATTCTCAATCTAAAGACTTAATCATGCTGATTAACCAATCTTACTCGCACTAGAGCGAACTAAAAGCGTAAATAAATTATTTAGAACCCCAAATTAGATGTATAAGGTGGCTTAATCCCCAGAGCCATCAGGGCCAACCGCACAAGGCGGTAATTAAATAGTTAGAATATTAGCTTAAAGATATCTCCCATAAATTAGATTTATAAGGTGGCTTAACTCCAGAGCCATCAGGCCCAACCGCACAATGTGGTAACTCATAAATATAATAATAGGACTTATGTAGGACCCCAATTTACTTTTATAAGGTGGCTTAATTCCAAGAGCCATCAGGTCCAGTCGTACAAGGCGGCAATTAAATATTTAAGGAAATGAGGAAACCAAAACATTAACATTATGAGGTGGCTTGCTCCCAGTCATCAGGGCCCTTTTATACAAATTAATTTTTAATAACCATGCCATCTACACCTTTCCTAAATTAAGCAGCACAAATGATCGTATGATAAATCTCAAAATTCATTATAAGTACGTCAAGACGATGAAGTGATGCTTGCGCCGCCTTTCCCTTGCCTTTCCGGACCATCTGTACAGCCTTTTCCTCTTCCGACAATTTATCATAGCTATAACATCAACGAATGTGTGCAACTATTCCCATTCGTTTGTATCAATAATTATATCCCGTGAGGCAGAAATGACTCGAAATCGGATAATTCAATTAACACCAAATGGTGCATTAAAGCGTAGGGAGATGTGGCACTATACCATCTCCCTCAAAACAATTAATTATCCCTATAAAGGGAATTAACCAGTCGTACATGCCCAGTGGGCGAACACGACTTAAATTAAAAATCAGTCAGTCAGTCAGCCAGTCTGGCCATCCATTGTTTGATTCATCCTCCTACGAAGATGTGCTCAAGCCTAACTAAGCTGAACGAAGCTTACGTCACTCTGCATCGTATCAGATACAATCTGATGCCAAAGCCTGAAGAGATTGAGAATGTGAGAATGCTACAAGTAACGGAAGACCTCATAGAAGAACTCTTCAGAGAGGAAATTCAAAAAGACAAAGAAGAATGGACTGAGAAGTATAGACTTCAGAAGCAGCAGAGAGAACAGAGAGAACAGCAATATCAGCAGCAATAAGTGCAGCAGGAACCAGACAGAAGTTTTGTCGACTGCCGTGTGGACACGAAAGAGTTCTTTTTCTCTTTCCGAAGAAGCAGGCCCTATCCTGTTGCCAGACGAGGACGCAATATTAGACGATAAAAGATTGTCATCTCTCCTGGAACACACACAAAAAACAGCCCTTTTCAGGGCTACCCAATATTCTCGAAAAGTATTAATCATTCAATTTCCTCATGGTATGTGAGGAGGTTAGAAGCAAATAGAAATGAGTCTATAATCACTGTCTCTTTTTTAGTTTTGTTTGAAGTGCGTCTATTTTGAAAAATGTTTTAAATTTATAATTTATGTGAGTAAATTAAAAAAGTGAGTGAGTGTTTTCTTTTACGTCCGCGTGATTTGGTAATGATAGGGATAATGTAATTTTTTGGATCGTAGGGTGTGTTTTCCATCACGTCCGCACTTGTGCTATATATAAAGAAGACTCGTCAGCTCTCTAGCGTGAGCATGGGAAACAGTGGATAAATGCTACCCATTAGGAGTGACTCAAAAAAGCACCCATAGGAGTAAGCAAGGAGATAACAGAGACTTCACCACTGATTATTCCAGCCACCAGATAGACCGCTGTGGAATCCATACTTCGCTGACTAGAAATGGCGCCACGTGGACGACCAAGATGGCCGCTCAAGCATGAGTCTGCACGTGCTTGGCAGAGTCACTATTGCTTGGGCGAAAATGGCGGGAGTACAAGTGGACTAAACATTTCGTCGAACCAGTTAACAGCGGAGTAGAAGATTCAATTAGCAGAGGGACAACAGGCGGCCATAGAACATGACCACCACCAACTGCACCCCGATGACAGAGCCTGCGGAGCACAGATGGACTCTTAATCTCACTGCGTTTCAATTGCCTGAAAAAAGGGTACTCATTTGGTATCGAGTAGCCCTCTTCGACTAACCTTATGGCCCTGAAAGGAGTAATTTGACCTTATTGGCATTACTGCAACAAATTTATAACCAAAATCCCCTACCATTGACTACACTTTTATGTGTCGCTTAGACACTTTAGCTTAAATACAATAGGGACTTACATATGTACACTATAGTACTAGTCCCTATTTTTTATAGGATGATAAATAATATTTTTAACTATGATATTTGGTAAATTGCACAGGTGGCTTACACATTATTGGTTTGTTAGGCTGTCCATTAGTACAACTGGACTGAATTTGACATACAGGTGAGTGCTTGACTTTTCGTCACCTTTCCTCCCTGCTGCCGTAATTTCTCGTGCTTGCACGACCACATTACGCCGACATAAGCGATATGAGAAAACTAATTTTCTCTCGCTTTACTGCTATTGCAGACCAGTAGTTAACAGAATGAGAGGGGTGGGTGTGAGTAGGTTCCATTCCTACCCACCCTATGGCCTATGGCTTATGGCCTTACATTCACCCAGGCAGTACAATTATTGCCCGTGGTGACGGCCGAAGCCACACCCAGAGGCAGTACACTTATTGCCCAGTGGTGAAGGCCTAAGTAAATAGCACTCTATGAGTGCATAAACGCCTGCAGGGGATGTGGCACAATTCCTTCCCCTCAGGATAAATTAAATAACCCATTTTATGGGATAAAACAGTGACAAGAGCCTACATGGACGAATCACTTTAAACACATAATGTCAGTCAGTCAGTCTGGCTACTCATTCAGGCGAAGACTGCAGACCGAGTAGGACGGCTTTTCTGGGGCTGGCGACCTGATGACGTCACGGTGGATTGCGAAAGCATGTTTCCCGGGCTTTACAGTTAAGGACGAACTGAGACGTTATCACATCACTACTACAGAGAGAAACATCAACATGTACAGCGGTGGACGATGCAGTGGAATCATTTTGGATATTTTATAAGTCCCTTTAACAAGTGGCAGAGATTGAAGATATGCTGAAACTGAATCGCCTACTTAAACTACGTTTTGAAGAAAAATGACGGACTTTGAAGTTGGCTTGCTCCTGCATCAATTTACTGGAACCATATTACAACCAGCCATGGGAATTTAAGTAATATGGCGGACCTGAGGCGCGCTGACTGGTGATGTCAAAATATTGAGTATCCCGCAGGTTGCCGTAGGATGATATTATCAAGTCAGCGAAACTCTACCTTAGATAACCAGCATATTGATGGAAATACAGCTGTCTACGGATAAGTCGTCACCATCGGATTACTCGGATAAAGCAGTACAACGAAAAGATATTTGCCATTTATCTTTTCATTCGCCTAAATAATAGGGGACTCATTTGGTTACGAGTACCCCTCTTTGAACAACTTTCCGTGGCCCTAAAAAGCTAATATGACCTTATTGGTACCGCCTCCAACAAAATTCAAGACCTAAATTACCTACCATTGACTACACTATTATATGTCGCTTAGACATTTTTAATTTTCTAAATTTGTTAGGGACTTATTATATGTACGCTTATGTACTAGTTTTATTTGAATGATAGGACTTTAAATAACAATTCTTCAACTTAATATTTGAATAATTGCACAGGTGGCTAACACATTATTGGATGTTAATTTGTCCATTAGTACAACTGGACTGAATTTGACCTTTAGTATGACCTTGTCGTTTCGGGTGTGGACTGCGTCCTTTGCTGTGCTGTCTTGCTGTTTGCGTGCTCTGGTGTGTGCTGCTGTGTCGACGCCCTCCTGGACCTGGGCCCTTTCCGCCTTTGCCGTTTCCAACTCACCAAATTACTAGCGAAATGAGAAAGCATTTTCCCTCGCTACCAACGTTTACTTCCGATTGGTTGTTAGGGGTGGGTGTGTGTAGGTACTATTCCTACCCACCCCATGGGCTTTCATTTCTCCCGATAGTTACTTTTTAGTAATTCGGGAGAACGCCCTATTTAAAATATAGTGCATTTAAGCACTGTAAATCCTGAGGGGGGGAGTAGCGACCCTCCCCAAGGGACCTTAAATGGCCACCGATATGGTGGCTATAAAAGTTGTCCATATGCCCCTAGTGGGCGGTGACAACTCTAAAACAATCATGATGATGATGAGTCTGGCTACTCAACCCAGGAAGAATCACAACTTGCCCACACTGCCAAAATTTAGAAGACTTACAAGAAATAAACTTGCAAACTCTCTTAGTAAAATTGGCTCAAGTACCACATACCCATTTTTTCTCCATTCTCAAAATCCTAATCCCAATCTAACTGCAGATCTGATTCTAATGTTCCTCCGGGAAATAGATAAGATCAACAGTATATAATACAATAAATTCTCACCTCAACCTCCCCCCCCCAATCCAAATTCCCCGAATCACGGCGTTGTTCTAACGAACAAGCAGCCTGTATGCTGTCAAGTAAACTCAGGAGGGGGGGGGGGTATCAATAATCCGTCACAATGACTGTATGCCAATGCAATTTTATACCAACCTACCTGCGTGACCAGGTATAGCACTACAGACAGTATATACCATATATCGCCGAAAAACATAACACCACTCTATAATTACCACCACCTACCCAACCCACGACCCTACTCCCCTGCGTCGATCTAACGGACATGCAGCCTGTATGCTGTCAAGGAACCGCAGGAGGGGGGATATCAATAATCAGCCACAATGACTGTATGCCAAAGCAAATTTATTCCATCCCACCTGCGTGACTCGGTATAGCACCTACCCAACCCAAGACCCTACACCCCTGCGTCGATCTAACGGACATTCAGCCTGTACGCTGTCAAGGAAACGCAGGAGGGGGGGGTATCAATAGTCAGTCACAATGACTGTATGCAAAAGCAATTTATACCAACCCACCTACGCGACCCGGTATATCAATACAGACAGTATCTACCACATATCGTCGTATAACTTAAAACAACCCCATACTTAACTACCACCTCCCCAACCACAAACCCTGTATCCAAGCGTCGACATAATGGCAAGCAATCTCATGTACCCAATATCACATTACATTTCACACCCATCTGAATTAGAGCTATCTAACTCTCTATACTTACTATCTCTATCTCTATACTATTTTGGCATAAATAATATTGACCTAGGTGCTAATATAACTTAAATTAGTACTATAAGGTGACACATTCTTAGCCATCAGGATTATCTATTTTCTGATAGCATACGGGCATTATAAGGGGTTTGGCTGGCACTTCTTTCTGTACACAGGCTCTAGGAATCATAATAGAATTGCCTGGATTGGGTCCACACGGGCGAACAGCACGGTTCACCTCTATGTGACTCCCAATCAAAGGAACTGAAGTGTTATCCTTCAATACCTCCAATATTTAATTAGTTTTATACTACGACCCTAAATAGCTCTATAAGGTGGCTCAAAGCCCAAAGCCATCAGCTCCCGCTACACAATGTAGCAAAATAAATACATAATTCATTTAACTAATTAGGACCCTAAATAGTTTAATAAGGTGGCTAAAAACCCAAAGCCATCAGGCCCAGCTACACAATGTAGCAAAACAAATATTAAACTAACTAGAACAAAATATGCCAACCTCTTCTCATACAACAATAACAGCACAATAATGTTTTTCTCTAAATTGTTAAGTTACAAGACGGCACTATTTATCTTTAGGACTATGGGACCAAAAGATTACCTTGGATACAGCGCCACCTTTCGCTACGGACCTTTCCCTCCTTCGCCTCTTCCATAGATCGTCTGCGACGGTTGATTTAATTTATCAGCACAAAATTGTGCATTAAAGCGGGGGGTGTGGCACCATTCCACCCCCTGAATCAAATAAACAGCCCAAATTGGGGCATTAACCAGACGTAAATGCCTATAGGCGAAAACGTCTTTAATTTAACAGTAGTAGTAGTAGTAGTAGTCTGGCTACTACTGCTTACTACTCAAGTCCAAAAACAACAAAAAAAGTCTCCCAAATACAGACGAGCCGCACCGATAACACCTCCATCGGAAAGCCCCAGCTAATGGTATCTTCAAGGCAAAGAACAGCAAAAAACAGCCAAATCCAAATAAAATTGGTACAAGTAAACAGGTACAAAAACCAAAAACCCAGACACATGAGGAATCCAACCGCAAAACTGTATACAACAACAAGTACCATAGCCCAGAACATACCATATTTATCACAAGCGGCAATTCCAAAGTCTTTAACATTAGTGGGAGAAACCTAGCAGCGGCGTTATTACAACAACACCGTGGCACTTTTGAAATAATAAGACCGAATACAAACTATATAATAGTTTGCTGCAGCACATTGGCCCAAGTAGCAAAATATATGGAACTGGAAACAATTGGACCAATTAAAATCCAAGTAACCAGGCACAAGTCCATATCCATAGTTATCAAAACCTCCAGGACCACTAACAAGACCAACTCAAGCAACACGTCAACTACCACAACCACCCCATCAGTCCCTAGAGATGACAATCATGGAGAAGATATAAATCATGGGAACTGTGGTGGTAACCATAATGGACAGTGCAATCATGTTGGATTCAAATGTGCCAACTGTAGAGGACCTCACGCACCTACGGCAGAGGAATGTCCTTTCACCATTAGAGAAAAGGAAATCATAACAAAAATGGACATTGAAAAAATCCCTTATAAGCTGGCCATGTCCAATAGCATAAAACCCAAAACTATGGCAGAACAGCAACAATCCAAACCTGAAGACTGTCAGCTACAAATTATAAGGGAACCCTTTACTGTGTCAGCTACAATCAATCCCAAACAATCTAAATCTACAAATAAACCACAAACTCGTAATAGTCACCTACTACAACCGCCCTCTATAATGACATCTAAAAATCCCAATCAAATAAAACCAACACAGTCTGACATTACAAAATTCGTTAAAAATATACGTACTGAGACAGTTATCAATAAAGTTCCTCAAGTGCTCCATTCGCAAGATAAACCCATCAGCACTGATAATGAAAAAGAAAATAACAGAACCATTGATAGTGGGATTGATACATTTCCCCACATCAATATCTTTCAATACCTTAAAGACCTTTTAATGGGAATAATACAAATATCGAATAGTCAGGGAGTACCTAGCGTACCATATTTCAAAGTGACCTACTTGCAATATTATAATAACTATGATAACTTAAATGGACTCAACAGGGAAAAATAAATTAACTATTTGGCAGTGGAATAGTCGGGGTTTAAACATAAATAAAGCAGAATTATTAAATAAAATTCAAAATTCAACTAATAAACCCGACATTTTTTGCATTCAGGAAACTCACACTAACACAACATCTGAATACCAACCGAAAATTAACGGTTACTCCGATTACAATTATTTAACAAGGGCAAACGGATCAAAAAGGGGTGGGTTAGGTATTTTTATTAACGATCTATTACCCATCACCTACTTTTGTAACAACACTAGTCAAAATAATTGTACTCCTACAGCAAACAAAATAGAATACCAAACCGTCCATATACACGTTGTTTCTTTTTCTTTTGAACTTCTTAATGTGTATGACCCGGGCGGATCAGCCGCGCTTTTACAGAATTATATGCAGCTATCATAATCCAGTTGTACAAAAGAATATATGATTTGTGGTGATCTAAATGCTCACAAAAAATCATGGGGAGGTAACCACATAGACAAGCGAGGCGCGTTGATTGAACAATGGGCACTCAAAAAAAACCTCGTCATATTAAATGATGGAACAAAAACCCGTCTTTCGCCAACAGATGGCTCTCTGTCAGCAATAGATCTTACTATTTGCACGCCCAGATTAGCTGCCATTACCAACTGGGAAGTAGATAGAGAATCCACACTTGGCAGTGACCACTTCCCCATAATTATAGACATTAATTTCTCAATGCCTATCAACACTAACAAAAAATTGTCCAAATGGGTCTTAAACAAGGCAGATTGGACCAAGTTCCGGAACCTACTTGTAAATAAGACTTTAACCGACCAACAAGATGACAATATCGACCAATTTAATAACAACATACTCCAAAGCATCAAAGAAGCCGCCGCCCAAAGTATTTCCACTACTGGAACCGAGTTTACAATTAAACAACCTATACCCTGGTGGAATGAAAATTGTAAAAAGGCAATTAAGGATAAAAGAAGAAAGCACTTAACAGATTTAGACACACTGGCAAATCATCATACTATATAGAATACAAAACAAAAGAAAAACTAGCGAAAGAGATAATCAAGACTGCAAAAGAAACTTCGTGGCAAAACTACTGCTCCACCCTAGAAATTAAGCAGTGCAACTCTAAACAAATCTGGAATAAAATTAAATCCATGAAAGGTGGAAACGGCAACTCTATTCCAAATATTAAGGGTGATATAACAAATAGCGAAAAAGCTAATGAAATAGCAAACCACTTCGCCGGAATGAGCAGCAACAACAACCACACTGCAAAATTCCAATTATATAGAGCAAACGTAGAAGAGCAACAGCCACATCTTTTTATGGATAGAGATCCTAGGAAGTCAACCCTCAACGTGCCCTTTACTAGAGAGGAATGGAAAACGGCAATCAAACATAAAAAGTCAGCCTCACCGGGAGAAGATAACCTGGAATATGAAATCTATAAAAAATATTCCAGTTAACATTGAAACAGCATTAATCGCCATGGTTAATCAATCATGGTCCACAGGACAAATTCCAGAGAAATGGAAGCAAGCCATAGTCATACCAATACCAAAAGCTGATAAAGACCCCACATAAGTAACATCGTACAGACCTATTTCCCTTACGGACACAATCTGTAAAGTGATGGAAACAATGGTTAACAATAGATTAAAACACCACTTAGAGAGTAACGATCTTATATCAAATAACCAAAGCGGCTTCCGGAACAATAGATCCACCCTAGATCAGCTTGTTCGATTAGAATCGCAAATTAAATTAGCATTTAACAATAAAAGAAAACGTGATTGACACGTGACTGCTATCGTTTTGGATCTGGAAAAGGCATTCGACTTGGTATGGACAAATGGCCTCATAGCCAAATTAAACCACTATGGAATAAATGGCGAAATGCATGCCTGGATAAAGCAATGTTTGTCAAATAGACGCATTAGAGTTAGAAAAGGAGATAAACTTTCAGAGGAATTCAAGCTGGACAATGGCACGCCTGAAGATAGTGTCATTAGCCCTACGCTATTGAACATTATGATTAACGATCTGGAAATCAACGTTGATCCCAATAAAGTGGACCTATCCCAATTTGCGGACGATAGCGGACTATGGAAAGCATGCGATCCTACAAGTCAAAATGTCATCGATGAACTCCAAAACAGCCTCAACAAAATTGGAATCTGGGCCGATAAATGGGGGTTTAAACTCTCCAAAGGCAAAACACAAGGCATAATCTTCTCACCGAAACAAATGCAGACAGTAGAAGCACCCAAATTATATATCCAAGGGAAATTAATAAAATTCGAAACTACAGTTAAATACCTGGGCATGACATACGATCATTACTTAACATGGAAATATCACATCCAAGAACTGATTCGCAGATGTAACAAAGATCTTGCACTTATGAAAAACATCAAACGATCAAAGTGGGGAGCTAATCAAAATACCCTTTTAATGATCTACAGGGCTCTAATTAGATCCAAATTAGACTACGGATGCCAACTGTATGCGTCAACTCGCAGCGGTCTTCTGAGGAAACTCGACCAAATACAAACCAGAGCACTCCGCATATGTACAGGTTCCTTGAAAAGCACCTCGAAAGAAGAACTACAAATCCTTACAGGAGAAACACCATTATCCCTTAGAAGAGACGAACTTACTCTAAGGTACGAAATCAGAGTCTCAATACATAAAGCAAATCACCCCACCAAGAAAAAATTCAAGAAATGCAATACTGCATTCAGCAAGAAGTTAGTACCACTACAACCATCTGGAAAAAGGATCCATACATTATGCAAGGAACTAAGCATAAAAGATCTTCAAGCAGAACAAATCGCTTACCCAGACAAAACACCCTGAATGAACATACCAGTCAAAATCAACCTTGAAGCCACAACATTCGGATCTAAAGAAACTACGCCTCATGTAATAAGAACGAAGATATTACACAACTTGGACGTCAACTATAATGACTATATCAAGATATACACCGATGGATCCAAATTAACAAATCCAGATAGAACAGCTGCAGCAGTTACCATCCCTGAACTTCAAATAACAATAGGGAGTCGGCTCCCAGACCTATGTTCCATCTATACTACGGGATTTTGGGCAATACTAGAGGCACTGAGATTGGTAAAAGTATATAAATTCGCAAAATCACTCATTATTAGTGACTCACTCAGTGTCCTCAAAACATTGGACACTGGTTACTCCAAAGGCAACTATCTAAAACAAGTTTGACTACTTGTCAACGATTTAGCCAACCTTAATCAAACAATTGAATTTATGTGGGTCCCATCTCACATAGACTTGTTTGGTAATGACCAAGCCGATTTAGCCGCAAAAACTAATCTTAACAACATTGAGATAGGACATATCGAGTATTCTGTAACAGAACTGTATAGCGTCATATCCAACAAAATTATAATCAATTGGCAAAAACAATGGGATACAAGCCATAAAGGACGCATACTTCACTCGATACAAAAACAAGTAACCAGGAACAACACAAAAGTACGCAGGTTACAAACAAACATCTGGAAGGAATTATTAATAGGATTAAAACAGGGAAAACTTTACTTGCCTGCAGTATGGGCAAATACAACAAGTCAAACCCAGGAAGAATAACAACTTGCCCACACTGCCAAAATATAGAAGATTCACCACACGTCTTTAACGTATGCCGACATTATAGAGACGCAAGAATTAAACTTGCTAACTCTCTCAGAAAAATCGGCTCAAGCATCACAAACCCAAATTTTCTCTTTACAGACAATCCCAACCCCAATTTAACTGCCAACCTGATTCTAATATTCCTTCGGGAAATAGATAAGATCGACAGTATATAATACTACAACTTGACCACCACCACCACCTCCCCCACCCACACCCCTACACCCCAGCGTCGACCTAATGGGCATGCAACCTGTACGCTGTCAGGGAAACGCAGGAGGGGGGGAGTATCAATATTCAGTCACAATGACTGTATGCTACAGCAATTTTATACCAACCCACCTCCGTGACCCGGTATAGCACCACAGACAGTATGTACCATACATCGCCGCATAACATAAAACCACCCAATACTATAAATATTTAAGGAAATATATCTACTGGGTGGCCATTAGCCGTTGAGCACTGTTAAGGAAATGAATGAGGAGGGGGGGGGGCGTCAATAATTGGCCTACAATGGACCTTACGCTAATGCGAATTTACGCTCACCCACGTTCATGACCCGGTATAGTGCCATTCGACAACTTGGGTTACTAGGGGATAAACAATGCAATGCAATAGTGACAATGACCACAATACAATATATTTGTTGAAGTCTCACATACCCAATGCCATTCTCTCCGATTTTAAGATACACCTCATCAGGTTAGCATAATTACAAAACATCATTACATTACACACTCATCTGAATTTAGAGCTCTCAAATCTTCTATACCTATACTCTTTCTAATTCTATACTACAATGGCGTAAATAATATTGACTTAGATACTAATAGAACTTAAATTAACACTATTAGGTGGCCCAATTTCTACCATCAGGATAAGCAATTTAATACAATACAAATCTGTAAGCCTTCGGGCCTTATAAGGGTTTAGCTAGCACTTCTTTCTGTAAACAGGCTCTAGGAACCATACTAGAACTGCCTGGATTGAGTCCACACAAGTGAACAGCACGGTCCACCTCTATGTGATTCCCAATCAAAAGAACTGAAGTGTTGACTGTACCTCCAATATATATTTAGTTCTATATTAAGACCCTAAATAGTACTATAAGGTGGCTATAAACCCAAAGCCATAAGGTCCAGCTGCACAATGTAGCAAACTAAATATATAATTACTAGAAACAAAATATGCCATTCTCTTCTCATACTACTATCAACAGCATAATAATGGAATTTTCAAAATTGATAGGTTGCAAGACGACACTATTTATCTTTAGGACTATGGGACCAAAAGATTACCCTGGATAAAGCGCCTTCCTTTCACTGCAGTCCCTTTCCTCCTTCGCCTCGTCCGTTGGCCATCTACGACGACTAATTTAATCAGCACAAGATTGTGCAATAAAGCGTGGGGGTGTGGCACAATTCTACCCCCCGAAATAATTAAACAGCCCCTTTGAGGCATTAACCAGACGTGCATGCCTTTCAGGCGAAAACGTCTTTAATTTAACAGTAGTAGTAGTAGTCTGGCTACCTATCGTTGGCGCATCAACTCAAAGAAGATGAGTAGACTAGAAAAGTTGAGGGAACTACAGATACAACTAGAGAATGCTAGGCGTCTCCTGGACGAGCTTGTTATGGAAGCCAAAGAACAAGAGGCAAGGATTGAAGAAGAATAGGAGAGGAAAAAGAAGGGAAAGGAAATTGACAATTTTACCTCACCCTATCATGAGACAGACTAGTAAAGTCACACCTGTGGTGAGGACACCTTCACCACCACCACCAGAACCAGCTCCTCCACTACAGGCACAACCCCCCACCGCATCAACCACAGTCTCATCCACGGTTGCGGAATAGGAGAATATAGAGGGAAGTTTTCACAATCCCTCAAAGTGAAGACTGGGATAGTGAAGCCACTCATTATCCCTCTGCGCTCCCAATCACAAGAGTGAATTGGGAGAACGATTGGAGTAGGAGATGTGTGTGTGGGGCTAGACCTGGGAGGTGCCAGCATTAACCAGGTGTATTTTGAAGTTTAAAAAAAACAGCCCTTCTCAGGGCTACCCAAATATCTAGAAAAGAAAAACTATGTCAATTGCCAATGGATATGAGAGAGGAGTAGTGTTATTATAAACACTAACTCTTTTTAGATGGTATATGGTGTGATTTTGGATAGTAAATGATATGGTGTGTTAATGGCTGCTTCCGCGTGTGTGTGGATAGTATAGGGTGTGATGTTGGATAGTATATAATACGGTGTGTCTTTTTGGCTTTTCCCCGTGTGTGTGTGTATGTGTGTGTGTGTGTGTGTGTGCGTGTGTGTGTGTGGATAATATAGAGTGTAATGTTGGATAGTAAATGATATAGTGTGTTTTTGCTGCTTCCCCGTGTGTGTGTGGATAGTATAGGGTGTGATGTTGGATAGTAAATGATATGGTGTGTTGTTTTGGCTGCTTCCCCGTGTGTGTGGATAGTATAGGGTGTGATGTAGGATAGTATATAATATGGTGTGGTTTTTTTTGGCTGCTTCCCCGTGTGTGTGAATAGTATAGGGTGTGATGTTGGATAGTATATAATATGGTGTGTTTTTTGGCTGCTTCCCCTTGTGTGTGGATAGTATAGGGTGTGATGTTGGATAGTAAATGGTGTGATATTGGATAGTAAATGGTGTGATATTGGACAGTAAATGGTGTTTGTGTGTGTGTGTGTGTGTGTGTGTGTGTGATTGGTAGATGGTGTGATATTGGGTAGTAGATGATGTGGTTTGTTTTGCCTGCTTACCGGTGTGTGGATAGTAAATAGTATGTTTTGATATGTGTATTTTCCTTGAATAGTGTTTAGGTGTGTTCCCAAAAAATAAAAAGACGGAACAAATCTGAAAAAGTCAGTTTGAATTGAGGTTTCTCTTTGCGTATACCTTTGTTGAAGCTGTTAATACATGGCAGATTACATCCACACACAATATCAAAGTGAAAGGCCTATATACAAATGTCATTGCCTTTCGTTAATTCGGTTGTATTGCTTAGCCATCGTTAATCTTTAATTATTTTTTTAAAACGCATTTCTTTTTTAATAGACGATTTTGGTTTTCTATTGTTGTAACGGTATTTATGTTGTTTAGTTTGTTGCTGAAATTATCTATACTATAGTCTTCAGCAAAGCGCTTAAGTTTCTTCAGTATTTTAATTTCACGCTCACAAAAGGGTACCAAGTTTGTCTTGAAAGAGGATTGAAACTCTAAGTTACGCGGACGTGAAGAAAAACATCTCTTTGTTACAACAGTTAGGTGTTGTTCTATTCATTCTAATCATGCTTGCCGTATATCTTTGTGTTTTGCAGGTCATATTGTTTTTGATGTAAATATTCACATCAATAGACAGACAACTTGGGTTTTTATCCTTGAGGTTCACTGAACTTGCTTCGTTAATTCGTACATATCCTAGATTCACAAGTTTGAAAAGAAAAAAAAAAAAAACCCAAACCATGCCACTTAATACTGCACCACTCTTGACTATACCGATGTGAGTGTGTACGTCAAAATGGTTAAGCAAGATACAAAAAAAACTGTCAGTTTCAAAATGCGAACCAGTACAGGGACCGTTCAGTAGCTGATGTGGTAAAAAGAAATGGTACGAATACTGTGACCATTCAGTAGATAATGTGGTAAGAAGAAATGTTACAATACACAACGGAGGGATTTAAGTTCACATTCCAATCTGCACTGCAACGGGAACAACTTGATAACGTATTTATTATTTTGCCATACTACCTTCGTACAAAACATTGCATCACTACTCATCATAAACAATTTCTTTGGCTAGACTAATTTTCTTACCGCGCTCACTTCGAATTGACTTCAGTAGCACTTCACCTAGTTTCAAGATAGGTCGTGTTTCACCACTAGATTATTTATATAAAAAAGAAGCTAAACTAAAGCAAGAACAATCGTACCCTGCGCGTATTTGGATTACCTATTTTGTGAGAACATTTTAGTCGTGTGTGTCATCGGTTCACACTGATGATATTTTAAAATCGTGGACCTTTCCTATGGAATTTATTTTCTAAGTGGGATGTGTGTTTCTTTGAATTTTTCTAAGGGAAAATATACCACAAAACAGGCGTAAGTGTCCTGATTCTTTTTAAAAGTAGGTATAACGTAGTCTTTCTCTCTCTCTTTTTCTTTCTCTCTCTTCTCTCTCTCTCTCTCTCTCTCTCTCTCTCTCTCTCTCTCTCTCTCTCTCGTAATACGTTTGATTGAAATCCTAATGGCAGATGCTCCTGTTTGAAGATACCTCTCCAAAATTTTAATCAGTAGGCTCCATAATTTTCGTTTGTCATGTAATTTGTTTTTCAAAAGCTACACACCTACAAATAGTCAATCAGTAAATCGTTGGATGAAATAAAATCTTGAGCTGACAAACTTGTACAATTCAGTTATCCGAGCTTTATCTTTATAATTGGCACTGCAATGTGTCACGGAAATTTTTTTAAGCATGAGATCTACCGTTTTTTTTAGAAAAAAAACAAATACGAAACTGTTTCAAGAATGACGCGAGTGATCTTGCACTGTATAACCCTGCTTATGGCTAACTTTGAAATAAAAATACCACAACCAAAACACACGCTCGGAAGAATTGTAACAATGTAACAATGATTGACGCGAGTGACATTGCACTTTATGACCCTGCATATGGTTAACTTTGAATTTCAAATCAAAACACACATCTTTGACTGTCGATAGAACAAAGCATATTTTACTGCTGCTTTTTGTTCCCTTCGACTTAGACATTACAACTTGGCAACATTGTTTGTAGCGTGTGCTGAGAAACACAGGACAGCCCTTAAATTTGAGATATGTTAAGAAGTCAGTCGATAATAAATATCATACTACCTTTATATTAAATTGATGAATGAATGAAAACAATGAACACATTTCACGTAGAATGTATGATGTTCTTAATTATCCTCGTTTTGTTTTCCTTTCCTTCTGTGTGTATAGGAGATTGCATGATTTTAATTCTTGTCGCTAGATCGTCCCATCATGTTCAGTTTCCCTTGTCGCTATATAGATCCACTATGTTCAATTCCCCTTGTCGCTAGATAGACCCAAATAGTTCCCCTGTTCAATTCTCCTTGACGCTAGATTGGCCCACCATGTTCAATTCCCTTTGACGCTAGATAGGCCCAAATAGTTCCCATGTTCAAGTCCCCTTGACGCTAGATAGGCCCACCATGTTCAATTTCCCTTGACGCTAGATAGGCCCAAATAGTACACATGTTCCATTTCCCTTGACACTAGATAGGCCCGCCATGTTAAATTCCCCTTGACGCTAGATAGGCCCACCATGTTAAATTCCCCTTGACGCTATAGTAGCCCAAGCCCTTTTTGACTGGATTTTCCCTTGACGCTACATCTCCCCCATATACTACTCTCATAGTTTATTTGTTCAATATATTAACTCAGAGTATCAGCGGGGAGTGGGTTAGAGTGTTCTTTTTATAAGTTGTGCAATACCTTTTGACTAGTGGGCTTGTACAATATTATACGAATAACGCTCATGACCCGCGAGCCTGCCACAGGCTACATTTTTAAGCAGTGTTTAGTACAACATGATTCGTATCGAGCAGGGTTAGGTTTACTTCTGAACTTGTTGTTTTGTAATTATTGTGCCGGTAATGTAATCTGTATAACTTACCCTGTATATCGTTATCACGTCTTTATGCCTGTGTCGTATATAGTACACGGTGTTGGATATGTTTGCAGCTGTCCGTAGTGTCCGGGGTGTGTAAAGCTCTGTAGATCCGTCCAGAGTGTTTGGAGTGTCTAGACCAGATTGACACGAGCGGTCAAAGTGATCGAGGTCGACGATGTGCAAGCTGTAAAGCAAAACACACTAATTAACTGTAGCAGCCGTGGAGCTGAAATAAAGTGTGCTGATGCCGCTGTGTATATTCTTACATATAATTTTGTAGCCGTGGGCTAATTTAGGGTTCGTAAGACCCATCGTATTTTTCGGGACTGTAAACGTTTAACTACATCAGGAAAATTCTACATTGTTTACTAGTTAAGTAAACTATATCAATCGTTTTATAGTAAAATCACTGTGAACCATTAACCCCTTATCTTTGAAGTTTGTAAAGTAATTTATCTGTAATTTTCGTAATTACATTTGTGCTTTCTTATGTTAATTTATCCAATATTTGGATTATATATACACGCAAGTATTCATATTGAATTGCTGATTGATGTCATTCATATTTAAACATTGTAATTATCGTCAAAAATGTTTTGTTGTGAATTCTGAAATTTCACCTGGTTATCTTGTTACAGACTTGACAGTTTTTCATTTTGCCGCCACAGTTTCCGCATTGAACCCTAAATGCTCGCTGTTTTTTAATCGGGCGTGTTATCATGACAGGCCATCCCTTCTTATGTATTCAACAGCGATCCAACTCTGAATCTCCCTAATTGTTCTATATTGCAGTTGATGACGATGAGTGCAGCGATTAAGTGCAACACAACTCCTAACAGGATGCGGATGTAATTCAATGTACATTGAAAGGAATTCCGCCGAAGTTCATGTGACGTAGAAAGTCGGTTCATGATGATAAAGCGGTCCTTTTGCACGTCAAATGTCAATGACCTGTAACCAGTGTAATGACATGCAATGAACGTAACGTCTCCAGTGTAACCATAAGCCATGGCTTAAATTCACCTCTCATTCAAATCCAGACGGTAGTAACATTAGGTCTTTTGAACCCGGATAACGAGGTGGGGTGGTGTAACTGGTAGTATTTGGGTACAACATTTTTTTTAAAACAGATGAGATGTAATTAAGTAGTATGTGTGTGACAGGGGTCTCGGGTCCTGAGCGTTATTCGTACAATATTGCACAAGCCCACTTGTCAGAGGTATTGCACAACTTGGAAAAACAACACTCTAAACCACTTCCCCCTAATACTCGCTATCTAGGAGATGACCGCCCACAGTGTAATCGCCCGGTTCGAGTATAGAATGTATATGGTAAACTGAGATAATATATTGAACAAAGAAACTACAAATCCCCGTAAAGATAAATAAACAATTTAATCAAAACATACACAGTGAAATTTCCTTTCCTTCTGAATGCACGTGGTTTTAGAATTAACTTTAACCGAATTACAAATAAATGGCATATAGAATTAAACAAATTTAGCCGTTGTATGGGCTGATAGCTAATTTCATCATAAGAATCGAGTGTTCAATAAAATTCGTCCACGTTGTTCGGTTTTTTTCATGACCTGTTTCGTCGAACTGCTTCTCTGCTCTGTTCTCGAACTCTGACTTGTCCTCTGTGTTAATGTATGCTCCTTGCAACTCTTACTTCACAATTCCTTTTCCCCGTCTTGTACGTCATCTATCTCCGTACTGCTCTCTCCAGATAAAACCTATTTTCCTTTCAAAAGAAACCGTTAAATGCCCTAAGTCTCTTGTTACACTTTGATAGCTGAGACTGTCCGTTTTGCTGGTTCGAACAATCAGATATTACTATCAGGTGATAACAATTTTACGGCTAGTAATCAACTACACATGTCTTCAGATCAATACAGCTAAACCACTTGTTAATTCGGTTTGCTTTGACCTAATACATTATACACTTGTCGCTAACTTATCTACGACATCAAAATTCCGGGGAATTCACATGTATTCCTGTAATTCATTACTTAAAGTAAGACATTAAATCTTAGAACACAATCAATATTCAAACAATATGATAAATTCAAGAATTAACGTAACACTTCCCAATCATAACTCCGCGTAGTGGTTTTACAACACCAATTAACACTACATCATTCTTACTATGAATTAAGGTAAGAATTCTAATTCATAATTTAAAAGCACATTACTAAATTAATCTAACAAATGAAACTATTCATACAAATGTATCAACAAATCATGCAGATCTGTAACTAAGAAACATTATATCAATTAACATCATAACAAGTGTGGATTTGAAACAAATACCTCGTGTTTTTGGTGCGCTTCTGCCGTAGGACTTCGGCGGTCTTTTTCTGAGCCTATTGTTTTCGAAGGTACTGCTATAAAATAACCTCCGGAGTCTTTATTTCAGAATTAATAACACTACACTGTCCTAAATTGCAGAGGTACTTCCAAGACTGAAGTAAATTTTAACTAGTGCATACATATATATATTCTAAGATTCTAAGAACACACCCCTTATTCCACAGCGACCAATCAGAACCAATATAATTTCTCGCGCTTTCCCTTCAAAGTCACTTCGTCAGCTTGTCAAGATGCCACGCTTTGGTTTTAAATAACACCCTGTCTGTTTCAAATCAACTCTGACATGTTTTGTGAGCGAATGACCCTTCCAGGAGGTCACTTTCGGCCAGTCTGATTTAAACAAACACAGTTAACTGGGTGAACCGATTAGAAAAATATCTCTCTGTGTAGAATGTCCCATAAATCTAACAAATGGCTGCTGGCTAGAACTAGGAGTTATTTAATGGATCAAATGATGTTTATGTTCGATCAAACGTTTGAAAAATTCGGTTTTGCCTAAACCGCTAGGTCCAGCAATGAACATGTTAAAAGGATGACGAAGATACAAGGCATCCCAAATCTCTCTTTGCATCTTCCTTTATCTCTCTTTTCATTTTCTGTATCTATATTTTTATCTACTCTATTTTTATTTATTTCTATTTATCTATCTATCCATCTATCTATCTATCTATCCATCCATCTATATATCTATATCGATCTATATATATATATATATATATATATATATATATATATATATATATATATATATATATATATATATATGTATCTCGCACTGTGTATCTATCTATATCTATATCTATCTATATATTTTTCTATCTATCTATCTATCTATCTATCTATCTATCTATCTATCTATCTATCTATCTATCTATCTATCTATCTATAACCATCTATCTCTATGTATGTCTCTATCTGTAAGTCTATCTCTATATATCTATCTCTGTCTGTCACTATCTATCTATATCTATCTATCTCTACCTATATATCTGTATCTCGCTCTACGTATCTATCTATCTATCTATCTATCTATCTATCTATCTATCTATCTATCTGTCTGTCTGTCTGTCTGTCTGTCTGTCTATCTATCTATCTATCTATCTATCTATCTATCTATCTATCCATCGATCTATCTATCTATCTATCTATCTCTCTATCTATCTATCTGTCTGTCTGTCTGTCTGTCTCACTATCTATCTATCTATCTATCTATCTATCTATCTATCTATCTATCTCTCTCTCTATATATATATATATATATATATATATATATATATATATATATGTGTGTGTGTGTGTGTGTGTGTGTGTGTGTGAAGGGGCAAGATTCAGGCGATCTATTAATAAAACATTAGGTGAGGCCACAGAACCATCAGTTAGATTTTTGGAGTAATCCGTGTCAATGGGTATTCTTTCTAGTACAGTATAGTGATGTATTCATTTAGAGTGGGACTGTTGTTGCTAATTAGATCCTTTGTTTATTCAGCAGCCAGACTGACTGCTAGGAACATTGTTCCATTTTTATGGTAAAGTATCTGACCTGAGATAACGCAGATATTCGGTTACTTAAAAACGACCAGGTCATGCTGACCAGACGTAAGCAACTCGGGGAGAAAAGCGTGGGAAAAAACATTTTACTCGGATTGGTCACGGTTAAATAAGGGAGGGGGGGGGGAGTCACGCGAAATTTTATAGGACTAAATATTGCCCCATCGAAATAAGAAATAGGTCTAAATTTTTCTGCAAAAACTAGGAGTGACACCAACAACACAAAGGTACAGTGTCACAATTCCATGTAATTTGTTGATGAAATTTGTGTTTGCTTTAGTTTACAGGTCTTGCATGATTTCATTTGATACATTTGTATAAAAATGTGCTTTTGAATTATTAATCGGAAGTCTTACATTAATTCTTAGTTAAGAATGATGTAGTGTTAATTGATGTCGAAAAACACTATGCTGAATTATGGGTAGGAAGTGTTACGTTAATTCTTGAATTTATCAACTTGTTTGCATAATGATTAGGTTCTATGAATTTAAAGCCTTTCATTAGTTAATGGTTAACGAGAATACATGTGAATTCACCGAATTTAGTTTTCATAGATGATTTAGGGACAGTGTATTCACTTTATTTGCTGTGTAAATTAACGCGGGGCCAGAATTCAAAGCCTCGATGTATAGTGCCTTAAGGCGTAATGAATTAGCAATTTGTTTAACTATGGTCATTTGAGGACATCTGTAGTTAATTAGTAGCCGTAAAGACTGTTGACCACTAATATAAATATCTGATTTTCGAACCAGGAATAATGAGAATTCTCAATTGTATCAATTATAACGAGATACATAGGGTTGCTTAATTTCTTTTAAAAGGGAGAAAATAGCTTTTTGGAACGTCTTGAGGTTACGTAAACTGAGACGTACACTTTGGAAAAGAACTTGGAAACGGGGATTGCAGTGAAGCATATTCCAGTGGAAAAAATCCGGCATCGAGCGGAAATCCTACGTGTGCATGGATTATCTAGAGACGGATGATAGGACGAGTCTTATCGAACTAACAGAGAACGGGGACCGTGAACTGTCAGGTTATGAAAACGAGCAAGGCGTTGACTTCGATCTTATGATGACTTAAAGCTATCAGTTACAGATCGGCTAATTTATTTAAATCTAGTTCGAATTTTATTGTAATTCGGTGAAAGTTTTATTTCTAAAGTAGAGTGTAATCCTAATGAAAGGAAGTTTCATAATTGTGTAAGTACTTGATTAAATTGTTTGTTTATCTTTACGGGGGCTCGTAGTTATTTGTTCAATATACCTGCTCAGTTTACTATATCTATTCTCATACTCGAACCGGGCAATTATATCGAGGGCTGTCATCTCTTAGATAACGAGTACCAAAAAGGGAGTGGGTTATATTATAATATATAATATGGAATTTATAAAGTGTATTCAAACTTGGAATTATATTTCTGTGAGTCTTCAAAAGACTGTTGATACATGAACACACTAGGAGCAATAACAGAGACGTCATCGTCTTCAGTTTTTGAATTTATTGTGGACTTCAGTTTTCAGTACCTTGATTTACTAGGAACTGTGTCTGTAATGCTTGGATTATTTTTGTGATTTAATTCGCAAAATCATAAGTACTTTTGACTCTTTTTAACTTTGTAATCTAAAAGAATTATATTATTTGTTGAATTTATTATGCTTGTGGTATTAACTCTTTTTTTGTTACTTATTTTATGAGCAAAGACTCGTAACAAAACAAACAAGCAATATTTTTAATTAATTAATTGAAAAGAGTGTTGGGCTAGGGAAGATGGAAAACGCATTTTTATGTTGCAGATATAATTATCTAAGTGTTACAATATAGCAGGTAAGCAAAACAGCACCTCTGAGTTATTTTCCATTTGAATTAAATACATCAAATAATTAATATCACAAAATAAAGTTAAAAAAAATAAAACATAGTAAGAGTGGGAAGGAGTCTCATGTCAGTCTAGATCATCTATTAGGTCATCTATTAGGTAAAATAGATCATCTATTTTGTCATCTATTAGGTATAATATATCATCTATTTTGTCATCTATTAGGTATAATATATCATCTATTAGGTCATCTATTAGGTCATCTATTAGGTATAATAGATCATCTATTTGGTCATCTATTAGGTATAATATATCATTTATTAAGTCATCTATTTGGTTATCTATTAGGTATAATAGATCATCTATTAGGTCATCTTTTAGGTATAATATTTCATATATTAGGCCATCTATTAGTTATAATAGATCATCTATTAGGTCATCTATTAGGTTATCTATTAGGTATAATAGATCATCTATTAGATCATCTATTAGGCCATCTATTAGGTACAATAGATCATCTGTTAGGTCGGTATAGCAAGTTACATCGCAGTTTATTATGTCCTTACTTTTAAAACCGACGTGTAAGGAATACTTATTGTTGTTAATATCTGTGTCGTCTGCTAAATGTACAATATAGTTTTATTTATGTCCTTTGGGTTAACGACATATTTCTTTAATTCAGTGGCTGAATGTAAATGTTGTAATGTACATGCACAACAAGTCAAAACGTGTGGAACTCTCATTCACGTGTCGAACTCTCATTCACGTATCCAACTCTCATTCACGTGTCGAACTCTCATTCACGTGTCGAACTCTCATTCACGTGTCGAACTCTCATTCACGTATCTAACTCTCATTCACGTGTCGAACTCTCATTCACGTATCTAACTCTCATTCACGTGTCGAACTCTCATTCACGTTTTCGAACTCTCATTCACGTATCCAACTCTCATTCACGTGTCGAACTCTCATTCACGTATCCAACTCTCATTCACGTTTTCGAACTCTCATTCACGTGTCGAACTCTCATTCACGTGTCGAACTCTCATTCACGTATCCAACTCTCATTCACGTTTTCGAACTCTCATTCACGAGTGAAGGCTGTTTGCCTAGGTCGAGTAAAAACGTGTCGAACTCTCATTCACGACTGAATGCTGTTTGCCTAGGTCCAAGTCAAAAGCTACTTTGATTCTAGGTCACGTAAACATTGATGGAAACTAGGAGTGCATTTGTTCTGCAGAAATATCGCGCAAGACCTAATTGCTGATTGGCCCATTAAATTGGAGACTGTGATATGATTTTACATTTTAAGGATTTAAATGTTCAAATTAATTTGTTTAGTAATTCAGTGAACTTTATGAAGTCGAAAGGGTTGAATCACCGTCAGTTCCAAGAAGTTCTCAAGTCTTTGGATTCAGAGTATAATGACATTAAATTTTATGCAGAAGTAAGATGGCTGACCCGTGCCAAAATGTTGAAAAGAGTGTTTGATTTAAAGCAAGAAATACAATCATTCTTCGCAAGCAAGTCACAAAGTATCCCAGAGTTTGAAGACAAGGAGTGGGTTTGCGACTTTGCGTTTCTGGTCGATATAGTAAGCCACCTAAATGATGTTAATACTCGTCTACAAGGGAAAGATCAAAGTCTTAATAACATGCATGATCTTATTTCCGCACTCCAAATGAAACTTGGGCTTTGGGAACAACAGTTAAGGACAAAAATCTTCACTCACTTTCCTACGTTGTTATTGTAACCAGACGTCACACAGAGGGCGGCGGATAAATACGCTTCGTTGTTATCCGACTTAAACCTTGAATTTGAAAACCGATTTCAAGATTTTAAAAAGCATCCTGTGCTTTTTGCTGCATTTGCAACGCCATTCTCAGTAGACGTGAATTTATTACCAGGAATTTTACAAATATAACATTGTGAAATGTGTTGTGATGCACAGTAAAAGGAGAAATTCCATCAGGTTGGTTTGGAAGAGTTTTACAAAACATAATTGGACAAGGAGAAATATCCTGCATTTTTCAAACATGCTCCATCGATGATTTCGCTATTTGGAAACACTTTCACGTGTGAACAGCTTTTTAGTCGGATGAAGCATATCAAATCCCAAGTGAGAACACGAATCACTGATGTGAATTTGGAAAAATGTTTGCGTGTAGCAACAACCTCAGTCGATATCGACATTGATGCACTTAGCTCTGCCAAACAAAATCAGACGTCTCACTAAAAAAATAATTTATTATACTGTTTTGTTCAATTTTTATTATTATTTCTTAAATTGCCAAACTCTAATCTAATAAATATGTTTGATTCTCAGTTCTGATCATTTTTCTTCAAAAAAATAATATATATCATGTTTGCTTTGAATAATAATAAATTAAAAAAATTTGTTTATACGGCCCGGTAGGAAATCTCATTTCTAAAATCTGGCCCGGTTGCTAAAATGGTTGGCCACTCATGCTGTTAGTTAAAACATATTTCTTTTATTTAGTACTCATTTGGATTTTTTTTCGAAAGGAAAGGCCACACCATATTCTAGGCTTTTGGATTCTAAATACATTGCAATGGGATGAACCAAAAATATGATTTACCATTCTGTCTATCTATCTGACCATGGATCCATCTATTACAACATACTTGTAATTGTTAGGCTCCAATCGTAATATGATGGAAGCTAGATTAAGATAAATAGCCGCTTCATATTTTCCAATTTTATTATACATTATTATTGTCATACTTTCGAGTGGATACATTTTCTATATTTGGGTTAAAACCTCATTGTAAAGGGCAATATCAATCCAATTTCATACCACTCTAATAAACACCTGTCTTTTATTATGAGAAGAACAATACATGTGTGACTGTGTGCCAAACGTTTGAACCCGAGATGTTGATTTGTGATTCATCATGAAATACATAATTAGTATGTGGTCCCATCTTTAAAACGTTAAAGTTTTATATTAGACCTTTTAAAATTATTTTTTTCCTATACAATGGCTAATACGGATATTTGAGGAATGAAGTTAAACACAGACAGAAGAAATCAAGAAATGCGATATTCTCTTGTTTGACCCCCACCCCCATCTACATAACTCGTTTTGTACTGTCAACAATTCATTGTTGTTCTAATTTTATCATACCATATTTCAATCCTGCAATTACTTATTGGTTTAAACAGAGATACAATCAATAATGAATTGTGTTACACTCTTTTCTGACCTTTGTGCAGTCTATACCAGCGGAAGATAAAGCACTTCAAAACTTCTGCTCATTAAAGGCACTGGTGGGTTTGGAATACAGAAATTTAAAAATATTTTGATATTAAATTCGACTTATGGTTTGTTTATCTGTATTAATTTATAGCGTTTGGTAAATAAAAATACAGATGATTGAATTAAATATTTGGTCATTTTTTATTTCTTTATTTCCTAGCTACTGATTTTATCGTCCGAAACAGGCGTCTATATATGTGTGCCATGTTGACCTACCCTATTTTGAACCTTGCGTAATTTTGCTAAGTATTCTATTTACAAATATAATATAAAAGGAGGCAGTTTTAGTAGTCACCGAACTTAATTCTCACAGAGGCAGTCCTCTAAACAGATC
This sequence comes from Unio pictorum, assembly GCA_030141615.1. Taxonomy (NCBI): domain Eukaryota; kingdom Metazoa; phylum Mollusca; class Bivalvia; order Unionida; family Unionidae; genus Unio; species Unio pictorum. The sequence continues at coordinate 5,017,587 of JARLTB010000018.1, read as the reverse complement.
GGTAAGATGGGGGTTGGCAAACAATCGAAGCTCATTCTACAAATTGGAATTGTACAAATTGATTTTAGTTTTGAAAAGCGATACATTTTACAAATATCTTTTATTAACGATAAATCAAATAAAATGTAATATATAGAATTAAAGTGTTATTTGCCCATGTATAGGACATATTGATATTGACAACATCCCTTAATCCCCGGGAAAATTTGAGCTACATGATGATGCATATTGTATACACTTTGCTGCAGATTTCAACCGCGTTCTCGATATTGAGTATCCTGTCAAGGCACCTAGAATTAGGAAAGGCGTGATAAAACCTGTCCGGAATTTCGGTTTGAAGAATAATCAAGGACATGTTATCAAGATATAATGCGGACCAATGTATTAGTCTCTCTCTCTCTCTCTCTCTCTCTCTCTCATTCACTAGTGAAGGCTGTTTGCCTAGGTCCAAGTCAAAAGCTACTTTGATTCTAGGTCACGTAAACATCGATGGAAACTAGGAGTGCATTTGTTCTGCATAAATATGGCGGAAGACCTAATTGGTGATATGCCCAATAAATTGGAGACTGTTATATGATTTTACATTTTAAGTATTTAAATGTTCGAATTAATTTGTTTAGTAATTCTGATATTGTTATTTTTTTCTATATAGAGTCTGTGTCCGAGAAATTCAAGCACCACAGTGGAATTCTTCGGTTAATATTCAGTCTTTGCAAGAATCGTGATAGGAAATAAGGATTTAATTATAATTTTTCATGGTCATACGTATTAGAAAACGTTTATTCTCAAAACGACAGAACATTGGGTATTATGAAAAAGTATTCAAGACCTTGAACATTTTAAAAATTCAGTTTGATTATACGAAACTTTTAAGGACACTAGAGATATTTCACTTTCACGGGATTAAACTGAAATAAAATCTTTTAGGTTTCTAACTGTGATTCGATGCTAGCACAAAAGCTCACAAACACATTATAACCTTCATTCTGAATATCTTTGTATAGTTTCCGAATTGATGTGAAATTAATAGTTAAGTTAGGATAACATTCTAGGAATTCACACGCAACAAGTTTTTTTAAATATATATTAGAAAACGTAATATATATATATATATATATATATATATATATGTATATATATATATATATATATATATATATATATATGAGAGAGACAGACAGACAGACAGAGAGAAAGACAGACATACAAACAGACAGACAGATTGTTAAGCTAAAATGGATTTCATAGACTGAAAGTTTGAAACCTCTAACCTGTAACCCTATTTGAGATAAATGCAATTCCGACAACTTGTTAAGTAAGTTTGGAAAATCCCAGCGGTAATTTAGAATGATCAATATTTACTTACATAAGGACAGAATGAAGGAATCATTAAATCACACCAATATGTGTTATAAATGATGTTATGCATGTTTATCTGTACCTGATGATTATCCGTATGGAATGAGATTATAGAACATGAAACAATATTGGTTCCCATCAGTCTATTCTGTGTAAAAAAAAAACAAAAAAATAAATACTTTTTAAAGTAAGTGTATGCTTTTCTGCAAACTGAGTTGACATGAGATCGATATAACGATAAATACAATAGTGTCCTCTCTCTCTCTCTCTCTCTCTCTCTCAATACTACAAGTTAATCAATATTTCTTGTTAGAATATGGGCTCTTCCATGTTTTGAATTTTATATATATTGATCCCTTGACATCCTCTTTAGAAATGCCCTACTGTGACAACCGATAGCGTTAATTACAATATTCCAACTTGCATTATGCGAACATCTTAATTGTAACTTTCACTGTGTAACATTAGCCTATGTTCAAATCGTAGTTGTAACCTTCGCAACGTTACGTATTTTTGCCGCTATTATCATTAATATGTAACCAAATACACTGTCACAATGCAAAGAAGAGGTTGAGAATGGAAAATTGAAACGTAGAATGTTGAAGTGTGTAATATTCAAAATATACACATGGAATTTAAAGATATGAAATGGCAGTATTCCAATAGTATGCATATCAAATTTGGAAAGATCCCTCTGCAGATATATAGATGCAATCTTCTATGTACATCTTACACACATAGACAATGCAAAATATGAAACAGCAGATACTAATATTAGAAACTACATGCATATAAGTATGGCCATTGTACGCGCTATTGCTGTTCAAGTGCTTTGCCTAATCAGCCAATGAGAATCCGGTGTTTGTTTTACACTCTGTCTAAACATTCTGTTCCTTGCTTGTCGCAAGTAGTATAACAACTTGCCTGATTACTATCCTTCTTGCCGGAATATTAACAGAAAGAGTTTTCTGGTAAGTACAGTACATTTTAATTACTTTATGTATATTATTTAAAAATAGGTTATTATTTAATGATATAAGGAAAGGCTATCCTAGAAGTGTGCATCAGCCTCTCTTCCCGTAAAAGTGTACTAGTGAGCGGTAGTTCTACATTTAAGACCTCGACGCTGCTATTTATGATTTTGGCGTCAGGATCTTACAGCCTAACAAATGGCGCCGTGTAGCGTGTTTTGATGTCGACTAACATCGTAACGTAAGTCAAATTTTCAGTAATATCTCACACAGCTGGCAACTAAAAAAAGGGAACGCTATTCCACAAAGTCAAGTCATAATGTTTTAGTGAGATTTGACATACTCTGATGTCTTTTCTCTAATGCATTCAAATTCTCGCAAAAGAAATGGACCTGTTTCATTGGCCTACATTTACACTTGCTAGCGATGAAAGCCGGGAATGCCAAAATTCGGTTATGTAGATTTATTATTCTTTAACGAAATGAATACAAATATAGTATGCCTATTGGAGCTGTAAGAAAAATATCCCCACATAAAACTCCCGCGACTATCGTCGCATTTCAACAAATTTAACGTATGTCAACGGAACACGAAAATGCGTCTATTTGCCAGTCTCCGATTTTGATTCCTGCAGTAAGTATACTAATTACATATCAATTTGTGGAAGAGTGTTGATATGGGCTGCCAAGTGTATGAGAATTTCCTGAAACTTTGTCTACTCATTCCGATGTCAACCAACATTGGAACACTCGATACAAGCCCGTTATTTGGGTAGTATGACATAGCACTTAAACAAAATTAACATGTGCTGTGTCTTATATTACAGGATCAGTGTGAATGGCAACATGTTAGAAAGAAAACATGATGTACTCTATTATAATTCATTCGCACAGCGTGAAAGATGAATGCATCTATCTCTTACCAAATTCATTGCGTGTACAAAATATTTAAACATAATTCGTACTGATATACAGCGCAACACAATCAATTCGATAATCCTGAAAATGAGTGTTCCGTTTACATGTAATCGGTCATGTTATCTTGGCATGAGTTCTCGACGAGTCTACTGAAACAGAATCTTATGGGAGCCGTATAGTGTCGCATGAGACAAACATCGTCTGCATCATGTTTACTTAATATTCTACTTCAGTGTCAACAACAACAACAAAAAACTAACAAACATTTTTCCAGCAGTTGAATGCAATCCAAATTGAAATACAATGAAATGCCTTTTAAAATATGTATATCATATTAGTAATTAAATAATAATAATAATAATAATAATAATAATAATAATAATAATAAGAAGAAGAAGAAGAAGAATATATATATATATATATATATATATATATATATATATATATATATATATATATATATAAACTAATAATAATAATAATAATAATAATATATATATAAATTAATAATAATAATAATAATAAAAATAATAATAATTAATATAATAATAATATTAATAATAATAATAATAATAGTAATAATAATAATAATAATAATAATACTTTGCTAATAATACTATAATAATAATAATAATAATATATAAAAATTAATAATATATATATATATTTATATATAAATTAATAATAATAAAAATAATAATAATTAATATAATAATAATAATATTATAATAATACTTTAATATAGTAATACTATAATAATAATAATACATGGACATTGTTAAACTGATTATTTCACTTGTTCCAAATTTGATCTTGAATAACACTTTAAATAATTTTGACTTCCGTGCATTCTTTATTATTTTGTAATGATAAATCATGTATATTTTCATTTATTTACTTAATGAATTTCTATGTAATTGTTTACTTATCGTATTTGTAAATTTCGCAGTGTTATGTATATATTTATTTACTTATCGTATTTGTAAATTTCGCAGTGTTATGTATATATTTATTTACTTATCGCTTTGGTAAATTTCGCAGTGTTATGTATATATTTATTTACTTATCGTTTTTGTAAATTTCGCAGTGTTATGTATATATTTATTTACTTATCGTTTTTGTAAATTTTGCAGTGTTATGTATATATTTGTTTACTTATCGTTTTTGTAAATTTCGCAGTGTTATGTATATATTTATTTACTTATCGTTTTTTGTAAATTTCGCAGTGTTATGTATATATTTATATATTTCTTTATTTATCGTTTTTTGTAAATTTCGCAGTGTTATATATATATATTTATTTACTTATCGTTTTTGTAAATTTCGCAGTGTTATGTATATATTTATTTACAGCATATTAAGTGCCTAAAATAACATTACATCAGTCAGTTATTCACAAATGGCGCTTATATTTTGTCTTCGTATCACTTTTATCATCTGTATTGATTTCAGTATGTTCTACTTTGATCTTAAACTAGAGTAACGTAAAGCGTAATTAAGCAAAATTTAAAAACATTAATCATTTTGTATAAGTCACAAAGTTTACATTTGAAAAGAACTTAAGGGTATTTCGAATTAAATAATAAAATAATTTCTAAATATTATACTACAAGTTTAAAAAAATTAGAACGTGACGAATTCATTTCAGTGTTGATTGTGCTGACGTACTTATAGTCCATAATATGCTGATGTATCAATAATCGCAATATATCACGATGATTCCAGTATGTTTTGAATCAATTCTCAAATTCCAAAGTGGTGTTTTTGTCCAAAAAGTCAACGAGAACATTTATTCCGATGTATATTTAAATAAATCATTCATCTGAAATTATACCGGAACACAACATTAAGTTATTCTACAGACTGAATTTAAACAGGAATAATGAAACAAGGATAAATATTGTTTATTAAAACATTTTCATATTCAAGCTGTCACCTAATCTATGATGCATTAGAATTTTCTAGAAAAATTCATTAATTGGTGAACTTAACTTTTAGTAAACATCTTGTTTACCACTTTTAAATTGGATAGACATTTAATTGCAATAGTCAGGTATGTCAAGTCAACTTCAGGACAAATCATGAGATAATAAAGGTTTAGGTTACCATGGGAAACACTGACTTGTATATTGTGGCACGCCAAATCGTTCAAAATGGATGAGATGGAGCAATCGTAGGTTGAGCTTGAAGCAATCGTAGGGTGAGCTTAGAGCGTTCGTTGGGTGAACCGGAGCAATCGTAGGGTGACTTTGGAGCGATCGTAGGGTGAGCTGGAGCAATCGTAGGGTGAACTGGAGCAATCGCAGGGTGAGCTTGGAGCGATGGTAGGGTGAGCTTGGAGCGATCGTAGGGTGAGCTTGGAGCGATCGTTGGGTGAGCTTGGAGCGATCGTGAGGTGAACTGGAGCAATCGTAGGGTGACTTTGGAGCGATCGTGGGGTGAACAGGAGCAAACGTAGGGTGAGCTTGGAGCAATCGTATAGTGAGCTTATATATAGATAAGTAAACAAAATAAGAACATACTGACACTTGGATTGACATAAAGTTTAAAATAAATAAGGTTAGAAGTCCTAATTTTGCAATAAGCCTAGCAATCAAACAGTGAAATAAAACTTGGAGAATTTGTTTTCCTGTTAATGTAAACCTGGATGTTTAAGGATGCCTATTAGTTTAAAGTCTTCTTGCATTCCTGACGATGTGAAATCAAAGAATTCAGAATACTGATGGTTGATGAGTTTAAGTGAGACTAAGTTATATCATTCTGATGGAGGACACTAAGTTTTAAATACAGTCTGATGGTAGAGTCTAAATTGCATTTGATGGCAGAAACCAAGTTACATACATTCTTAAGGAATAACACAACAGATTAACCTCAGCAAAGTTTGAAGGCAGGTCATTGCCAGTTTGTATTTCTTGTTTTCATGGTATAAAATTTAGTTTCAGTAATAACAGAGCTACATAAGTGTCTTGACATGGCATATCCCAATGTTTTTACTATCCCTCACCCCACCCACATCTAATGATGGTCCACAAAACTATAACCCTATCACATGCAATCTGTGTAGCAAGTTTTTGTGAATTTTCCACTGGCAGTTCAGAAGGAAATATATTTACAGGTAGATGGATGGTATATAAATATCTCCTGTTCAAGTGTAGGGATAACAAATATTTTGGACTGCTATGTATTTAATTTTCCACTTGTGCCACTGCACACCATTAACACACCTAATTGGCTGTTAGGGTTGAGTGTGTGTTAGATTTATTCCCACTCACCCAGGGTCCTCCATTCAGTTCGATGGTTACTTAATAGCAAGCCCGACCTGACGACCAAATTAAATAGTACTCCTTGAGTACATAAATGCCTGGGGGAAGCGACACCATTCCTCACCCCCAGGAGAAATTAAATATCCAGCTTTGCTGGAAACTTAATACAGTACTACATGCCCCTCGTAGGCGATACAGCACTATAAATCAAATTCATCAACATCATTTAACTTTAGGAGTGGGGTACATGACCAATTATATAAAATATCAGTAGGTGCCATATAATTAATTCACTTCCCTTCTTTCTGCTGTCTTGTAAAGCACATGCTAGGTATAGGTGTCACTATTGTGATGATATTACCATTCTTGTCCACTAGATTTAAAATATTCCATGGAATATATGCTTATATCATCAAGATATTTGACATTTTTAATGATGAACAGAATTCACACAATTAATGAGGTAATCAGTTGTCAGTTTCACTGATATCAAGAATTTTTATGGCAAACATGATTTCTGCATATTAATGAGGTGATCTTGCATATGATCAAGCTTGGAAAACAGGACTATAAATTAATACTTTGATTATGAATGAAATTCATGCGTATTATTCGATGTGGCCTTGCATCTGACTGACTGAACTTGTTACCAATCTAGCCGCTACATTTCTGATCAGATTTTAATCTAGGTTATATTTTAAGCAAGGTTATTAAGTTGTTGAATAATATCAAGATGTTACACAAGTTTGTTCAGGGTCAAGATCCATACATATTAATGAAGTAATCATTTATCTGATTGACTTTAATGACCAAATTCTGGTTGGAGTTTGGTCTGGTTCACCTTAAGCGTATATTATCTTTGTCAGACAAATTTATATAGTAAGTCAGATCAGCACATATTAATGACATACCTTGCATCTAATTGGCTGAGGTTGTTGACTTTCGTGATTCAAAGACTATATATGTCTAATCCAGTTCTAAACAACTCTGTAAATGGGTTGATATTAAAAAAGTCATGGATGACTTCAATTATAAGCAGGAGTCTGTGCATATTATTTCATTATCATAGAACACATTTTTATGAGTATATCGTAAAGTAAGTAAAATAAAGGTATAATGAAGATTCTGAGAGTGTTCACCTATGTTATGTTTTTTCATAAACCTACTTTGTGCAGTGGTCTCCTGTGAAGTAATCAATACCAGTCAACCAACTTGAGCCTCTTGCTTTTAATTTAATTCAAAAATATTTTTCTTCTCATCACAGTCTTAAATTGTTGTGAATTGTCGATTCAGTTAAAAATGTGAAAATTGAGTGGTATGTTGCAGACTAAAACAAGGTACTATCTTACAAACAAAATTTAAAAATAAGATTCCTAGACAGCCCATATTGGTAAATAATGACCAAATAATATACCTATCAAATGAGTGTAAATCCAGTTTTGGTAATTGGTATCAATTTATTCACAAGTATTTAGGAACCACTTCGGTGGCATAGTGGTTAGAGCGTTAGCTTTGGGGGCGGGAGGTCATGGGTTCGATCTATGGCCGAGTCATACCAAAGACTTACATAAATGGTACTAACAGCTGCCTTACTTGGCGCCTAGCATTAAGAGGTTAGTGTTAGGACTGATCGGCCTGGTATCAAGATAATGTGACTGGGTGGGACATCATGCTACATGTCTGCGGCATGATGCCCCAGTGCTCGACATTACAATAAACTGCCTCACTGCAGACATCGTAGCGATATGACTGAAAAATTGTTAAAGCTACGTTAAAAAAGCCTAAACAAACAAACAAACAAGTACTTGTTATGGACTTGTCAAAAAAGTAAAAATATACAAAGTATTATCTGATCAGACACGAGTTTACATTCTATTACGATGAGACCTTTTGAGAAGATGGTGGTAGTTTGCCATAATAAACTGTATCAATGGAAAAGCTATCAGCACGATAAAGTCACTTTGTGTAGAATGTATTTGGACAATTTCTATTCAGGTAATCATGTTAACTAAGTTATCCAGTTATGCCTTTCAGGGTTAACATTACCCATTATGAATATTTATCATGATGCCATTACCCCAATCCTCCAGAAAAGACAAGGGGGGAAAAAAGGTGTATATCATGCCGCAGACAATCATTTCACATTTTTGTTATCATTTGTCAGCCATTGTCTGTGCAGACATCAAAAGTTCATTTATTACCTAGTGGAAATTGACGGTTATGTTACCTGTGTATGACACTGCTTTGCAGTGATTTTTTACTGCTCATTTTGACTTTTTATCAAGAAACCTCCTATAGGAGGTTTATTATTTACATTTTGTTAAAGGATTTCATATAAAGTTACAGTCTTTTTCATTTGAAATAAAAAATATAAATCGCATACAACTTTTGGGTTTCTTGTCTCATTGGGTACCAGATGGTGCTGCGGTAACACACACACTTTACATCCCTGGAGTTGGTAGTTGGATTAAGGTTTTAACACGCTACTGATTTGTAGTAACCAACCAAACCTGATGGGTTCCTCGCAATTCTACATCTTCCTCCAAATCAAAGACCATGTCATGTATTTTCTAAATTATTAGAGGAAGACACTCAAGTTCATATCAAACTAAAAAAAAATGAGATCATGCAACTTGAAGGATTTGCTTTACTTTGATGTCTTAAAAAACAGGCTAAATTATTTCGCTTAGAATTTGCACTTTCAATATATGTTTCAATTTCAGGTTTTGAAATTAAGCTTGAGTTTCTTTTCTCTTTACAAAGCTTTTAGGATGCTGGTGTCATCACATCAAAATCTGTAATGACATTAAATAAATAAAGTTTAAATTGGTAATCTTAATGCCCAAATGTATTTAATTAATATGTACTCAAATCTACTGTCTGTGTCATCAAAATGGATGCGTTATTTGATTCAAATTTCCATTATCAATAATATCTTGGGCACTAACAAGTATGCAACTATACAAACTTAAATTTACATTCATTGTAGGGTGCAGTACGGCCAAGGTAAAAGTGATTAGATCTTAAGTATGTACTAATGGGAAACTCTAGACTTAAAGGACATTGAAGTTAGTTTGTGACTTTTCTCAAACCAACATTGTTTAAACAAATCCAAAAGGAAAGTCACAATGTGCTGTTTTAATAATTGTTTTTCCCCCAAAATGTCGAAATCATTCCGCTACATACATTCGAGGTGCTTATTCTGGATTGACAAGAAAGGCTGACGACGCTCTGAGGAGTAAATGCTTAGACCTGCAAGTAGGTGTCCCATTTGGATATTGTTTCACTTGTAGTAATACTTTAAATAATAGCATACCATTAATTTCTCTTCTAGTGTTTATACTGTTAATACAGATTCTATAATGACGTATTCAGACAAGAAAATTTAATAAATATATTACAAAGATTATTTAGAACAGGATGTTGATGATTAAAGGTCTGTAAATAGCAATATCTCTCGAGTTGTGTAATTCCTTAAGATTGTATGTAACTTGGTCTCTGCCATCAAAATGTATGCAATTTAGTCTCTACCATCAGACTGTATTTAAAACTTAGTGTCTTTCATCAGAATGATATAACTTAGTCTCACTTAAACTCATCAACCAACAGTATTCTGAATTCTTTGATTTCACAAAGTGAGGAATGCAAAAGAATTTAAACTAATACAGGCATCCTAAAGCATCTAGGTTTACATTAATAAGAATACATTTTTTCAAGTTTTTTTTCACTGTTTGATTGATTGGCAGACTTATTGCAAAATTTCAACCTTCTAACCTTTTTTATTTTAAAGTTTATGTCAATCCAAGTGTCAGTATGTTCTTAATTTGTTTAATTATCTATATATAAGTTCACCCTACGATTGCTCCAGTTCACCCTACCATCGCTCCAAAGTCATCCTACGATTGCTCCAGTTTACCATACCATCGCTCCAAGGTCACCCTACGATTGCTCTAGTTCACCCTACGATCGCTCCAAGCTCACCCTACGATTGCTCAAGTTCATCCTACGATCGCTTCAAGCTCACCCTACGATCGCTCCAAGTTCACCCTACGATTGCTCAAGTTCATCCTACGATCGCTTCAAGCTCACCCTACAATTGCTCCAGCTCACCCTACGATCGCTTCAAGCTCACCCTACGATTGCTCCATTGGAAATGTAGTGTAGTTACCGATTCAAGTGACTCCTTTAACGTTTATAACTATCTGAGGAGGAACTAGTCAACATTAGGAACACTGCAATGTGAGTTTCTTGTGCTCAATATATGCATGTGTCCCTGGTTGTCAGGTATTTTATTTGTGAATGGAGTTGTATATTTAATGAGATGTATGAGAGTCAGTATTGCGGAAAGTACTGGCGTATATTTCATTCTTTCTCGTAAAGATCAAGTATAGTGAAGTTTCCAGAGCTGATCATTACTTGCAACGTGCCAAAAAATATTTAAAATAAAATAGATTTCACAGCAAAAACCTTAACAGATTATGATTGTGACTAGGTAACATTCACAGGTGATCTAATGAATAATTATTGTTAATTAAAGTATATCTGTTGTTTGTCCCCCAAGAAAGTTTATGGTGTATCTTGAGAATTGTGGTATCAGGGAGATGTTTGCTTTCACGTCCGCGGTAATAGTATATAAAGAGAAGTACGCGTCAGTCTGGATATGTCAAAGTATTCCAAATGGAATAGCATACTTTGTATGCAGTAAAGCCCATGGGGATGTGGCACCATTCCTTCCCCCGGGATTAATTAAATAGTCAGCTTTGCTGACATTAAACAGTGCCAAATGTCTCTGAGTAGACGAGCGCACTTTAATTAAACTTCAGTTCAGTTCAGTCATAAACTGCTATAATTGTAATACCCCAGAAGATTTACAACACATCTTCAACAAAATATAGCAGCCCCTTACACATACCCAGAAATGATTCAAAATAACAACATTAACATACTAGGCACTCATAGGAACATAATAGAATATCTTAAAATAACAGGGTTAATAGAAAAAATATAAAAATACCCCCTCCCCCTAAAATAGACCCAAAATACACAATTGGGAAATAGGATACATTACATAACACACTATAAGTAATTAACCCCTCCAGGACCAGATATAAACAAGATAGGATAAATAAGGGAATTATTCTCCAACAAAAGACACATTATGGAATGGAAGCACCTAGTAACGGTCAGTGGATTGGTGTCGATTTATCGAACCCACCTACACTACGCTGGGCCTATCAAACACATGACCGTGTTCTAAGTGACCAAACCAAAAATTAAGGGGCCAGTAACCCACGAATCCAAAAATGGGAGAAAAAAAAAAGATAACTAGCTCGAATATACAAAGAGCAGGCTATCCAAATGGAGAATTAAATAACATCAGTAGTTCATAACATCTAGGATAAAGCATAACTATTGAATAGCTAACAAAATCTATTAAGAATAAACAGGGGTGGCTAACGATCTCATCAGACTAAGGCGTAATCAGCAGGAGACGAATTAGTTAGGACTAACACCTCTACAACTATCTCTATAAACTTTTTTCCCTATATACAGCCTCGTTGACAGCATCAAAAGTTAACCAAGAGAATACCAATTAGAGATACGTACCACAAAAGTAAATTACTATACGTGCACTGAGCCCAGTACACAATAAATTTTGAAAACCCATATTAGGGCTCCAACTTAGAAATTATAAGGTAGTCTAAAAGACCAAAGACTATCGGGCACCACGACAACAAGGTCACAACTCAATCTCCAGATACATCAGCGATGTAATACCCCAACTAGATATAATAAAGTAGTCAAACAGTCCAAGACTATCAGGCCCAGCAGCACAAGGCTGCATCTAAAACTAAGGTATAGGACCTAGGGCCCAAAATAATGAATACAAGGTGACCCAAAACCCCAAGGTCATCAGACACAGCAGCACAATGCTGCACCGAAGAATACAATTAGGCAATACTTAACCACTCAACTTAAGAAATATAAGGTGGTATCGAACCTCGATCCATCAGGGTAGCGGAACAAATAAACCGCAAAATTAGGCTGTAATACGGGGCTGTATACGCTTTAGATTCAAAACAGCACAGAGTCTATCAAAATTAATAGGGAAAACTTTAGACCAAGATGCCCTGGAGAAAGAACGCAGCACTGACCGACTTACGCGCCAACTTTGCTGAGCCACTTTTCCACCTTTTCCACTGCCGAACACCACCAAACATCACACGTGCAGAGCACGTCCTTTTCCAACACAGCGGTATTGAATGAATAAGAGTGAGTGTGTGCTGGGTCTATTCCCACTCACCAAGGCCTACCATTCACATCGATAGTTGCTAATTGCTAAATAGCGAATATGATCTGACGGCCTAATCAATTAGTGTTCTGTGAACACATAAAAGCCTGAGAGAGGCGGTACCATTCCCACCCTCAGGAAAAATCAAATAACCAGCTGGATAAAACAGCGCTAAATGACTCACCGTGGCCGAAGCACTTAAATTTCAACTCACCCACCCCAGTCTGGATATACACTGTTGATTGGTCAACACGTAACAAGATGAGTAGACTACAAAAAACTGATTGAACTCCAGATGCATCTGGAAAATGCTCGTCGCCTCCGACACGAGCTAGCAATGGAGGCTAAAGAATACAATTTAGAGGAGGAGGAGGAGAAGGAGAAAGAAAAAGGAATCATTCTTCTGATGAGGTCCATTTGTCATGTACGACCTGTTGTGGTATCACCCTTACGGAAGCCGGTCGAAGTCCCTCAGACAGAAAATTCGGACTTGGAGCTGGAGGGGGAGCATTAACCAGCTGCATCTTGAGTTTAAAAAAAAAATCCCAGCCCTTTTCATGGCTAACCAAATCTTTAGAAAAGATACTATTCAATTTGCATTTTGCTATGAGAGTGGAGTAGTGTGATTATAAATACTCACTCTTTTCCTGATATGTGTGTGTATATGTGTGTGTGTGTGATTTTGCTTTTTCTTCCCGTGTGTATATAATATATTTGTGTGGTTTTTCTCCTTCCCTTCTGTGTGAATAGTAGAGTTTTTGGTTTTTCGATATTATATTTGTGGTTTGTTTATTTTATCTCTCTAAAGTGTTGATAGGATATTAGTGGTTTGTTTAACCTCCCTTATGTGTGGATAGTAGGTATTGAGGTTTTTGATAGTATAGTTGTGGTCTGTTTTCCATCCCTTCCATATGGAAATTATATGTGTGTTTTGTCTTCCCTCCCTTCTGTTTAGATAGTATATGTGTGGTTTGTTTTCCATCCCATCTGTGTGGATAGTAGATATTGAGGATTTTGATAGTATATTTGTGGCCTGTTTTTCCCTCTCTTCTTTGTGGACAGTTTATGTGTGGTTTGCTTTCATTCCCTTCAAAGACCCTTTTCAGGGCCACTCATAGGTCTCGAAAAGATTTACTCTCCTTGCCTCAACCTACAAACTAATATCGTGTGAAATCTTTCTCCATGTATGTATGTATGTATGTATGTATGTATGTATGTATGTATGTATGTATGTATGTATGTATGTATGTATGTATGTATGTATGTATGTATGTATGTATGTATGTATGTATGTATGTATGTACGTACGTACGTACGTACGACGTACGTACGTACGTACGTATGTATGTATGTACGTACGTGTTCTATCACTCTATACATATTGGGATTATATCTCTGCTCCGCATTGAGGTTAACTTTGTGCACACCTGTTCCTACCATTGTTGCAACATTGTAACCAATCTTCAGTTTGCTGACGTCGCTTCACCTCTTCATTCATATTGTTCCTATACAGCCACTCCACTTTCCCTTGACGCTAGACAGTCCCATATAGAGGGGTCGTAATGTACTTTCCCATTGACGCCAGGATATCCCACTATACTGCTGACAAGGCTACATTTCCTTGAAATAAGTGACATCATTTTGTTATATACAAACAATACATTTTAAATAGTACAAGGAACCCATGCAATGTTTAGAACATCACGAGAAAGTTAAGTAACTGACTTGACTGTGACATACTTCAGTCTACGTACATAAGTCAACAATTAGTATTAACTCATCGTAAAACCGCATTTCATATACATCCCCAAATTGAAACAAATTTTGCCACATACATATCCAGAAAAACAAATAAACTTTGTATAGTCCATATAAAAGTGTGCTTTCAAAAGAATAAATCATCGACTGTATTTGAAACATTCCATGTGTGCTGAAAATGTAAGATATATAGAAGGATATTGTTCCCTTCTTCATAAGACAGGTAGTTAATTGAATTTAGCTACGTGTGACTCGTGTCACATGAATCATGTCTTGGACCAATGTATATATTTGTCATGAGGGAGTGCGCAAGGGAGTGATCGATCGATGTGCATGATTCCCTTGCTTCACAAGTATTAATATTCCACGTATAACTAACAAAAAGCTTCTGGCATTCCGACTCTAGTTCTTGACATAGACAAGACATTAAGCAGTACGAGTCGTGAAGATGAGAAGCACGTGGCTTTCACGCAAATGATTGAATATAATTTGGAAAAATTATACCCTTCGAGACTGGTAAGGTATCATTTGTGTTTTTTCTGTGATACAATTATAAATGCCGGTGTGTAATTTGTGTATTGTATTTGTCTTGTATTCTAAGTATGCGCTTTGTTTTGTTTAAGGTTTATTTCGTACCATTTCATCTCACAATAAAACCCACAATCGACAAGCGAGTGTTATTATTTCAATCCTAAATGAGACCGAGCTCACATACGTTATATAGGGAATGACCTCCGTCGATATTATGACCCGGTGTGTGTGAAAGATATTAATATTAACAAAGAACTGGGCAAGATTATTTGAAAGAAATAATGCAATACGAGCCCCCTTAGACAAGACAAATAACACATTTAGTGATACAAATAGTGGCAATTTTAATTCAGCTTAAATGACATCAACGTGATTTAATAGCAGTGTCTAATGTGGATTTATTACATCAACATAAACAGTGGTGAAAAGAGCGCAATTTCCGTGACTGATTGTCTCACCTTCCACTCGACTGTTCCAATGTACCTATTTCATAGTCTTCCCTTTCTGACTGCCTCGTTCTTCTTGAACTTCCTAGATTTTATTATATACTGTCACATTCCCTATTTGGATCTCACTCGTCACTTCTCCATTTTCTTTCTTTTTCTTTCGGACTCTGTCTGCAAACTGAGTCTCCTCTCCCTCGGAAAACTGCGTGCCTAAATGCTGTTAACTTTAGAACTTTTGCATTCAGCACTAAACCATGTCATTGTCACAAGACAGACACCTGGTCCCTCCCTTGTTTAATGAAGAAAGCACTATTCTTTTCTAGGGCTTCCCTCGGAGCCAACTCTCTCTCTCTCTCTCTCTCTCTCTCTCTCTCTCTCTCTCTCTCAGGAGATTTCGGACTCAAACACGTTTTAAGATGTCAGGTCATTTTCATTGAATCGGAACACTGGCCCCTTTGAATTGTTAACACTGATATGAAAGAAATTAAGAATAAAGGTCGAAATGATCCTTCCCAAATACTCCCCATGCCTACATTATAATAAAATCTCAATGCTCGGTGCATTCAACTTTAAGGTTCACTGCTTATTCAAAATTCGATACTTCAGATATGTTACGATGTCGTTCTCAAACAATGCGTTTTATGAAGCCTTTCAATTTGGCATATGTTCAATGGTTTTAACTCTCCTGCGTTATTTTCAATTGCAGCAAGAAATGAGTGAAAATATACCCTTCCAATCGACAATGGTTCTGGGCAGAACCTATGACTTAAGAAACAATAAATCTGGACGGGACATTTTTCCGGAGACGTGTATATCCAATCAACAAACTACGGAAATATCTTCATTAATGATCAAATATCAAGTAATCAAGAGCTGTTCTGATGTGAAAAGTTTGCTTGACGTTTCGGGAGATATATCTTTGAAAGTAAAAGCTGGGATTCTGAAAGTCCAGGGATTTGGGTCATATCTCTCGGAAAACAGATCTGAGGAGAATATGTTAGAAATTATGGCCGTAGCTCACGCGGAAACGGTGAGTTCATATTAGACAACTGTTACTCCCAATAACTCTAAATACGAACAGTAGATAAATCAAACTTGAAATTTAAATTCAAATTTACCATCGCAGTTAACAGAAATATAAAGTCAAATTGAGTTAAACATTCACCATTGTTCAATTTCATAGCAAGCAAACTATCATCCCGCCTTTTTAATCTAATACAGTGGATAAGACAATGCATTTTGAAATAAAATGACCAATTTAACTAGCATACTTCAAAAGTTTGCTTTTGTTTGTGTTTTTATTATTTGACTATTACTGCGATATATCAGTTAAACAATGTTTTGTTGACAGGTATCCACAACACTGATAAACCCACATCCATATGATAACTGGAAAACGAACCCACAGGGCACCCATTACATTCGCTCAATCTTCTATGGAGGAGACTTAATCATCAGTCTCCGTATCGTTGCATCTGACTCTAAACACCTCGAAGAAATAAAGGCAAAAGTTGACTCAAAGCTACAAGTCCACGGCATCATCGATGCTGAGGCCCAAGCAAATTTTACAAAAATTGAACAGGACCTGAAAGAGAGTTCAAAAATAAACTTCAGCTATTATTGCACCGCACAATGTACAGAAATTCCAAAAGATGTTGAGAGCATGATGAAGTCTTTGGGTGATTTCCAAAATCAACTGAAAACGGTAAACAAAGGAAAGGGATCGCCTCTTAGATGCGAATTGGTTCCATTGTCCCATCTTGATCCTGATTTTCCCACCATTTCGCGTCACACAGGTCTTGAGATTCAGCTTGGAGAATTTGAAGAAATTTATGACGAAATCCTGCAGGCAAAAAGCATGCTAAAGACGAAGTTAGCTGCTGTGACGTATATGACACAGGAGGAACGTGAGATAGGTGATGAATTAGAGAAAAGAATTGACGATATGAAGTCATGTTTCAACAAAGTTATTTCAGCATTGGATGTCACGACTACTGATGATCATATTCAGCAAGCTGTTGATTATTACCGTAAAAATAAAAAATTTGGAGGCTTCAGGGCCGAAATAAAAATGTTCTTCAAAGACGATCAGCCACACATATCAGTAAGCATAGTATTCTTACGTTTAGACTTAAAAACATGTATGTAATTAAAATCCGGCATCGATCAGATTGTTTGTAAAGCAAGATATCCCGATCAGATTCTTTGTAAAGCAGGATATCCCGATCAGATTATTTGTAAAGCAAGATATGCCGATCAGATTATTTGTAAAGCAAGATATCCCGATCAGATTATTTGTAAAGCAAGATATCCCGATCAGATTATTTGTAAAGCAGGATATCCCGATCAGATTATTTGTAAAGCAAGATATTTCATCTGTTAATTAAACCTGAAGAAAAGCAAACGATTTATTTTCAATAATATAATTGTACGAGAAAACGGTAAAGTATTTCATTTTCGCATATTACAAGCCGATTTAATTATTTTCTTTTGCTCAGACAGGTACTTCAGGAACGCCTGTCAAAGACCTCCCACCTGGTGATCCACTAAGCCTTATCCTTGTAGGAATAACTGGCCATGGAAAAAGCGCAACTGCAAACAGCATCTTTGGTAACTATAAATTCGAGACGCGTATGGGATGTGAATTTGTATCGACCAGCTGTCAGATGGAAACTGGTATCATAGGTGGAAGAGAAATTTGTTTAGTAGCTACACCAGGGTCTATATACAGCAAGTCCATTTTTGAGGGAGCAAATACGTTAGGGACTGCTATCACATGCCGACCTGAGGGATTCCATGCTTTTCTTTTTGTCTTTAGCATAGATGCCAGGATTAGAGAGGAGGACAAAACCGCGATTATGATGCTGAAGAAGAAGTTTGGAGATGGTATTCTGGCTAAGTGTGGTGTGTTTATTTTTACGCATGGGGACAGTTTCAAGAGAAACATGAAGAAGATCAAACGGGATACAACTTTTTTTGAGCACATCACATCTCAGGGAGGATATATAGAAACTGTTTTGAAGGAATGTAGCTACCGCTGTGCTCTTATCGACAATATGGAAGATGATTCTGGAATTTTGAGGGAACAGGTTATCCATATAGTTACAATGATAGACACACTTGTCAAAAACAATGGGGGTAAAACATATAAATGGTGGAGCTTAAATAAGTAGTGGAAGAAACGAGATAAGGAGGAGGAAACGATTGAACTTGAAAACAAACAAACAATAAGAAAAGGCATTACCGGACAAAGAAAGAGGCCGAAATACAAACATAATCATCATAAAGAATATCTAAAGACCAATGTATATGGGATATACTTATGCGTCTAGATATATTTGCTTTGCCAAATGGAGATATGTAAATTTACCTTATGTGTAGTGCATCTGTTTCCATCACGTATTTCCATGAAATGTATTTTACACACCAGGTTAGATATCCATAAAATGTATTTTACACACAAGGCTAGATATCCGTGTAATGTATTTTACACAGGAGGCTAGATATCCATGAAATGTATTTTACACATCAGGTTAGATATCCATGAAGTGTATTTTATACACCAGGCTAGATATCCATGAAATGTATTTTACACACCAGGCTAGATATCCATGAAATGCATTTTACACACCATACTAGATATCCATGAAATGTATTTTACACACCAGGCTAGATATCCGAGAAATGTATTTTACACACCATACTAGATATCCATGAAATGTATTTTACACACCAGGCTAGATATCCGAGAAATGTATTTTACACACCATACTAGATATCCATGAAGTGTATTCTACACATCAGGCTCGATATCCATGAAGTGTATTTTACACGTCAGGTAAGATATCCATGAAATGTATTTTACACACCAGGCTAGATATTCATCAAATGCTTTTGAACACCAGGCTAGATATCCATGAAATGTATTTTACACATCAGGCTAGATATCCATGAAATGTATTTTACACACCAGACTAGATATCCATGTAGTGTATTCTACACATCAGGCTAAATATCCATGAAATGTATTTTACACATCAGGTTAGATATCCATGAAATGTATTTTACACACCAGACTAGATATCCATGAAGTGTATTCTACACATCAGGCTAGATATCCATGAAATGTATTTTACACATCAGGGTAGATATCCATGAAGTGTATTCTACACATCAGGTTAGATATCCATGAAATGTATTTTACACATCAGGCTAGATATCCATGAAATGTATTTTACACATCAGGGTAGATATCCATGAAATGTAGTTTACAAACCAGGCTAGATATCCATGAAGTGTATTCTACACATCAGGCTAGATATCCATGAAATGTATTTTACACATCAGGGTAGATATCCATGAAATGTATTTTACACATCAGGTTAGATATCCATGAAATGTATTTTACACATCAGGCTAGATATCCATGAAGTGTATTCTACACATCAGGTTAGATATCCATGAAATGTATTTTACACATCAGGGTAGATATCCATGAAGTGTATTCTACACATCAGGTTAGATATCCATGAAATGTATTTTACACATCAGGCTAGATATCCATGAAGTGTATTCTACACATCAGGTTAGATATCCATGAAATGTATTTTACAAACCAGGCTAGATATCCATGAAGTGTATTCTACACATCAGGTTAGATATCCATGAAATGTATTTTACACATCAGGGTAGATATCCATGAAATGTATTTTACACATCAGGGTAGATATCCATGAAATGTATTTTACAAACCAGGCTAGATATCCATGAAGTGTATTCTACACATCAGGCTAGATATCCATGAAGTGTATTCTACACATCAGGCTAGATATCCATGAAGTGTATTCTACACATCAGGCTAGATATCCATGAAGTGTATTCTACACATCAGGTTAGATATCCATGAAGTGTATTCTACACATCAGGCTAGATATCCATGAAATGTATTTTACACATCAGGGTAGATATCCATGAAATGTATTTTACAAACCAGGCTAGATATCCATGAAGTGTATTCTACACATCAGGCTAGATATCCATGAAATGTATTTTACACATCAGGGTAGATATCCATGAAATGTATTTTACAAACCAGGCTAGATATCCATGAAATGTATTCTACACATCAGGTTAGATATCCATGAAATGTATTTTACAAACCAGGCTAGATATCCATGAAGTGTATTTTACACATCAAGCTAGATATCCATGAAATGTATTTTACAAACCAGGCTAAATATCCATGAAGTGTATTTTACACATCAAGCTAGATATCCATGAAATGTATTTTAGACACCATACTAGATATCCATGAAGTGTATTTTACACATCAAGCTAGATATCCATGAAATGTATTTTAGACACCATACTAGATATCGATGAAATGTATTTTACAAACCAGGCTAGATATCCATGTAGTGTATTTTACACATCAAGCTAGATATCTATTAAATGTATTTTACAAATCAAGCTACCGGTAGATATCCATGAAATGTATTTTACACATCAGGCTAGATACCTATGAAATGTAATTTACACACCAGGCTCGATATCCATGAAATGTATTTTACACATCAGGTTAGATACCCATGAAATGTATTTTACACATCAAGCTAGATATCCATGAAATGTATTTTACACATCAAGCTAGATACCCATGAAATGTATTTTACACATCAGGCTAGATATCCATGAAATGTATTTTAACACCGGGCTAGATATTCATGAAAATTGCATTTTAACACCAGGCTAGATATTCATTAAATGTATTTTACACACCAGAAATGTAATTTACACACTAGATATCCATGAAATGTATTTTACACACCAGGCTAGATATCCATGTAGTGTATTTTACACATCAAGCTAGATATCTATGAAATGTATTTTACAAATCAGGCTAGATATCCATGAAATGTATTTTACACATCAGGTTAGATATCCATGAAATATATTTTACACATCAGGCTAGATATCCATGAAATGTATTTTAACACCAGGCTAGATATTCATGAAAATTGCATTTTAACACCAGGCTAGATATTCATTAAATGTATTTTACACACCAGAAATGTAATTTACACACTAGATATCCATGAAATGTATTTTACACACCAGACTAGATATCCATGAAATGTATTTTACACATCAGGCTAGATATCTATGAAATGTATTTTACACCTCAGGCTGGATATCCATGAAATGTATTTTACACATCAGGTTAGATATCCATGAAATGTATTTTATACACCAGGCTAGATATCCATTAAGTGTATTTTACACATCAGGCTAGATATCCATGAGGTGTATTTTCCACATCAGGCGGGATATGCATGAAATGTATTTTACACATCAGGCTAGATATCCATGAAAATTTGCATTTCAGCACCAGGCTAGATATCACAATATGCATTTGGTTATTTTCACAACTCTTTGGTTTTAAGAAATCTGAAACAATTGTACAATTACAATATTAACATAAAACTGATGTAAACTATACACATAATCTAATTGATACAAAACTTAAGAAGTTGTACATTTTAATATGTCCAACTAAATTTGTGGGAAATATAGAAACTTCATCCATCTGTCAATCTCATTTACCCTTTTGAGATTAAACCATGAATCAATGTTTCTATCAGACTTATGACAAATATCTAATTATTGAGATTAAACCATGAATCAATGTTTCTATCAGACTTATGACATATATCTAATTAATCAATGTTTCTATCAGACTTATGACATATATCTAATTATTAAGCCAGGTGTGCCATTTTTTGGTCACTATTCTTTGTTTCAATATTTTTTATGTTTGTCAGCATTTATATTTTATTTTGAGGGTCAAACTTAGTGTAAGTTTTAGTCAAACACTCTTTTACAATAAGACACTGTGTTCATTTCCATACTTCAACATGAGAGGAACCTAATTAGCACTTTAATATATCAAATATAATAGTGCTCTATTTATTCAAACAAAAGACCAATCAGAACATCCTTGCCTCTTTTCGAATCAAATCGAGAAACTGACTCTTGTAAAGAGGCTGAGAGGTGATGAATGTAATGTTTCCAATCTGTGAGATTTTTTGGGCCAGTTGAATATCTGGCTTGATCTCAAAGAGAGTTTTTGAGAAGAAAAAAAGTATGCCTTGTGGCATTTGTGATTATACATATTTTCTAGTAGCTGTAATGCCCAATAGGTGACGACACATCATCAGGCTGATGTGACATCAAATATATTATAACACATCATCAGGCTGTTTGAAATAAAAAATATGAGAACACATCATCAGGCTGTTTGAAATCAAAAATATGATAACCCATAATAATAATAATAATAATAATGATGAGGACTTTGTATAGCGCCTAATCTTTCAAAACTCTAAGCTCTTTACACCATCAATAATGATATGACTATACTACAGAACAACAATGACAAAAACAATGAAATTGGAAAACATAAAAACATGCTGAAAACATATAAGATACAAAACATGATTAGGTCGCTAAGGTTGTCCCTGCAGTCGAAACAGGTGAGTCTTGAGAGCACTCTTAAAAGGGACCACTGTGTCTGTGTGTCTAATTTCAATGGACAATTCGTTCCACGTTGCTGGGCCCTGGTGTGCAAACAAACGTTGTCCATATGACTTTGTTTTCACCTTGGGAACAATGAGTATACGATTATCAGAAGAAGAGCGTAAGGATCTAGCTGGTGTATACACATGGGTGAGGCTGGATAGGTATGTTGGACTGGAGTCTGTCATTGAAACATAGCACAGAAAACAAATTGTGTGTTTGATTCTGTATCTAATTGATAGCCAGTGTAGGGTACAGAGCAGTGGTGAGGTGTGCTCTGATCGAGGTAATCTCAAGATGATCCGTGCAGCTGTGTTTTGAACTTTTTGAAGTTTCTGGAGCAAATATTGTGATGAACCAGACAGAATTGAGTTACAATAGTCCAGTCTTGAAAGTACTAATGAACACACAAGTGTTTTTGTGGCATCAACTGAAAGATATTTATGAATGGAACTGATGCGTCTCAATTCAAGATATGCAGCCCTGCAGATGTTCATGACATGTTGGTGCAATGAGAGAGTACTGTCTAGAGTAACGCCTAGATTTCGTACTGACTGTGAGAATTTAATGTTGGTGTTGCTGATATTTATTGTCTGAGGTAAAGGATGTGAATGAGAAAGTCTTTGTGTTGTGATCAGAATAGCCTGTTTTATCATCATTGATCTGCAGCTTGTTACATGTCATCCATGATTTCACATCCGAAATGCACTTCTCTACTCCATGGATGGTAGCATCAACTTCAGTTGGGTGGCTAGACTTGTATATTTGGGTGTCATCAGCGTACAATTGGTGCGACACTGGATGATGATTTATGACACTTGAGAGCGGCTGAGTGTACAGAATGAAGAGAACAGGTCCAAGAACAGATCCCTGTGGAACACCACAACATACGTCAACTGGGTTGGAGTGTATTCCATTTGCAGATATAATTTGTGTCCTGTTGACTAAGTAGGACTTGAACCACTGTAAGGCTATATTCTGAATGCCAAATACATGCTGGAGACTGTGAAGTAATATATCATGGTCTATTGTGTCAAATGCTGCAGATAAATCTAGGAGAGTAAGGACTGTAATTTTTCCACTATCCAAAGCAGAGAGAATGTCACTAAATACTTTCAGAAGAGTAGTTTCCGTACCGTGGCAAGGGCGATATGCAGACTGTACATTGCTAAAAAGACTGTTTGAATTCAAACGAGATACAAGTTGAGTTAGAACAACCTTTTCTAAGATTTTTTATATGAAAGGGAGATTAGCTGTTGTGACATCAAGCTGTTGTGCCATCAAATAAATGATAACACATCATCAGGCTGTTGTGATATCAAATATATGATAACACATTTTCAGGTGGTTGTGATATCAAAAATATGATAACACATCATCAGGTGGTTGTGAAATTAAATATATGATAACACAGCATCAGGGTGTTGTGACATCAAATATATGATAACACATCATCAGGCGGTTGTGATATCAAATATATGATAACACATCATCAGGCGGTTGTGAAATTAAATATATGATAACACATCATCAGGCGGTTGTGATCAAATATATGATAACACATCATCAGGCTGTTGTGACATCAAATAAATGATAACACATCATCAGGCTGTTGTGAAATAAAATGTTATTTCAGATTGTTGTGACATCAAACAGGTGATGACACATTGTCATTGTGACATCAGATATGTGATGACACTTCATTAGGTTGCTGTGAAATAAAATATGTATGATACATTTGACATCATTAGAGTTATCATTATGTAAAGGCAGCCAAGTGTTTTGTAACAAGTTCAAAATGACTAATATTTGCATCCAAGGTGTTTTTTCTACCAGGATATTTTTCTACCAAGGTAATTTTCTACCAAGGTATCAGAAAAAGACAAGGACATTCTGATTACTAATGAGACAAGATGAAAATTGTTCTGATAAATAGTGGTTTGGAGGATGTGTAGGGGATACTGTTTGGAGGATGCATAGTGGGATACACTGTTTGGAGGATGTTTAAGAGATACACTGTTTGGAGGATGTTTAAGAGATACTGTTTGGAGGATGCATAGTGGGATACACTGTTTGGAGGATGTGTATGGGGATACATTTTGGAGGATGTTAAGAGATACACTGTTTGGAGGATGTGTAGGTGGATACACTGCTCGGATGATTTGTAGGGAATACATTGTTTGGATGATTGTAAAGAATGCACTGTTCCGATGATTTTCTGTGGATACACGGTTTGGATGATTTTTGTTGGATGCACTGTTTGGAATAATCCAGAGGAATTGGGTTTTGGATAAAGTAGATTCTACTGTAAGAACAATGATTAAAATTTAAACCTTTTATTCACATAATACATGAACATTAATCTCTGATTTACACTTTAACCTTTCATATATACAATACACATACTTCAATCTCTCATGTACACAATACATATACATCAATGTTTGATATACACAATGTAATTTGGCAAGAAACATATATCCAATTACATCTTTCATACTACATGAATGTTACTAAACTGTAAACATCTTTTCTATAGTTGGTATTTTTCAGATTGGTCCATTTATCCCAGTATGTGAAGGTGCCAAAAAACATATTTTCATTTACATTGCTCTTGCTGTACACAGGAATTCAATCAACAAAAAAGCTTTCTCAGGATGTTTATAAAGACATGTGATTTATTTTTCATCAACATACAATTACAAGATCAAACTTACATTACAGAATGTGATTTTCTTGCCAGTGATAACATTATTGCAGTGTCTTGTCATTCTTGAGATCTTTAATGCATTTTTGATGATTCTTGTCAACTATGAAAAATGTGCACATCAAATTATACTGAGCACATTAGGCATAAAATGCTGCTGTTTTATTTTCGTAAATAAATGAAGTACAAAATTCTTTGAAATATTAAAATGTTACCAGAGTAATATTTATTGCAGTAGTACAAAAACATAGCTAAAAAATGTAATGTTCTGGAAAAGTTTTGTAAAGTAAATATTTCTATTATTAATTTACTATATGTTAAAAAAAAAATCATTTATTATTACATCAATATGATACACATATTGGCTGATTTTGTGCTGGATAAATGTAGTCTAGACTCTTTGGATCTTTAACTAATAATAATCACATCCTGTATGCATTTTGTTTTCTACACTATTATCATACCCCAAACATGAATGTCTGGAAAAGGTCATGCCTTTCTTTGCTAAGATTATTATCATACCCCAAACATGAATGTCTGGAAAAGGTCATGCCTTTCTTTGCTAAGATTATTATCATACCCCAAACATGAATGTCTGGAAAAGGTCATGCCTTTCTTTGCTAAGATTTTGTTGTGACACTATAGAAAGAGCTAATCTAGACCAACTTTATCCGATTCAACTTTAAATATAACAATGAACTGGCGACACCAAAAAAATTTTACTGTATCTGAATTTTTAAAAAACCAATGAAAAATATGAAATAAAGACTAGCATGTACTGTGTTTAATAACAGATAATAAAAATTAATTTTATAATACAAGCTCTGGTTATATAGTGTATCTTACAATTGATAACAGTGTAAAAACTGTACTAATAAAAACAACCAATATATTATTGTATTCAATTTCATTATGTATACATACAATCCATAACAATAACAAAATATAACTGTATCTAATCTCATTTTCCGATTATCATGGATGTTTTTTTAAGCTGATATTAGTGCTGTGTACCTACATGAAGGCAACAATGAATCTGATGAGACAGAATTTTCTATGTTACTCATTTCCCATTAATTTGTTTTTCATGTTGTGCTTTTCACACTTTATTGCTTATAGAATGCCAATGAAATGTGAGTTAAATGTCATTCCACAAGGATGAAACAAGCAGCTAACCCAGGTAGGTATCAAACCAGTGACCTGTGTATCTGACATTCTATCAACTACCTAGTCATGTGGTTCCAAATTCCCTGTTGAAATATACACACATTTATATTCAATAGGTAGTCAGTAGCAACCAATCTAAATTGTCATCTTTCCTAATTTCCTGTTAAAATATACACACATTCATATTCAACAGGTAGTCAGTAGCAACCAATCTCTTTCCTAATTTCCTGTTAAAATATACACACATTTATATTCAACAGGTAGTCAGTAGCAACCAATCTAAATTGTCAACTTTCCTAATTTCCTGTTAAAATATACACACATTTATATTCAACAGGTAGTCAGTAGCAACCAATCTAAATTGTCATCTTTCCTAATTTCCTGTTGAAATATACACACATTCATATTCAACAGGTAATAAAAATTATTAAAAAATGTCCCTGCTGTTGAACTTTCAGTAAATGCTGACCTTTGATTTGCAGTCCAATGGACTCTGGGAAAGAACTTATAATTATAAAAACAATAATATTAATAATAATAATAACAATAAAAACAGTAATAATAATAATAATAATAACACCCTTCTTATCCATGGTTATAGCATGTACAAGCCCCCACAAAAAAGATGGAATTTGGTGAAAGTTGCTTCACTGGTGTTTAGTGGGTGATATGGAGGGATGGACTGACAGACAATAACGCTGACAAATGTTAGGATGAACAGACACATTGTGGACTTGGATTGGCTCTTACAAATGCATGCTAATTTACATAATAAAATATGGTCTATTGTTGAGCATGGTGACTACAAGTCGAGTCCTGTGTTGATGTACACACCCCCCCCTGAGATCAGATTTTGTCATGTTGTACATCATTATAAACTATAATAATAATAATAATAATAATAATAATAAATAATAATAATAATAATGACTTTATTTAAAGAGGGTAACACAAGTAACTAAGAACTAATCTACCTTGAGGCCCTCATACAAGGAATTTATTTATTTCAGCAGCATCTCAGAAACTGAGCAAAGATGTTGAAAAAGCAATTGGCTGTAACATCTGCACAATTAAACAAAGCAATATGAATGTAAAATCTACACAATTAAACAAAGCAATATGAATGTAACATCTACACAATTAAACAAAGCAATATGAATGTAACATCTACACAATTAAACAAAGCAATATGGCAGCCAGTAGTTAACACAAGGTCAGAGCTGACTGTTAAAAATTTAGCATGCCTACCTTACATTAACAGCGGGTAAAAATAGAACATATGATAAAAAGAAGAAGCTTTATGAAATACATCATGAAAAAAGCCAAACTTTCTCGTCAATTACTTGTAGCAATTCTAACTACAAAAAGATTAAAAATGTATGGTATGCTAAAGCATGTTAAAAACTAGATTTTCATAACTAAATACACTATATGTTTAGGTTCCTGTCATTTCTTTTCTCTATATTTCATGCAAGGTTAATCATCCTGTTGATTTGTGTTGTCATGGTAAATACTGCTGCCTAAAGTAATCCAGTCCATGGATAAATTAACTGCAGTTACACCTTCAGAATGTGAAGAGTATCCTATAATAATAATAATAATAATAATAATAGTAGTAATTGTATGAAAATAATAGTACTAATGATAATAAAACTAATAATAATAATAATAATAATAATAATAATAGTAATTGTATGAAAATAATAGTACTAATGATAATAATAGTACTGGTACTAATGATAATAAAAATAATAATAATAATAAAAATAATAATAATAATAATAATAATAGTAGTATGAAAATAATAGTACTAATCATAATAATCGTACTGGTAGTAGTAATATTAATAATAATAATAATAATAATAATAATAATAATAATAACAGTACCAGTAGTAATAATAATAATAAAAATAATAATAATAATAATAATAATAGTAGTAGTAGTGATAATATTATTAATAATAATAGTAATAACAATACTACTACTACTACTACTATTAATAGCAACAGTAACATTAATTACAATAACAATGATGAAAAAAATAATGCTAAATAGAAGGAACAAAAATACCTTCATCAACAACAACATTAACTTACCTGCCTGGTATCCAACTAATTGGTTCGTAGAAGCAGACCAGGTGATTAAAATCTGATCCCATATTTGAATGCAGATTTGGATATGCCTTTTAGAATTTTATATCAGGGTTATGTATTAAATTAAATACTGAATGGAAAAATGTGAAACTTTGTACAATGGTTAATTTAATTTATTAAATTAACTACTGAATTAAAAATTTTGAAACTTTGTACAATGATTATTTATTAAATTATATACTGAATGGAAAACTTTGAAACTTTGTACAATGGTTATTTACTAAATTAAATACTGAATGGAAAAATTTTGAAACTTTGTACAATGGTTATTTACTAAATTAAATACTGAATGGAAAATTTTGAAACTTTGTACAATGAATATTGACTAAATTAAATACTGAATGGAAAAATTTTGAAACTCTATAATATGATTATGTGTTATATTAAGTAAAGGATTCTGCTGAATTAATTTTATGATTGATTTATTGAGATTTTGTTTGGTTATAGTTCTCTATGTGGCAATATCTGATGGCCCCATGTTCCTCAGTTGCACAATTTTGTGCTAAATAACCAATAATTCATACAAGTCAACTGACAGAATCAGACACTATAATAAAAATAATAATAATGAGGACTTTGTATAGCGCCTAATCTTCAGAAGCTCTAAGTACTTTACAACATCTATAATGATATGACTACAAAAGCACAAAAAAACAAAACAAACACCATGAAATTAGAAAACATAAAAATTCTGCAAATATTTAAGGTAGGAAACATTATTAGGTCTTTAACTTAAAGTTTATGTTTGTAATATGTTCAGGTGAAAACTCAAACTAAATCTCCTCAACAGAGATCAAACTAAGTGTAGATTCATTGATAATACAACTCAAAATTGATGAAACAGACAACAATTTAAATTTATTCTTAAATTCACCAGTGACAATCAGACTACACTTAAATTTAGATGTCATGAGACAAGTCCAATATTGTACTAGAAAAGGGGCAAAGAGAAACTACTACTGCAAACCCTCACCAATATCTGTTACCTAACCAGCTATCACCAAATAGTATGTAATAAAAATCATCCTTATGACCTGCTTGGTGAGACCAAATGCATATCTGACCATGGGAAGAGACTCAGAGAGCTTGGTGGGCACGTTAGACTGTGAGGATACAAAAGGTTATAGAGTTACAAGCTATAAACAAAACTAGATTCCTTGACAGAAAAACATTCTTGAAATACAAGGACTGATGTTCAACTGGCTAAAACTTTTTTTTCTCCAGAAATCCAAGATAAGACCAATTTTATTTTTAACTGCTGAACGCTGAAACCATATATAGTGAATTTCAAATCATCACCATTTTCGAACAAGCACAAGTGGACATCAAAAAAGTCTGTATGAATGAAAGATGGCACTATTTTCAAAGATCAAGAACATACATATAACAAGGTAGCATCAAAGAACAAGGACATATTTAAAATAAGATGGTATTAATTTCGTCAAAGACCAAGGCATACGATAACAAGATGGCACTATTTTCATCAAAGACATAATAACAACATGGCACCATTTTCATCAAAGACCAAGGACATATGATAACAAGATGGCACCATTTTCATCAAAGACCAAGGACATACGATAACAAGATGGCACCATTTTCATCAAAAGAACAAGGACATACTTGTAACAAGTGTTTTAGTGAAAAACCCATGTCAAGACCACATGCATATACTTGTAGTGAAAAACAATCTGTACAGTGTGCCTAGCGATAACAAGATTTTCAAGGTGACAACCATGGTGGTCATGTTGGAGATCAGCAGTTAATTTTATTTACAGTAAAGCATATACTGAATTTTTTTTATAGTAAAAACCATATTTTGATATACCAACTGATTAAATAAACAGTAATAAACCATATTTTGATATATCAACTGATCAAATAAACAGTAATAAACCATATTTTGATATATCAACTGATTAAATAAACAGTAATAAACCATATTTTGATACATCAACTGATTAAATAAACAGTAATAAACCATATTTTGATATATCAGCTGATTAAATAAACAGTAATAAACCATATTTTGATATATCAACTGATTAAATAAACAGTAATAAACCATATTTTGATATATCAACTGATTAAATAAACAGTAATAAACCATATTTTGATACATCAACTGATCAAATAAACAGTAATAAACCATATTTTGATATATCAACTGATTAAATAAACAGTAATAAACCATATTTTGATACATCAACTGATTAAATAAACAGTAATAAACCATATTTTGATATATCAACTGATTAAATAAACAGTAATAAACCATATTTTGATACATCAACTGATCAAAAAAACAGTAATAAACCATTTATTGATATATCAACTGATTAAATAAACAGTAATAAACCATATTTTGATATATCAACTGATTAAATAAACAGTAATAAACCATATTTTGATATATCAACTGATCAAATAAACAGTAATAAACCATATTTTGATATATCAACTGATTAAATAAACAGTAATAAACCATATTTTGATACATCAACTGATTAAATAAACAGTAATAAACCATATTTTGATATATCAGCTGATTAAATAAACAGTAATAAACCATATTTTGATATATCAACTGATTAAATAAACAGTAATAAACCATATTTTGATATATCAACTGATTAAATAAACAGTAATAAACCATATTTTGATACATCAACTGATTAAATAAACAGTAATAAACCATATTTTGATATATCAGCTGATTAAATAAACAGTAATAAACCATATTTTGATATATCAACTGATTAAATAAACAGTAATAAACCATATTTTGATATATCAACTGATTAAATAAACAGTAATAAACCATATTTTGATACATCAACTGATTAAATAAACAGTAATAAACCATATTTTGATATATCAGCTGATTAAATAAACAGTAATAAACCATATTTTGATATATCAACTGATTAAATAAACAGTAATAAACCATATTTTGATACATCAACTGATTAAATAAACAGGAATAAACCATATTTTGATATATCAACTGATTAAATAAACAGTAATAAACCATATTTTGATATATCAACTGATTAAATAAACAGTAATAAACCATATTTTGATACATCAACTGATTAAATAAACAGTAATAAACCATATTTTGATATATCAACTGATTAAATAAACAGTAATAAACCATATTTTGATATATCAACTGATTAAATAAACAGTAATAAACCATATTTTGATATATCAACTGATTAAATAAACAGTAATAAACCATATTTTGATACATCAACTGATCAAAAAAACAGTAATAAACCATTTATTGATATATCAACTGATTAAATAAACAGTAATAAACCATATTTTGATATATCAACTGATTAAATAAACAGTAATAAACCATATTTTGATATATCAACTGATTAAATAAACAATAATAAACCATATTTTGATATATCAGCTGATTAAATAAACAGTAATAAATTGAATTTCAAGCCAGTAATCATACTGCAGCCACACCGACTGTGAGGGACTATTTTCAAGCTTGTAATCATAATACAGCCATATAGACTGTGAGGGACTCTCTTTTCAAGTCTGTAAGCATACTGCAGCCATACCGACTGTGAGGGACTATTTTCAAGTCTGTAATCATACTACAGCCATATAGACTGTGAGGGACTCTCTTTTCAAGTCTGTAAGCATACTGCAGCCATACCGACTGTGAGAGACTCTATTTTCAAGCCTGTAATCATACTACAGCCAAACCGACTGTAAAGGACCCTAAATTCAAGCCAGTAATCATACTGCAGCCATGCCGACTGTGAGGGACTCTTTTTTTCATTTGTTTTCTTTCTTTCTTCTTTTAGAGTGTTAATGCCATTTTTCAGCACACAATAGGCTATACATGGCGGTCAGTATTATTGGTGGAGGAAGAACCTGGGAAAACACCCAGAAAGAACCACTGACCCACGAGAAGCTACCGACAAGCTTTCTCACATAACTATATTAGCCGAATCTTAGACTCGAACCCACGCAGACAGAGGTGAGACGGCTGTGATCCGTAACGGAAAGCGCTTTAGACCACTCGGCCACTTGTGGCTCCCTCTATTTTCAAGCCAGTAATCATACAGCTGGCATACCAACTGTGAGGGACTCTAATTTCAAGCCAGTAATCATACTACAGCCATACCAACTGTGAGAGACTTTTTTTCAAGCCTGTAATCATACTACAGCCGTACAGACTGTCTGAGGGACACTATTCTAATAAATAATAACTTGCGGTGACTGTGAGGGACTCTATTTTCAAGTCTGTGGTTATGCTTCAGATATACCAACTGTCTGAGGGACACTATTCTAATAAATAATAACTTGCGGTGGAAATTATTAGGTTATTTTAAGATTATTCAAGCAATGGGAGAACATAATTTTTTGAAGATATGTTGCTTTTCAGTTTAAATGGTTTTTTTATGAGGAGCAAGGGTATGATGTCGTGAACGCCATATGGGAGGTAATATGGTAATATGGTTTGATTATTATATGGGGAGTAAATTAAACCATAGGATGCAACAGCATGCATATTTTCAAACTTCTCTTCAAGGAGTAGCAATAACAAATTCTAACACATTCCTTACAATGGACAGATGCCAAAAACACAAGCATTATATAAAATCTTCTGGCCTGCAACCACTATAATAGCTAAATAAATTTATAAAACTCTATGGGCAGAATTGGTCGAGCAACTATTTGGAAGATATTGATAAGTACCCCTGCAGTTACAAAAAGCCTAACCCAATTGTATTCTATAAACTAAGATGGCATATCAGGTTCACTTAGTCAAAATGCTTTAATATATGTGATGGTCCTGTGTCCATGACATTGTCCTGGAATTTCTTAACAGCCAATGAATTTATTTTTCCCCCACAATAAATAATTATTACAGCCATATTAGATGGGAAATGTTACAACATGTGAACTGTGAATGAAAGGTGTCCTCACCTTCACCTCGTAATGGTTGGTTTTCAGCATTCATTCCTGCTGGTGAATCATCAACAGGAACTGACAAAGAGAAAACAAAATTAATATGGTTTTAAGTTATGTATTAGCGTTAGCTTTTCTAAGGAAAGGTCTACAACATAGATGCATGAGTGTCATTAATGACTCTGTTAATAATACAACACACTCTAAACACTCATGATGTATGTAAAATTATGTTTTGCAGCAAACTGACCTATATCCTTATACTGAAATGGTGGTTAATAAGTAAGAGCAACTATTTTCCTAAAGAAGAAAATAACAAAACAAGACACCTAAGTGGACATAATGCTGCTCACACCTGTTTGACATCTGCCTGATTGTCAGTTGGATACTCTCTGTAGAAATCTTTCCTAGTGCTACTGATTGCATAAACCATGAAAATGTAATTTCTTTTGCTATTATTCTTTTCGGGATAACTAATTTCAGTGTCTGGTCTGTTATTACTGGGTAGTTTTTCCTTAGAAATGTGCATCGGGGGGTGGGTGGGGGGATGCACAGCAATGTTCTCCCTTGGCCTTTGTAACACCCTTATTTTGGCCAGACTCTCAAAGAAGGGCTCTAAAATGTGGTATTGCTTGAACTGATGCTGCATGGTTTGAAGAACTTCAGGGAGGGATGATACCATCCATTAGCCACTTTGATGGGCTAGGAGCTGATGCAGGAACCGGTATTGCTGGTCTATCAAACCTGACAAAGTCATTCCAGGGACTTTGGTAAAGACCAAAAGCAACATCACTACAGAGACTGAGTA
The DNA here is from genome assembly GCA_030141615.1 of Unio pictorum. Lineage (NCBI taxonomy): Eukaryota > Metazoa > Mollusca > Bivalvia > Unionida > Unionidae > Unio > Unio pictorum. Next base: position 4,982,693 of record JARLTB010000018.1, on the reverse strand, counting down.
GCTCCTCCAGTAAGACTTTGGTAGTGTCCAAAAGCAACTTCACTACAGAGTAGCTCCTCTAATAATACAATGGATAATTAATGCCTAGATGCTTCCAAAAAATGCTGAAGGTCAACTGGTGACAGAGATTTATCATTTAACTAACTGAAAGTGGATGACATGCATGAGTTTGATTAATAGAGACCTAGCCTTTAGCTCTAAGATTTCCAATGTATTAACTAGAAGGCAACACTAAGGTCCCCATGGAAGCACCATTGAATGCCACTCTAGTATTCAAATGGGTGGTTTAAAGGACAGGAAGGGATGTGAACCCTTTAACTAGCTTTAGAGACCAAGGGTCTTAACATGAGGGGTTAGGGTCAGTTGTGTTGGGGACACACCACTGGTTATAATATCAAAAGAATTCCTGGCCCTTAGTCAATTTTTGGGAAAACCCCTAATGAGAGCTGAGTGAGGAAGAAACAAAGAACCGATTGAGAGGTAGCCTTAGAAAGTCTCACTGAGTTGCTCTTCCCTCATGCCATTATAGCTAATGTGGAGAAAGAACCTGGGAAAACACAAGGAACCACAGATCCAAGAGAAGCTATTGGCAAGCATTCTTATATACCCACAATGCCAAAACCTGAGAATCAAACACACACAGGTGAAATTGCAATGATCCGTAGTAATGCTGAGCACTTTAGACCACTCAGATCCCCCAGCATGCTTTGTAATAACACTAATTTGGGTATAGAAAGGTCATAGCCTGGTTCCTGAAATTTTGCACTTATTTCACAAATTGCTTGAAGCACTACAAAGCTGTCTTTAGTGTCAAATACATAACAGCTTGATTTAATAATTTGGCAAGATATGTTTTATACTTCAAGAAAAAAATTACAATTCCTTCTTGCTTATTTTTGAGAGACATTAGCTTCTTTAAAAGCTGATAATTGTTAATCTAATTAGTACTGAACCATCAATAATAAATCCAGGTAAATAAGCACCAACAGGTGTCTCAAGATCTTCATCTACCAAGATTAATTTATCTTCTATATACATTCTACATCATTCCTTAAGCCGAATTTTATGGCAATTATCGCTATTTACTAATCACGTATTTTGTTTTTCTTTAGATTAATTTACATTAATATATATGGTACAGTGTAATGCCAGGTGTTAGGTTAAAATATATGGTACAGTGTAATGCCAGGTGTTATGTTAATATATATGGTACAGTGTAATGCCAGGTGTTATGTTAATATATATATGGTACAGTGTAATGCCAGGTGTTTACTTATGTAAGTTAACTAATGATGCCTTTGTACTCATTAACAGGAGTGTCAGAATTTAAAGTAACAGGAGTCACTGTCAGAATTTAAAGTAACATGAGTGTCAGAATTTAAAGTAACAGGAATGTCAGAATTTAAAGTAACAAGAGTGTCAGAATTTAAAGTAACAGGAGTGTCAGAATTTAAAGTAACAACTATGTTAGACAATAGCTATGATACAAACAAATGCTTCCTAACAATAGAAAGTATATTCTCTGATGGGAAATGAGATGACTTGCAAAGAAAACATCACACAATCAAACCTGATTCACCGGTTTAACAAGAAGTGGAGTTTATATGATGCAGATACTGTGAGAATATAAATATAAATTATCTTTGAAATTGAAAGATTACAGTATGCATGTAGTATTATGAATACAACTAGATCATCTGGTGAGTAAAAAAAATCTAACAATTAAATATCAAATAAAAAAAAAAATCTTGTTTTTAACAAAGAACAGGTTGAGAATTGGGTCAAATAATTCTGCAGTTATGTCCCCTCCACCCTCATATATTAATGCCACCCTGCCTCTTGTTTGCCTATAACACACATGGTACATAACACAATGGCTTGTTTGCCTATAACACACATGGTACATAACACAATGGCTTGTTTGCCTATAACACACATGGTACATAACACAATGGCTTGTTTGCCTATAACACACATGGTACATAACACAATGGCTTGTTTGCCTATAACACACATGGTACATAACACAATGGCTTGTTTGCCTATAACAAACATGGTACATAACACAATGGCTTGTTTGCCTATAACACACATGGTACATAACACACATGGTACATAACACAATGGCTTTCTGATCAGTATTTTGCTTAGATTTAATTTGTGAAATGAAATAACTGGCGATATACTAAATCCATATATTATGCACTGATTGAACTTGCGAAATGAAATATCTGGAGACATGCTAAATCCAAAGATTTTGCATTGACTGAACTTGCGAAATGAAATAACTGGAGACATGCTAAATCCAATGCTAGGCAAAGAGAGCATCTGAAACACTTATTTTTTATTCTCCCAAACAGTAGACTGGTTTTCTGGCTGTAAAATAACTGTTGTTTTGAAGGCAGGGTTAAAAAATAGAACCAAATGAAAAATCTGTAACCAATACCCTAATGCACGCTTTTCTATGTAACTTGGATCCTATGGTTAAAGGTGTGACAGAGTATGTCATACAAGAAAGTGTCTTTGATTCAAAATGGTTCAAATATAAACAAAATCAATCAAGTTGTTTATGAAATTAAAGCAAAAAAGTCTTCATTTATATATAAATATGCTTAATATATCAAATTTCATTTGCCAGAAATTTATTTATCAAATTTCATTTGTATACAAATATGCTTATATCAAATTTCATTTGTATACAAACATACTTACACCAAATTTCATTGTATACCAATATGCATATATCAAATTTCATTATATACAAACATACCTACATCAAATTTCATTATATACAAACGTACCTATATCAAATTACATTATTCTACCTCAAAATCATTTTTATTTAATCATGTTTACAAGCTTCATTTCAAAAAGGTCCATTTCCCAAGAGTTCGGAAAGTATTCAAAATACATGTACTTAAAAAAAAAATGAAGTAATGATCTGGGAACCAAATCCATTATCTTCATTTTGATACAAATATGTCAATCAAATTAATTTGTCTACATTGATTGGTGTCTAGCTATCATGTAACATGTTGCCCAGGTAGGTATAGGACATGAAAATTGAAATACCAGTTTTTGAAAGTATATCAAGGTATTTTTCAATGGAGATGCATCCAAGAATGATACAAATTCAGTCTCAACTGTCTCTGTGATGCAGAGCGGCATACTTTTGTGACATGAAAGGAATGGGGTGGTGGACAATTCTCAAAATGCAATTTTGTCAATTTTTTGAAAAACATGGTCCTACTTAATTTCATGAAACAACTACAACTCTGGATTGTGCCATTATAGATTGGATTGTGCCATTATAGCTTCAGTTTTAACTAGGACAAACAATGAAAGTGATACCAAATCACACGTGTTGTCAGCCTGCTGAGGAATGTGTGTACCCTTTTCCCGAACCTTATTTATTTTCATGAAATCAAACACAACTGTTGGACATTCGTGACAACTGTTTCATGTTTGTATAAATTATTTCAACAGAATATTGCCATGCTTAATAAATACTAAAAACTTGGAAATTTGTGAAACAATCCCATATCATTGTTTACATTATTCTTTGTCATTATTTTGAATAGAGCTTTCTAGGACTAAATTCATACAGATATAATCTTGCCATGACACCGTTCATTTAAACAAGTTTGATACATAATTTGAAGGGAAGACATAAATGCTATTTTTGCTTATCTGAATGAAATAACTTCTTAGAGATTATTAAATTGAGTTTTGTACACTAATGCCGTTGACAGACATCGGGGTCAATGCGCTAAATATTTGAAGGATAATTTAAGATAGGACTCCTGAATTGAGACTTTGTATGGTAAATAGAGGTTACTCAGAAATATGAAATATACATGAATATATTCCAAATTGTTGGAAGCTTAAGACCTACCTTGTTTATCTCCTCTTAATGTATGAAAATAAAACTTTTAAAATTGTCAATGCTTTGCAGAAATACTTATTTTTTATTCCATGGGCCACCTAATACCATAAACAAGCATCCAGATATGTATTCTGTTGGGTTCCAATGATTTTACATTCAAATGATCCAAATTTATCTCAAAATATGCAGTAACAGCAGACCACTGTTCTGGAACCAAAGCGGCATCAGAAAACAGGAAGCCAGAAACGGTTATTTCCCCTGTCAGTCCTATACCTATCCCGGGACATATGGATGGACAAAATGACCCTAAAATATTTAATCTGAGCCCTCGTCATGATTTTGCTACATTTTTGTAAGTTTTAAAACCCTCAAAATAATCCTGGTGACCCTCTGCAACCCTCCAGATTGTCCTCACAGCCCTGATTTACAACACAACCATGGGTTTGAGAGCCACTGACATACTGTAAGGATGGATGGATGGCCAGGGATGTACAGAAACGTAACGTAAAGATGGACTGGACCAAATCAAGACATGCAGCATGGGCCTACAAATGTATAAGTAATTTACATTGGAATTTCTTACAAATGTACAAGTAATTTACATTGGAATTTCTACAAATGTACAAGAAATTTACATTGGAATTTCTTACAAATGTACAAGTAATTTACATTGGAATTTCTTCACAATGACGTTGCCTTACAGTTTATGTTTTTTTAATAATGAAAACCAGAACGAGACATTGTGAACATCATATGGGAAGTATGGGAAACAGTTTTATATGGGAAACAGAGTTAGAGTTTGATATGGGAAGCAAAGGGTTACATGGGACAAAGTGCTAACATATCAGACTGCAGTCAACAAAAATGTTGACAGACAAGCAGCATGTTTGGAACTGTGTGATGCCTGTCTAACAACATTTGTTTTGTAGTTCAGTATGATAACTGATAGAAAGTGACATGTTGACCATTGTCGGTTGGTCAACAGACTCATTAAATTACCAGAAATTATGCTGTATGTAAGCTTGTTTAAACTTACCAGTTTGCACTTCATTAAATGCTGAAAAGAAAACAAGAAAGTGGTCACAAAGCTGAAATTTCCAAGTAAAAGCATAAATCTGCAATACTAATAAACAGTACATCACAAGGAAAAAGGTCTTGTTCTTAATTTAAGCTATCATTCTTCAAAGCGGGCTTTCTATACTCGACTGTTGAATTAAGGCTTCTCTTAGAGGCAAAGAAAATCATTGAAGCAAAAACTGAAATTTGGAAAATACAATCATCCACTCCCTATAAGTAGCTGTAAGATTTTCAAGATGGCAGCTTCGGTGGCCATGTCGGAGGTCTGATCAAGACCATTGTCTATTCAGATCAATTACATATGATAAAATGTCATCTGATGAAAACACTATTTTTACAAGATACATGACCATCCATTATGATATGACAAATCACCATTTAATTTAATATGATACATGGCCATCCATTATTGTATGAAACACGACTCTCCATTTTGATATGATACATGGCCATCCATTATTATATGAAATATGACTATCCATTTTGATATGATACATGGCCATCCATTATTATATGAAACACGACTCTCCATTTTGATATGATACATGGCCATCCATTATCATATGAAACACAACTCTCCATTTTGATATGATATATGACAATCCATTATGACAGAACATATCACAGTCAAATTTGATACGATACATGACCATCCATTATGATAAGATATATCATTATCCACTGTGATATTGATACATGACTATCAATTATGATATGATTAATGACCTTCCATTATATGAAATTTAATATCATCATCCAACCGAATATGATACATGACCATACATTAGGATATGATGTACCACCATCCAATTTGGTATGATATATGGCCATCCATTATCATGTGATGTATCAACATCCAATTTGATATGATACATGACCATCTAATTTAATATGATACATGACCATCCACTGTGATATGACATCACCATTGAATTTCATGATACATGACCATCTAATTTGATATGATACATGACCATCCATTGTGATATGACATCACCATTGAATTTCATGATATATGACCATCCATTATGTTGTATGACTATCCATTATGATATGATATATCAACATCCAATTTGATATGATACATGACCATCTAATTTGATATGATACATGACCTTACATGACCATCCATTGTGATACATGACAATCCATTATATGATACATGACCACTCATTAAGGTATCATATATCACCATCAAATTAATATGATACATGACCATCCATTATATGTATCACCAATTAATTTGAAGATACATGACATCCATAATAATATGATGTATCAACATCCAATTCGATGATACATGACCATCCATTATCATATGATGTATCACCATCGAATTTAATATGCTACATGACCATCCAATTTGGTATGATATATAACTATCCAATTTAATATGGTCCATGACCATCCATTATGATATGGTACATGATCATCCATTATGACATGATTTATCACCATCCAATTTGATATGATACATGGCCATCCATTGTGATATGATACATAACTATCCATTTAGAAATGAAATATCAAGATCCAGTTTAATGTGATACATGACCACCCATTATGATATGATGCATTACAATCCAATTTGATATCATACATGACCATCCATTATGATATGACACATGGCCATCCATTTTGACATGACACTTGACCTTACATTTTGATTTGACATATGACCATTCATATTGATATGACAAATGAATATCTATTTTGACATGACATGTGAGAAAATTATATGATATGACCATCCATTTTGATTTGACACATGACCATTGATTTTGACATGTACAGGCTGTGGACAGACAATATAAGTGGTACAGTCAGTCAACAATGTAAGCTGTACAGTCAGTCAACAATGTAAACTATACTGTCAGTCAACAATGTAAGCTGTACAGTCAGTGGGCAGACAATGGAAGCTGTACAGGCAGTGGGCAGACAATGGAAGCTGTACAGGTCGTGGGCAGACAATGGAAGCTGTACAGTCAGTCAACAATGGAAGTTGTACAGTCAGTGAACAGACAATGGAAGCTGTACAGGCAGTGAACAGACCTTCGAAACCTACAGATGGATAACAGAAGGCTCTTCTGGTCTTTATCTATATTTGGGGACTTGCATGTAAATAAAATCAACAAACAAGATAAAGAAACTTTCAGAAAATGAAAGTCAAATAGAAAAATCTGACAAATAGAAAACTTACGGCTTACTACAGCTACTTTCTTTGCTTGTAAACTGGTTACTGCAAGTAAAAATAAAAACTGTCTGCAATATTACTAAAACTTTTTCTAATAACTATGTTTACATATAATTTATTCTAAGCAAGGATGCAATTATATGAACAAGAATCCAAATCTTTAATTATAAAAATTATTATATTAAACAGTGGCTAAAACTAGGCAAAATATGGATGAAAGCTTTGTTTCTGTTTTTGCAATGTATTTCTTTTTGAATATACACTGAGTCTCTTAAACTACGAAAAAATTTACCAATTTTTCAAAATGCAAATAAATGAAGGACAAAACTGACAAGAAAGGCAATTATTTTTGGAATTAGCAATGTATTCAAAAGACTAAAAATGAATTTTTGTAGTAAATTATTTCTTCAAGAATGCTTTAATATTAGGTATATACACCTGCTACCTGCTGTCAATCCAACTCTAAGATGAAAATTGTCTTCCTGTCTACATCATATTGGCAAAGGGCAATAACTCTTGCCCACACCTCTCCTTGCCACCAATTGGTGTAACCATTTTTAAGTTTAACAAATTAGCCATGCTCTCTATGGTGTATCTTCAACAACTTATGATCATGTAAACACTTTCTTTGACAATCATTAGTTATTAGAAAATCTGCTTTTTTCTGAATACATTCCCATATCAGATTAACACAAGCAAATAATAGATTCCCATATCACATTAAGACTAGCAGAATAAGTAATAGGTTCCCATATCAAATTAGCATTAGGAGAATAAGTAATAGGTTTCCATATCACATTAACATTAGGAGAATAAGTAATAGGTTTCCATATCACATTAACACTAGCACAATAATAGATTCCTGTATCACATTAAGACTAGCAGAATAAGTAATAGGTTTCCATATCACATTAACACTAGCACAATAATAGATTCCTGTATCACATTAACATTAGGATAATAAGTAATAGGTTTCCATATCACATTAACATTAGGAGAATAATTAATAGGTTTCCATATCACATTAACATTAGGAGAATAATTAATAGGTTTCCATATCACATTAACATTAGGAGAATAATTAATAGGTTTCCATATCACATTAACATTAGGAGAATAATTAATAGGTTTCCATATCACATTAACATTAGGAGAATAAGTAATAAGTGGAGGTAATGCTATACATATTACCTACATGGAAAATATTATAATAAGTAATAGGTTCCCATATCACATTAACATAAGGATAATAAGTATAGGTCTATTAAGAAATATTGGATTCCAAATGTAAATGTCAACCATTCTCCTGTTTAACAAAACACAACCTATTGTTATGTGATCTGTGACAACTCTGAAGCCTTTTTGCTGTCAGATTACTTTGAAACCTGTGAAGTAAAGAGGCTGAGTTTGTTTAAGTAGGTTTACAGGTTGCCTATGCAACAAGACCCACCAGCATCAGACTTTGTCTCTGTAATGCTAAGTCTATGAGTAAAAATAACACCCAAAAGGTTCATTTCATGGCAGTCAATGGCGTCTTTGAAATCTTGGATCAAGATAATGTGTTCAAAGCCATGACTGGCAGAGACTGCAAAAGTTTCTTGAGCTGAAATCCTCATGAGACAACTTTTGATCCTTTCCGACTCTGAGTATGCCCTATGTATAACATACGTAATCCACAAAGACAGGGCTTGAGTGGTGATATCCTCTTTTCCCACTTTTACAGAGGTAATGGGTCTTTTGCAGTTGCCACAACTTGCCCCTGTGCACTTGAAGTCACAGACAGGATCTAACAAGTCATTAAAAACATGCCACTTTCCCCTACAAATTTTCATAATGGAGGGCTTGCCACATTCCTCGTAAACCCTTGATAGTCTTTCCACAACTGAGGGTCTGAATTCATAATCTTGCAAGGCTGCTCTCAATTTGCATACAGATGAAAGGGAGTAGATGATGACTCAGACAAAAATTGGATATTAAGTCTGATAGACTATTATCATGACCCATAACTTCTATCATGTTACCTGAATGTGTCAGATGTCGGGTTTCAGTAGCCTTTGATGGTAATCGGTGCTAACATTTTATCAATGTAGAGCTGGAGAAGATGGTCAGTCAGTTGAAGCATCAAGGTACTCAAAGGGATGATGGTTTTGACTCTACACCACTCCTGGAAAACATGTCACTTTGCCTCATAAACCCTTAGAATGGAGAGCTTGCCACATTCCCTCGAAAATCCTCAGAATGAAGGCTCTTGAGAGTCTCTCAACAACTGAGGGCCTGAATTCATAATCTTGCAAGGCTGTCCTGACAAACGCTAAGCAAGAAAAAGCCAGTCAGTACATGGGTGAAGCACCTGCAACCATTTGTTGTTTTGAGATTTAGCATGGCCATAATCTTCCTGAGTAGGCCTGTCATCAGCTTGAGTAAATGTTGACCAACAACTTGTCAAATATGGGTCGGGGCATCAGCAGGCCCGCACCTAGGAAATTCTGGGCCCCAGGCAGCTGACAGAGTTTGGGCCCCTTTCGTGTTTAAAAAAAAAAACTCGAGAAAGGGTGGGCCCCTATCTAGCTCGGGCCCCTGATAAGTGCCATGGTTGTCCCCCCCCCCAGGTGCGGGCCTGGCATCAGAATTATCTTGCAATTCTAGCTGAATACTTTTACAATTAATTTGAATTCTAAGAGAGTAGTGGTGGGGTAAGCAAAAGCCCATAATCCTACTAAACTGAATGATAGTGCATCCATGGTCCAAACCTCTGTGTCAGGAACTGGTAAGACAAAGATGTGTATTGTGTGGTTCACCTTGTCACAGTACTGTGTGGTTCACCTTGTCACAGTATTGTGTGGTTCACCTTGTCATATTATTGTGTGGTTCACCTTGTCACAGTATTGTGTGGTTCACCTTGTCACAGTATTGTGTGGTTCACCTTGTCACAGTATTGTGTGGTTCACCTTGTCACAGTATTGTGTGGTTCACCTTGTCATATTATTGTGTGGTTCACCTTGTCACAGTATTGTGTGGTTCACCTTGTCACAGTATTGTGTGGTTCACCTTGTCACAGTATTGTGTGGTTCACCTTGTCACAAACAGGCTGATCATTAGATGCCATCAAAGCACACAAATCTTTTGAAAACTGATGGATGATTCCATTTGAATAACTGTCTGCCCCTGTCTGGACAAAACATTCCATATGAATAACTGTCTGCCCCTGTCTGGACAAAACAATGAATATGAATAACTGTCTGGACAAAACATTAGCCAGAACACTTTCTGTCAAAAATGTGCTTGCTAAGCAGGTTGATCTGAAGTTGGTAACTCCAATGAGGAAACTGGCAAACAAGAACACACAAGTTGGGTGATTTGGTGACCAAAGATGAGAATGGCAGACAAGCACACACAAACTGGGTGATATGGTGACCAAAGATGAGAATGTCAAACAAGCACACACAAGCTGGGTGATTTGGTGACCCCTGTTTGAGACATGTCACCATTAATGAGTTACTGGGCATAATCAAGACAGACTTATCACAAAGTTGGTATTTTGAGAGCTGAAAGGCATTGTGATTGCTTTCATGTATTTAAGGTTGATGTGAAGAGACAGATCACCAGGTCATCATTTGTGGTTGATCATACTGAAGCTTGGTAGCAAGTCACAGCTAAATATATTGGTGTGTGTACATGTCATCATTTTTAGGTGGGGTTTGGGTTATTTTTCAGAGCCAACCATAGCTAAACCACTTACACTGGACTGATTGTACCTCACTGAAGATATTGACTTTTGGGTTGAGCAGACTGAAAAAGGGGTGTAATGGTGCCAGAAAACTCACTTGTAATGGACACAAATAAAGATGGCCAATCGGCTGAAAAACTGCTGCTGCAATACAAGAACTCCATCTCTGAAATCCATGTCCTCCTGCCATCCCACTATTTGTAAATTTAGATGGATACAGGTATAGTTTCTGAAAGAAGGGCAGTTCCTAAGCCGCTTGTTTCTAAATATCTTCAATTTTGATCCCAAAGAGCAATAAGGGGTCAAATGGAATTCTCAAGGTCAGTGCCTGATGCAGTTTTAGCATCTTGACATATCAAAATATGATTGGAAGAGGCTTACTGGTCGGAAAATCATGAAAGAGGGCAGATCCAGCACCCAAGATGTGGCTACAATATATCTAACCAGCTTCAATTTGGCCTGAAATAAATTCTAACTTACCTTATAAAATGGTGGGACAGACAACTGCTGTTATTTTCTTATCCAACAACAGATTAGTATTATCTGTATTGGAATGTGTCCTGTTCCATTGCAATGAGAACATGGCTTATACCTGGCTTTCTGAAGAAAAGACTTTAGCATTCCCCATGTCACAGAAACATTCTGACTGTTAATTTCCTTGAGTTTTTCTGACAGTGGAAGCAGGCAGGAAAAAGGCAACTCTTTCTCATCCTCTATTTTGACTGATACTTTGACTTCATTGTCATGCATGGTGATAGGGGTGGGGTATGGGCATTTTTCAACACCCAGTAGATAGCCACCTTAAAACTAAACTCTGTCCTATCCATGGTGGATCAGAGTTTGGCTGTCACTCAGAAATATCTTCACACTCACTGTGACCATGCATACTCTTATCCTTTTGACTGCTTTATATCGAGATAAGCAATGCCCTATGGTACCCATGATGCAATGCCCTATGGTACCCATGATGCAATGCCCTATGGTACCCATGATCCAATGCCCTATGGTACCCATGATGCAATGCCCTATGGTACCCATGATGCAATGCCCTATCATACCCATGATGCAATGCCCTATGGTACCCATGATGCAATGCCCTATGGTATCCATGATGCAATGCCCTATGGTACCCATGATGCAATGCCCTATGGTACCCATGATGCAATGCCCTATGGTACCCATGATGCAATGCCCTATGGTACCCATGATGCAATGCCCTAAATAAAACACTGTGAATATGATTTGGTATGGAAGTGAAAATCGGGCATAAGCCAGACTTGTCAGATTTGGTACCAGTCTTGCTGGAAGAATGAATGGAGTAAAAAATTGTCTGTTACCATCCTAGTCTGAACATGTAATCATCTTCTTGTTTATAGGAAAGGATCTTCACTAAGATTACTATCATAGAAAGCCATTCATGGCAACATCTACCATTAGGATTCTCATAATCGAGTCCAGATTGGAACTGGCTGAATAGCTGGATGGTTATGGAAAGTGAGACAGTACTACATGCCATCATCCCTAAGAAACCTCTGTGAATACCTTGTGCGTAGAAAGTGAAAATCAGATGTCTGTAAGCCCTGATCTGGAAATATTTTTGTTTTCTTGGTTATAGAATCGATTTTTCACTAAGATTCCTGTCTTTATAAATATATGGCACCATATTTCTGGTTCAATGGTCAAATCTATCACTAAGATTCCCATGATCAAGTCTAAGTTGGGATGTCGGTGTTGGCTGGATGGGGAAATATTACAAGATGCTTGATCTACTAGATCTGAAAAATGCATTATGCTCCAGGTCTCACAGGAAAGAAGTTCAACCTCAGACTTGAGAGGGAACTTGCACTTACAAATTAGGGACAATTCGCCACTGTATCCAAAATTATCTGCAAAAGATGTGAAGTAAAGTAAAATTTGGCTTAAAGTCAGGAATTGTGTCACATTATCAGAGAGGCTGGCATATCCAATTTGTAACTGCAAACTATCTGCACGTGTCTCCTCTAAACCTAGTGATGTCACAGTGGAGGACATCATCCTTCTGATTTCTGACCACAGTACTCACCCCCCAATTGATTCAATATTCAGATGTGTAGTCTGTAAATGCATACCGATTAATGTTTTTCTTTTTCTTTGCCTTTTGCTGATTTATGCAGAAGAGTGTGCAAGGTGTCCTCAAACCAAGAATTATACATTCTGCAAGGGGTAGAAGAAGTAAATTTTGTACATGCCTGGCAGAACTCAAGTGTGTCTTCCATAGCTTTGTGTTAATTGAATTTACTGCTTTTAGAAGGGCATGATCTTAACCATAAAGAAAATAAACCTGTTAATAGATAAATTAACACATTAGTGTACTAAATATTGGTGAAATAATTCACTAAATAACACTTGTTATCAACTGAGTGCATGAACTAAAGACAGCATACACAAACACTTGAAAGTCAACTTATATTAATTATAGCATGTTGTACCATGTGGTCTGAAAAGACCAAGAATTAGAAGGTAATGAATTTCACAAAATATCTGCCAATTAAAACAAATAATATATACCACCTATGTATATTTAAGTTTTGAAAGGAAGGCTTGAATTTCACACAAAAAGACTTAGATTAATGTGATGCTTTTTCCATCCAATGTTGTGTGCTGAAGTGAAGCTTAAAAACTGGTGACACAATGGTGTGGCATGAGGAGTACATCAAAAGAGTTACTGCCCTTTGTTGATATGATACAGACAGGAAATAAGTATTCTTATAGTAGGGCTGGATTCAGGAGGCAACAGGCTAATATTCTTAATATTAATGTGATCACTGAATATATTCCAAGACGAAAATGACATAAAATAATTTTAAAAACGTTTTCAACATGACATACATGGAGCGGTACTATAATGAATTGGCTAAATATGAATGTTTTAATTTTTTTTTTACAAAAATCATTTAATAGTTTTTTAAATCAGCTTGAGAAGCTAAGTCACATGCATAAAGTTACTTTGAAGTAATTACCTTCATGTGACAAGCAGCATGATTACTATTAGAAGCATAGTTCATGCCTAAGCAATTACCTTGAAGTGACAAGCAGCATTATATGGGTTGTAGTACTAAGTCAGTTACATGTTTACCTTTTAGTTTAATGAACAAAGCATGAACAGAAAAAAAAAAACAACTATAAAATGGACTAAAGGGAGTAAAATTTGAAATATGGGTCACAGTGACATACATTTATTATGAATGTGTAGTACACATTGAAATCACCAAGTTTCATAAGTTTAGGTAAAATATTACACAATAGATAAAAATAAACAATGGTATCACAAGTTTGTTGTTGTTGTGGGGTTTAACGTTATTTTTCAGCACACGATCGGCTATACATGGTGACCAGTATTAATGGTGGAGGAAGAACATGGCAAAACCCCCGGAAAAAACCACAGACACATGAGAAGCTACTGGCAAGCTTTCTCACATACCCAATTTTGCTGAATCTGAGACTCGAACTCATGCAGACAGGTGAGATGGCAGTGATCCATAACAGAGAGCGCTTTAGACCACTTGGCCACTCGTGGCCCTGGGTCATTAGGTAATGCAAACATTTAACCTAAAGTAGTTAAATGTGAAATATAGGTCACAGTGACATTTGTTCACTGAGTGTGGTACTAATAGAAATTCATACAACCAACCAGTATCAGGGTTCTTGCTTGAAATTGAAACCCAAGTGAGCAAGAAACTAATCACAGTGACCTTGCTTATTGGAATGGTGTGATACTAATAAATCCAGAAAATCATCTAGACAGATGATTTTTTTTTAGCATGAACAGAGGTTGAGGACATTAAATTAAAACACAAAATAAGACCAATATCAGTAAAGGGTGAAATACAGGTCACAGTGACCTGTATTTGAGATCAACATTCTTCCCACACCAAACTTCAAGATTTCGAGCATAACAATGTTTATACAGTGTGAAAAAGTCTTTTGAATTGTACATGTACAAAGCTATCCCCTACCCTGGTGATAGGTAACAAACTACACAATCCAAACCATTGCTTACGATCTAGGACGAAAGAACGATGGTGCATAAAAATTGTGATCTGTGTGAAAACTAATCTTGACATCATTAGTAGTACAATAGCTTAACTTTACAAAATTAAACAGAAAACAAAACCAGAATTTTAGAAAAAACTGAGGATAATTGATTTACCATACTGATAGTTTAACAGGATATGCATGACTGAGAATATATATTCAGTAGGTAGTCATACAAAATGTACATTCATATGCCCATGCAAAATTTAGCATGACCAGCTGTACAAAAGATACATGTACACCCTGATAGACCTACTTTCTACAGAGCTATCCACCATCTCCATGTCAACTATTATGGGTTTTTCCCTCTGTCTTGAGTCATTCTGCACATCTAACTGACATAAGCTTGGAGTTGAATCTGGGTCAGTTCCATGATCTGCATCTGTGTGATGCCTATTTGTTCCAGAGCATGATGTCCACTTGCAGCTGGTCATATCGGGATCATCCAATCCATTGGTCAAGATGTTGTTTGGATTAGTTTTCCTGGGTTCACAATTTTCATCAGATTGCTGACTCGAGTCTCTGATACCTGGATTATATGGGTTGAGAATGAATACTTAAAAGTTGTAATCTTTTAGTCAAGTCAAAATATGTTCTGTGTTTTATCACTTAATTTGATTATAATCACAGGTATTCATATTTGCACTTTCTGTAATTTCTGTTGTGATTATCTTTCAAATTTAACATCCCAAATATTCAAAATAAATTGCTTAAATAGTTTTATAAATTGGGAGTGATACATGTACCTTGTTTTCCAGATGGAACTAATTGGACCACTTAGTGCACATGTTTGGATTTTGTCAAAAACTATTTTAATACCATTCATTAAATTTAGGACATTTTCAACATTATCTTGGATGAGTTAACACAGTTATCTATTTTATGAGCCATATGATTTATAAAAACAGAAATAGATACAAGACTGACACCATTTTCATTACAGACCTACTAGATATAACATGCCAATGTGGCCATCCATTCAGACTGACTAGATATAACAAAGTCATATTTTGGTGAATACCACAAGTCAATGTGGCCATCCATTCAGACTGACTAGATATAAAAAGTCATGTTTTAGTGAATACCACAAGTCAATATAGCCAAAAATTGGACTGACTAGATATAACAAGTCATTTTTTGGTGAATACCACAGGTCAATGTGGCCATCCATTCAGACTGACCAGACATATCTTGGTGAATAGCACAAATCAATATGGTCATCCATTCAGACTGACTAGATATAACAAGTCATATTTTGGTGAATACCACAAATCAATATGGTCATCCATTCAGACTGACTAGATATAACAAGTAAATATCTTGGTGAATACCACAAATCAATATGGTCATCCATTCAGACTGACTAGATATAACAAGTAATATCTTGGTGAATACCACAAATCAATATGGTCATCCATTCAGACTGACTAGATATAACAAATCATATTTTGGTGAATACCACAATTCAATATGGTCATCCATTCAATCTGACTAGATATAACAAGTCATATTTTGGTTATGGTCATCCATTCAGACTGACTAGATATAACAAGTCATAATTTGGTGAATACCACAAATCAATATGGTCATCCATTCAGACTGACTAGATATAACAAGTCATAATTTGGTGAATACCACAAATCAATATGGTCATCCATTCAGACTGACTAGATATAACAAGTAATATCTTGGTGAATACCACAAATCAATATGGTCATCCATTCAGACTGACTAGATATAACAAGTCATATTTTGGTGAATACCACAATTCAATATGGTCATCCATTCAATCTGACTAGATATAACAAGTCATATTTTGGTTATGGTCATCCATTCAGACTGACTAGATATAACAAGTCATATTTTGGTGAATACTACAAATCTATATGGTCATCCATTCAGACTGACTAGATATAACAAGTCATATTTTGGTAAATACCACAAATCAATATGGTCATCCATTCAGACTGACTAGATATAACAAGTAATATCTTGGTGAATACCACAAATCAATATGGTCATCCATTCAGACTGACTAGATATAACAAGTCATATTTTGGTGAATACCACAATTCAATATGGTCATCCATTCAATCTGACTAGATATAACAAGTCATATTTTGGTTATGGTCATCCATTCAGACTGACTAGATATAACAAGTCATATTTTGGTGAATACTACAAATCAATATGGTCATCCATTCAGACTGACTAGATATAACAAGTCATATTTTGGTGAATACAACAAATCAATATGGTCATCCATTCAGACTGACTAGATATAACAAGTCATATTTTGGTGAATACCACAAATCATTATGGTCATCCATTCAGACTAACTAGATATAACAAGTCATATTTTGGTGAATACCACAAATCAATATGGTCATCCATTCAGTCTGACTTGATGTAACAAGTCATATTTTGGTGAATACCACAATTCAATATGGTCATCCATTCAGACTGACTAGATATAACAAGTCATATCTTGGTGAATACTACACATCAATATGGTCATCCATTCAGACTAGATATAACAAGTCATATCTTGGTGAATACTACAAATCAATATGGTCATCCAGACTGACTAGATATAACAAGTCATATCTTGGTGAATACCATAAGTCTTCATTTAGTAAAAGTAGCAATAAAAAGACATTCAAGATGGCTACAATGATGGGCATTTAGGAAGACAGATCAGCATTATTTTTATTTAGGACAAACTAGCTTGTTTGAAAATCCCCATTTTGATACAACTTTCCCATCTGAGGTAGCGCTCTATGGTTTCATATTTTGCATATTGTTAGATTTTTAAAGAAAACATTTTTTCCTTGGTTTCCTCACTGGTTATACTGGCTTTTTAAAACAGACCTTGTATATCTTAGGTATTGTTCAAAGAACCTTTAATTCCCTTTATGTTGGTATATGATTGATGAGTGTAATATGGGTTATAGAGTATACAGCTTAACCTTACTCCAGATGTACATCTTTCAAAAAACTGCTAGCTCCACTTGGTTATTTGCACTTCTGGATTTCAGAGGTAAAATGTAAAACAAAAAGAGCCAATAACTTTTTTACATTTTATATATTTGGTATTTCATTCACTGAATGTTTATAAGCTGGTATTGTCCAGTCTGGCAAAATTTATTTTCCCTAGTTTAACTCTTTTCCTCATGCAAGCACCTTTGAACACCTCTACTTCATTCTCATGAAAGAGGCTTTGGATGCCTCCACCAGATTCACATGTAATCATAAACCATTTTGAGTGGGTGTTTCTAGTGCCACCTTCGAGGAAAATCCCCTATTAGATACTACATTCATTGGTGTGAATGACCATTAAATCAGATCACATGGCCGCTGTTTAAGATCTGGTTGAAATCTGCTATTTAAAGTAACTGGGTTGTATTGTCCACTCTCCAAAATGGATGTCGCAGATTTTGTTCAGTACTTACTTGAGTTTTCATAATTAGAATCACAACTATAAAAGCTTTGATAACTTCGGTAAAGGATAATTAGAATCAAAACTATAAAAGCTTTAATAAATTAGGTAAAGGATAATTAGAATCACAACTATGAAAGCTTCAATAACTTAGGAAAAGGATAATTAGAATCACAACTATGAAAGCTTCAAAAACTTAGGTAAAGGATAATTAGAATCACAACTATGAAAGCTTAAATAACTTAGGTAACGGATCATTAGAATCACAACTATGAAAGCTTCAATAACTTAGATAAAGGATAATTAGAATCACAACTATGAAAGCTTCAATAACTTAGGTAAAGGATAATTAGAATCACAACTATGAAAGCTTCAATAACTTAGGTAAAGGATAATTAGAATCACAGCTGTGAAGCTTTAATAACTTAGGTAAAGGATAATTAGAATCACAACTATAAAAGCTTTAATAACTTAGGTAAAGGATAATTAGAATCACAACTATAAATGCTTTAATAACTTAGGTAAAGGATAATTAGAATCACAACTATGAAAGCTTCAAAAACTTAGGTAAAGGATAATTAGAATCACAACTATGAAAGCTTCAAAAACTTAGGTAAAGGATAATTAGAATCACAGCTGTGAAGCTTTAATAACTTAGGTAAAGGATAATTAGAATCACAACTATGAAAGCTTCAATAACTTAGGTAAAGGATAATTAGAATCACAGCTGTGAAGCTTCAATAACTTAGGTAAAGGATAATTAGAATCACAGCTGTGAAGCTTTAATAACTTAGGAAAAGGATAATTAGAATCACAACTATGAAAGCTTTAATAACTTAGGTAAAGGATAATTAGAATCACAACTATAAATGCTTTAATAACTTAGGTAAAGGATAATTAGAATCACAACTATGAAAGCTTCAAAAACTTAGGTAAAGGATAATTAGAATCACAACTATGAAAGCTTCAAAAACTTAGGTAAAGGATAATTAGAATCACAGCTGTGAAGCTTTAATAACTTAGGTAAAGGATAATTAGAATCACAACTATGAAAGCTTCAATAACTTAGGTAAAGGATAATTAGAATCACAGCTGTGAAGCTTCAATAACTTAGGTAAAGGATAATTAGAATCACAGCTGTGAAGCTTTAATAACTTAGGAAAAGGATAATTAGAATCACAACTATGAAAGCTTTAATAACTTAGGTAAAGGATAATTAGAATCACAACTATAAATGCTTTAATAACTTAGGTAAAGGATAATTAGAATCACAACTATGAAAGCTTCAATAACTTAGATAAAGGATAATTAGAATCACAACTATGAAAGCTTCAATAACTTAGGTAAAAGATAATTAGAATCACAGCTGTGAAGCTTTAATAACTTAGGTAAAGGATAATTAGAATCACAACTATAAAAGCTTTAATAACTTAGGTAAAGGATAATTAGAATCACAACTATAAATGCTTTAATAACTTAGGTAAAGGATAATTAGAATCACAACTATGAAAGCTTCAAAAACTTAGGTAAAGGATAATTAGAATCACAGCTGTGAAGCTTTAATAACTTAGGTAAAGGATAATTAGAATCACAACTATGAAAGCTTCAATAACTTAGGTAAAGGATAATTAGAATTACAGCTGTGAAGCTTCAATAACTTAGGTAAAGGATAATTAGAATCACAACTATGAAAGCTTTAATAACTTAGGTAAAGGATCTGATATTGATGTAGACAACAATGAGTTTTTATAAAGTATCAAATTCCGATGATTTAGCGATGCAGACGTGAAGAATGTGTAAATTTTTGAATGAGAAATGTCAGATATGGTTGGTCACACTGCTTCAATGATGAATGAACTCTCTCGAGATTTTAAAGCACAAAATATCTTCCATGAAAAAGAATAATACAACTATAACAATCTGATTGTACTCTTAAATCTTTACACACATAATAGATGTCTACCAAATATGTAAAATGGTTAAAAAAGCTGTAAAATGTAACATACACCACACTGATTATCAGTTAACAGGCAGGCCTATGTGAATGGGATTAAATAAGTAATAAGTGTTCTATTTATAACACACTGCACAGGATAACTTTGCTACATGTATATCAAATGTCTAAAAAGCCATACACTTGATGAGGTAATGGTTTAGGTGTGTGTTTTGGATTTTTAGTGTAGCTATAACAATTTTTCAGTCATATCACTATGATGTTTGCAGTGAGGCAGTTTATAGTGGTGTCTCGCACTGGATATAGCTATGTCAATAGATTTACCTGTACACCCATTTGGACTTAAAAATGGCTCCCTTTCTTGACAACTGTCCTCCTCCTCAGCTAATGTGGGTTCTACTCTAGGTTTGGAATCCTTGTGTACTTCTACCTGGCTTAAACTTTGACCTCGAGCAGCATCATGATCATCTCCAACTGAGTTATTTATATTTCTACCACTTTCCATTTCTGATAAAATGCTCACGTCAGTCTCCCTTAGTTCAAGGTTTTCATGGGATCCCTTACTCAAGCCACTCACACCAGAATCTGACACTTTGTCTCCAATGTTTTTATCTGCTGGGTTTGATTCTAACATCTCATTGCTTTCTTCATCGACTGTAGAAGAGATATTCAATAATGTCAGAACAAGAGGTGCAAGTGGATCTGAAAACTATGCTCAGCAGGCTATAGCTGCTGCAGTAGGAAAGAAAGTTTGGTATACTTTTTGGTTTTCTTGTTATGTATCTCTGTATTGTTAGGTTACTATAGTCGGAAGGAAAGTTTGGTATACTTTTTGGTTTTCTTGTTATGTATCTCTGTATTGTTAGGTTAAAGTAGTCAGAAAGAAAGTTTGGTATACTTTTTGGTTTTCTTGTTATGTATCTCTGTATTGTTAGGTTAAAGTAGTCAGAAAGAAAGTTTGGTATACTTTTGGTTTTCTTGTTATGTATCTCTGTATTGTTAGGTTAAAGTAGTCAGAAAGAAAGTTTGGTATACTTTTTGGTTTTCTTGTTATTTGTCTCTGTATTGTTAGGTTACTGTAGTCAGAAAGAAAGTTTGGTATACTTTTTGGTTTTCTTGTTATGTATCTCTGTATTGTTAGGTTACTGTAGTCAGAAAGAAAGTTTGGTATACTTTTTGGTTTTCTTGTTATGTATCTCTGTATTGTTAGGTTACTGTAGTCAGAAAGAAAGTTTGGTATACTTTTTGGTTTTCTTGTTATTTGTCTCTGTATTGTTAGGTTAACGCATTTATAAGGGAAAATATGAACAAATTTTTCAGATGGATACTGCGTGACCTAGGGAGTACAGAATATCCATTCGACATAACGAGTTTGTATTATCCTATACAAATGCAGTAACCTTTGCATGACATACACATTTCCTTATTCTACCTAAGGCTTAATTATATAAACAAAAACTACCCTATAAGAAACAAAGTAATTGAGTTTATTTTGTATTCCAAACTAAATCCACAAGCACAGATTCATCAGTACACAACAACAATATTAATGAACACATAACTCTGACCAGCAAAATGATAACTTAGTCTCGTGCTTGACATCAATTTCAAAAGAAACATTTTGGTCTAATTAAAATCGAAATTTAGATTCATATTGTGAATAAATGTATTTTGCAACAACCTTTTCCATTTCATCTGGAATGAATGTATTTTGGTATTATGTAAATTCTACTAAATTGCATGATTATGGACTTGATTAATCTGTGTCAATTTTATTTCATGATTATGGACTTGATTAATCTGTGTCAATTTTATTTCATGATTATGGACTGGATTGATCTGTATTATGGACTGGATTTATCTGTGTCAATTTTATTTCATGATCATGGACTGGATTTATCTGTGTCAATTTTATTTCATGATCATGGACTGGATTTATCTGTGTCAATTTTATTTCATGATTATGGACTGGATTTATCTGTGTCAATTTTATTTCATGATCATGGACTGGATTTATCTGTGTCAATTTTATTTCATGATTATGGACTGGATTTATCTGTGTCAATTTTATTTCATGATCATGGACTGGATTTATCTGCGTCAATTTTATTTCTTGATTATGGACTGGATTTTTCTGTGTCAATTTTATTTCTTGATTATGGACTGGATTTTTCTGTGTCAATTTTATTTCATGGTTATGGACTGGATTTTATCTGTGTCAATTTTATTTCATGATCATGGACTGGATTTATCTGTGTCAATTTTATTTCATGATTATGGACTGGATTTATCTGTGTCAATTTTATTTCATGATTATGGACTGGATTTATCGAGGCAACGAGGCAAACATCTTGACTCATCTAAATGTCTCTATTCTGCCATTGCATTTTTGGAATCATAACGGAAAAAAATGAACTCTTTTGATTG
The DNA here is from genome assembly GCA_030141615.1 of Unio pictorum. Classification (NCBI taxonomy): domain Eukaryota; kingdom Metazoa; phylum Mollusca; class Bivalvia; order Unionida; family Unionidae; genus Unio; species Unio pictorum. The sequence continues at coordinate 4,959,915 of JARLTB010000018.1, read as the reverse complement.
TAAGTATAAAAATGTCTCTATGAAATATAACATTCATTTCATTTTGAATGCAGTCAGGAGGATGTAACTGCACTTGAAATGTAGTCAAAATTACAGTACAATACTAAAATGTAATCAAGCTTTAGAACCTATGATGTGAGATAATGCAAAGCAGCTGGTATGTGAAAATCCACAAAACAGCTCTTTAGTTCATTCAGAAACAAATTTAATCAGCCAAAACCTAAAGTGTCAACTACATGAGTGTACATGGTTTGTTTACTTAATACACTATACTACTAATAGGCACACATGTCTTGCATGTGCGTGCAATATCACGGTGTTCAATATCGTAAAATACTGCATGATTGGCCAATGTAAAGATAATGAAGATGAAAATAACCATAAAATAAAACCTGTTTACAAATCCTACAAACCTGTCATTTATATCTGTACAGCCTGTCCAAAATACTACAAACTTGTCATTTATCTCTTTACAGCCTGTCTAGACATTCTACAAACTTATTTATCCCAGTACAGCTTGTCAAGAAATTCTACAACGTCATTATAACATCTGACTACTTGCATAAGATATGGAAAAGAAAGTTTCTCTTAGATTATTTATCCAATTACATTATGTTAGAAATATTAGCCTGCTACCTCATGAATCCAGCCCTACTAAGAGCCAACAATTGTTTTATTGTATTTTTAGATGGACAAAGGGAAGTAATTTTTGCCCATTACATCCCCTTGATACCACCAGATGTTGCAATATTTTAGCTGAACATGATGTTAATGTGGATTCTCGGATGGTGGGGTGGTTGGGGGCATTTTAAGTAATATGATTGGGCATGTAATCTCAGAGATTTATTTTAAAATTTGCTTTCTCCTTCAAATACATTCTTGAATCACATTAGGAGAATAAGTAATATAGGAGGTGTGAATGCTGATCATCTGGCCTCTACCTCAGGTATCCTTCTGGAGATGAGTGGCTGGCTTCCCAATATGAAAGATAACCCATTCTCCTAAAGACTAAAGCAACACAGCCCAAGATCTCTTGATATGGGACTCGTGTGTGTGTGTGTGTGTGTGTGTGTGCAAATACCAAAATTTTCATTGGCAAATACAGAAAAGCTGATGGACTGTGTTGATTGGTTTATTTGGGTCTGGTGGCTATCTGTGCTGGTAGGAAGTGTTATTTGTGCATGACATAACTTTTCTCTCTTGTGTCTCAGGTAGAATTAAGGTCACACAGGTAAAGCTACTCTGATCTGGTGAGATGTCAGAGCATACCAAGCATATGACCCCATTCAGCCAGGAGCATGATAACATGTTATATCACAGAGATTTCTTGAAATTTCAGTGCAGAAAGCCATGTGAGAAAAGGTGTTACTTGTGCCATGACTTGTCTGTGCATCTCATGTAGTGCTTGAGGGTGCAGACAGGATCTTGCATGGCTACCTCTCTAGACTTGTCAATGGAAAAGAGAGAATGAATGTCGACTCGTCAGTTACCTATGGACAGAAACTAATTTGTAGTAAAGTAACAAGGCCTGGTTGTGTAAAGAGGACTACTGAATATTATGAACTGAACAGAAGATAGTTCAGGTCAACTGAGAGGACATGTAGCTCACTAATCCTGCTTGTGAAGGCTAAAGCTATCAGGAAGCATGTCTTGTATTACAGGGACTTTAGAGACGCATGAGCAAGAGATTCAAACATGCTTGAGTAGAGCCAAGTTTTGGAAACAATGGTATGGATTAGATCTGAGAATTTTATCATGCCCAATGTCATATCTGCCATGATGTTCAAATGTGTCCAAGATTTCTGATCCCTTTGGGGCAAACATAATCTTGCATGGCTGCTGTCCTTGACCTTGCTATATAAGAAGTGAGCAGGGCACACTGGTTGACTAACAATAGATGGTAATCTATTCTGGGCTATGAATCCCAACGGTATCTTGAGAACCACCAACTCTCCAACCTGCACTGAAGAGAATTGCAGTGATTAGTTTCCCCTCCCCCCAGCTTCTGAGAGAAGAGGGTGGTCCAGTGAGCTCAAATCGGTTTCATACAGTCATATATTTTAATACTGTATGATATGGGTTGATGTGGGTTCACCTATGACTATCAATGACTCCTCACCCTTGCTGTGCACCAATTTCTCTCATCTGGCTTGGCTCAGCACAAGTCATGCTAGGTGGCCTTGATGACTCTGCTTGTCTTGAATATGGTGAGGAGACTCCAGTAGATGACAGGGAATGTGTGCTTAGCACAAGCTCCTGTGGCTTTCATGAATGACCATATCATCTGTTATTGAAAGGCATCCATCTACCAGTTTGAAGGTGTATTGTGTTGAGGGGTAACTGAACTGGATTAGTTCCCTCCCAACCTGTTAATGAGAGAACAGGGTGGTCCAGTAAGCTCAAATCAGTTTCATACATCTACTGTACTACCACATGATACGAGTTGATATGGGTTCATCTATGACTATCGATGACTTATCACCCTTCCTGTGCACCAAGTTCTCTCACCTGACTTGGCTAGCTGTACTTGACAACTCTGCTAGATCGTATCTGAGCAAGATATGAGCTCTCCCTTAAGTATAAGCCATTAGTACTCTAATATCTGGCACTGCTTGAAAAGACAACACTGATGCCATTTCCTGTACTGTTGGCATCACCACACTGGAAGTATCTCTGGCTTTTCCCATACTGTTGACATTGCCACACTACTGGCCTTTAAAGCACCGTCACTTCATATATGTCAGTCTGGCATGCAACTGTGCGAGCCATTCCAAAGCCATGGTTGAACAGGCAGATTTCTCACTGAAATTGCTGGTGGGAAAATGATCTGTTGCTGACTGCCCAGCTAGATGAACAGATCTATCACTAATATCCCCATAAACATTGTGTAGTAGGGCCATTCCGGCCAAGAGGTCTCCATGCTGGGCTGGCTGAGCTGCTGGTAATGTTGAGGCAATTGCTGGTGTTGGCTGAGTTAAACTGATTAATCATAAATCCCATGCACCCAGACTTGCAGGCCTTAATGCCATGCTCTGATACATGTGGAGACTTACCCCATCTGGGCTGCCTAGGTATGGGGAATATTCCTAATGTAATGTGATTGGGGAACATATTTGAAGAAGAAACAAGTTCAGCCTAATAGATTTTACTAACCATGCTAACAGACTTAATATGCTTGCATTAATTACAATATACATTTAGTCAGAATGTACTATCCTGTTGATGCAAGTTTTTACATCATAGAGCATATTATTTTTTTTTTCAGAAAGAAACTGTACTGAAAGTGCCATTATCTAACTAGGTGCTACTTATAATAAAACATAATATTTAGGTCATACAGAAAATAGACCAAGTTTAATTAAATCTAAAAAGAAGCATTGCATTCTGGGAATAGCGACCTGGACGAACAAAAGGTCACCTCAGGTTTCATCAAAACAAGGATGTATATTAAAAAAAATAACCCTTATTAATATGCAAAATGTTGTCTCATTACTGAAATCATTTTAGATTTTTTTTAAAAAAATGTTAACACTCTTACCACACAGTTCTAATTAAAACTGCTAAGTAATCTAGCCTCTAGGTTTGGAACAAGCTAATATAATTCAATCTACCAGTAACCAAAGAAATGGAGTTTAACTTTAAGCTCTCAATACCAATCATCACAACAACTGGCTGTAATGCCAATATTCAAAACAAGACTATGTGCACTAAATGTTAATGCCTGCAATTTAAATAGGTAATGACTTTGTGATCTGAATTCCATCAATACAAATCGATTAGATTAGTTAAAGCTAGGGTCTATTTTAGAACTGAAAACTGTGGGTAGCGAAATATCTCAAAGGGACTGATGCTCTACTGTCTGAAAAGAATTCCCAGGAATTAAAGAAAGACCATTTCTTATATTGACTGCTGACATGAAAACTATCTGTACTATTCTTCAGTGACTAGATTTTCAAATTAGTCTTCTGTCAATATGATTTTCTAATTAGGACCAACCAGATACTACACTTAGTCTGCTGTCAATATGATTTTCTAATTAGGACCAACCAGATACTACACTTAGTCTTCTGTCAATATGATTTTCTAATTAGGACCAACCAGATATTACCTTAGTCTTCTGTCAATATGATTTTCTAATTAGGACCAACCAAGTACTACACTTCGTCTTCTGTCAATATGATTTTCTAATTAGGACCAACCAGATACTACACTTAGTCTTCTGTCAATATGATTTTCTAAATAAGACCAACCATATATTACCTTAGTCTTCTGTCAATATGATTTTCTAATTAGGACCAACCAGATACTACACTTAGTCTTCTGTCAATATGATTTTCTAAATAAGACCAACCATATATTACCTTAGTCTTCTGTCAATATGATTTTCTAATTAGGACCAACCAGATACTACACTTAGTCTTCTGTCAATATGATTTTCTAATTAGGACTAACCCGATACTACACTTAGTCTTCTGTCAATATGATTTTCTAATTAGGACCATCCAGATACTACACTTAGTCTGCTGTCAATATTAGTTTCTTATTTAAAAGATCAGTAATGACAAGACTTTGATCATAGCTGATATGATGGTTATACTGGATGCCAGACTAACACCATCTTAGACCAAACAGACATCATAAAAGCATGTCAAAGTTGCTATGACTTTTCATTTAGAAGTAACCATAAGATTTTCATGATGGCTGCTGTGGTAGCCATATTGAATATAAAATTGACTATAAGATTTTCTCAACTGATTTTCATCATCATGGTTGCTGTGGCGGCCATATTCAATACAACATTTTGACAACTGACTTTCATGATGGCTGCTGTGGTGGCCATATTCAATACAACATTCAAGATGGCTGCTGTGGTGGCCATATTCAATACAACATTTTCACAATTGATTTTCATGATGGCTGCTGTGGTGGATATATTCAATATAAGATTTACCCAACTGATTTTCATGATGGCTGCTGTGGTGGATATATTCAGTATAAGATTTTCCCAAAATGATTTTCATGATGGCTGCTGTGGTGGCCATATTCAATACAACATTCAAGATGGCTGCTGTGGTGGCTATATTCAATATAAGATTTTCCCAACTGATTTTCAAGATAGCTAATCAAAATGCCTAGCAAACAATCCAAAATATTTAGTTTTAGCTCTAGCACTTAATGCAGAAAACAGATAATGTGAGGACTTAAAGCAAAAATCACAATATGAATAATACCAATTTGAGGACTTAAAGCACACATTAAAATGTGAATAATACCAATTTGAGGACTTCAACCACACATTAAAATCTGAATAATACCAATTTGAGGACTTCAAGCACACATTACAATGTGAATAATACCAATTAGAGGACTTAAAAAGACCTGCCTACCTGATCATAAGGGAAAAGCATAATCCAAGAGCCTAAAAAGAGTAATTTGTAACTTGAAAGTGTAATAATATACACGACATATGACAACTCAAAACGACCAAAGATACAAAGAAAAAAGTTGTAATATCTTTATTATAATGCCAAAATGAACCATATTGTATACATGAAGAAAAAAAAATATTAGCATAGGAACTTGCTTTATGGTTATATATTGTATACATTTAAAATAAAAAAAAACAGCAAAAATTAACTTGCTCTATGATGTTAAACTAGTTTTAGATGCAGATTTAACTGCTTTCAGCTGCTCTTGAGAGTAGTTTCGCTGCCCAAAGATGCCTGTCCTGGATTTCAGTACTAGAAGACTTTCCAGAATATCATGAGACAAGCCCTGTCCACCATGGAGGTGATATCAGGCCAGGGTTTCTTAATCAAGATACATTATTTTACATATACAACAATTAAAAAACATCCCACTGTGGCCACATATTAAAAGCAATAAAAGAGAAGAAGCTACAATTTCATAAAATGATTAAAATTCATAAAACAACTACAAGTCATCACGCAAAGATAAGGTCTACATTTTGTCAAAAATATTACTTAATACTGTGTTTCAAGAAGTTAATTATACTAACAACAGGTACTTGAATGAACAAGAATTTCAGACTATCTAAGGCATAGTGTTAGTGACTGAGATATAGGCCTAGACCTATTAAAATCTTACTCAATATTAAATAGGCCTATAAATTTAAAAAAGCTGAAAATGTTTGACTATTTTTTAAATTAAAAGCCAGTCATCTATAATAATAATATAGTGGAAAATAAAATATATACAAAATAACATTTCCTTGTGCGATTTTTGAATCGGGAAATGAATTCTTAAAAAACTGTACCATTGCATCAGCAGTGGACAGTGGCAGATTTAATTCTGCTATCATTTCTGCCATGCCAAATTCTGCGTTCATAATGCTGTCTGCTTGCTTGACAGCATCACTCTGCTGTGTCTGAGCAAAATGTGCCGCAATTGTCTTGCATGGCATCACGTCTTTTGCATTTCCTTTATGCACTGCCGTTGCAATATGCCGCTCGCAATCATAGGCCCCGCCGTGTCTTATTGAAAAATGGCGGTCGCATATCTTGCAGTAAATCTAGTCCAACCCGTAAGACATATCACATGTTGATCTTGATTTTAGTGCCAGATGCGAGCAAACATAAATATCAGCGTCGGGGCTTACATTGTAGGACTAGCAGTAAATCATGCTTTCTCCTTTCGTAGAAGGTTTCAAAAAAGGCCAATTTTGAAAATACTCATCTCGGCACTTTTGAAAGGCTGATTTCTTGAGAGCCTTGCTTCTTTTTTCAACACCAGCTGTTACACAAATTTCACTCTCTTCATCAGTTTCATGATCGCGATCAGTGACACTCACACGTGCACGCTTGGATGCTGACGCCATGTTTGACATTCATTGAGAGTGAGACCGGAAACCGGATACGAAATACTGGTCTATATTTAGACCATTGCATCAATGTCGAAAAAAAAAAAAAATCGCAAAAAGCGTAATTTTTACGCACAAGGCGGAATAGCGTAATGAAGGTCAAAAAGCGTAGAAAATTACGCGAAAGGGTAGGCAGGTCTGCTTAAAGCACACATTACAATATTAATAATACCAATTAGAGGACTTAAACCACCCATTAAAATCTGAAAAATACCAATTTGAGGACTTAAAGCACACATTACAATAGGAATAATACCAATTAGAGGACTTAAACCACCCATTAAAATTTGAAAAATACCAATTTGAGAACTTTAAGCACATATTACAATATGAATAATACCAATTAGAGGACTTAAACCACCCATTAAAATCTGAAAAATACCAATTTGAGGACTTCAAGCACACATTACAATATGACTAATACCTAATTTTATAGTTATGACTTGTTGTCAAGGGCAACAAGCACAACACTATCAGTTATGACCTGATGTCAATGACAATTACCTCAAGAATAGCTATAACATTTAAGAGTATGGGATTTGTCAACACTCACATTTGGTGAATAGCTTACATTTCTCACTATAATCAGTATGAAATAATATAACTGTTTTTTAAATTTATTCTTACCTTCTTTCGGCCTGTTGGAACAACGTTTGTGGACACATATAATAAATAAAACCACTAGTATGACCAATACAATGATGATGATGATGATGATGATGACTGGAATAAGATATCCCCTGCAAAAAAATATTTGAAACAGAAATTTAATTTTCAATTTTAGTATTATTTAACATACAATCATCAAAATTAAACTGCGATGAAATTTTATTGAATAAACTCATGTGTGAACTATCACATACCGTACTAATACTACAAACAAGATCAATTTTGAGTGTGAACTATCACATACCGTACTAATGCTACAAACAAGATCAATTTTGAGTGTAAACTATCACATAACGTACTAATGCTACAAACAAGATCAATTTTGAGTGTGAACTATCACATAACGTACTAATGCTACAAACAAGATCAATTTTGAGTGTGAACTATCACATACCGTACTAATGCTACAAACAAGATCAATGTAAACTATCACATACCATACTAATGCTACAAACAAGATCAATTTTGAGTGTGAACTATCACATACCATACTAATGCTACAAACAAGATCAATTTTGAGTGTGAACTATCACATACCGTACTAATGCTACAAACAAGATCAATTTTGAGTGTGAACTATCACATACCGTACAAATGCTACAAACAAGATCAATTTTGAGTGTGAACTATCACATACCGTACTAATGCTACAAACAAGATCAATTTTGAGTGTAAACTATCACATACCGTACTAATGCTACAAACAAGATCAATTTTGAGTGTGAACTATCACATACCGTACTAATGCTAAAAACAAGATCAATTTTGAGTGTAAACTATCACATACCGTACTAATGCTACAGACAAGATCAATTTTGAGTGTAAACTATCACATACCGTACTAATGCTACAAACAAGATCAATTTTGAGTGTGAACTATCACATACCGTACTAATGCTACAAACAAGATCAATTTTGAGTGTAAACTATCACATACCGTACTAATGCTACAAACAAGATCAATTTTGAGTGTAAACTATCACATACCGTACTAATGCTACAAACAAGATCAATTTTGAGTGTAAACTATCACATACCGTACTAATGCTACAAACTAGATCAATTTTGAGTGTGAACTATCACATACCGTACTAATACTACAAACAAGATCAATTTTGAGTGTGAACTATTACATACCGTACTAATGCTACAAACGAGATCAATTTTTAGTGTGAACTATCACATATGCAGTTTTCATACTCAATGTATCATGACCTTTGATCTTTAGACCCCATAGTCTTTGTTACTCAGCAAAAGCCATCCAGAAAGTTTGGTCAAGGAACTTACTTTGCAACAAACTTTATTCTGCAAAACTCATGTCTTTGAGGCAATATCTTTGACCTTTGACCTTTTGATGCTAAAATATATAGGCCTCTTCCATACTTAAGGTAAAAATCTCCTCCACAAACTATGGTGAAGGCACAAGGTTTATAGCTAAAGTTATGCAAAAACAGTCAGTGACCAAACCATTGACCTTTTGACCCCCCAAATCAAAAGCTTTCTTTATTACCCAACATGTAAGACATCCACAAAACTTGGTTAAGGTACACAACTGAAAAATGAAGTTTTGTTGCAAACTTTTCAGTCCTTAACCTTTAACCTCCTGACCTGAACATGAATTAGGCATCGATTCTACATGCCCAATGTCAAGCAATCCATAGTTTTATTCAAATCTGTGATGTAAAATTAATGTTAGTTTGTGGAAACAATTGTTTTTTTCTAGGATCACTGGATACAAACATCCATGTTGTTCTTTTATTAACTTGAATTTGGCTTTAAAAGCTGGCAATGGTAAGTAATTGTAATTGTAAATCTGAAGGTATAGAGTAGAAAAGAAAAACCAGATGGACAGATACACTCAGCATTATGCTGAGCAACTAAAAATCAAATAAAGATTTGTATTGATTGACACAATACAGCCTGCATTCAACTAAACATCAAATGAAGATTTGTATTGATTGACACAATACAGCCTGTATTCAACTAAACATCAAATAAAGATTTGTATTGATTGACACAATACAGCCTGTATTCAACTAAACATCAAATAAAGATTTGTATTGATTGACACAATACAGCCTGTATTCAACTAAACATCAAATAAAGATTTGCATTGATTGACACAATACAGCCTGTATTCAACTAAACATCAAATAAAGATTTGTTTTGATTGACACAATACAGCCTGTATTCAACTAAACATCAAATAAAGATTTGTATTGATTGACACAATACAGCCTGTATTCAACTAAACATCAAATAAAGATTTGTTTTGATTGACACAATACAGCCTGTATTCAACTAAACATCAAATAAAGATTTGTATTGATTGACACAATACAGCCTGTATTCAACTAAACATCAAATAAAGATTTGTATTGATTGACACAATACAGCCTGTATTCATACATTTCATTTCCTTTGGCTCCTGTATCAGATCCATCCTTTGTAACACCAGTCTTGTTAGTAATCTTTGTTGAGTCTACAAAAGCAAAAAATATAATAGCCTTTTTTTTCTCTTTATTTTTCATTTTGCAATGTATGGTCACGGTATAATACATCAAACATTGGAGAAAAAAAAATTATAATAAAATTCCTTAACCTAAATTAACAGTTCCTCATCAGAAAAAAAAATCTTTTGAAATCCAAGACAAGTCCATTTCTTCATTTAAACTAGAGCAATGAAACCATCTCTGATATTCTTGAGAAAGATAATGAACAGCATGAGTTGCTGAACTGACTATGTATATCCTTGACTACTCACTTTCAAAAAGGAAAGGTTAATTTTAATTGGGATTCATTCAACTTTAGCTACAGTGATGGTTAATGACACATGCTTTAGTCTGGTTAATGGCTTGTAGCATATGATACTCCCTGCTATCGGTAGGGTTTTGAAAACCAGTCACCAGATTCAACTTCTGCATTTTTAGAACAAACCATCCTAAGCAGTCATGGTTACAAACGATTAAATACATATATGTGGTGTTCATTTCTGTTTTTGCAATACAATCATTCATAGCAGTGTGCAATTGCCTTTTTAGCAATACAATCATTCACAGCAGTGAGGAATTGCTTTATTTTTGCAATACAATCATTCATAGCAGTGAGGAATTGCTTATTTTGCTGCAATACAATCATTCATAGCAGTGAGGAATTGCTTATTTTGCAATACAATCATTCATAGCTGTGTGGAATTATTTATTTTGCAATACAATCATTCATAGCAGTATGGAATTGCTTATTTTGCAATACAATCATTCATAGCCATGTGGAATTGCATATTTTGCAATACAATCATTCATAGCCATGTGGAATTGCTTATTTTGCAATACAATCATTCACAGCAGTGTGGAATTGCTTATTTTGCAATACAATCATTCATAGCCTTGTGGAATTACTTATTTTGCAATACAATCATTCATAGCAGTGTGGAATTGCTTATTTTGCAATACAATCATTCATAGCCATGTGGAATTACTTATTTTGCAATACAATCATTCATAGCAGTATGGAATTGCTTATTTTGCAATACAATCATTCATGGCAGTGTGGAGTTACTTATTTTGCAATACAATCATTCATGGCAGTGTGGAATTGCTTATTTTGCAATACAATCATTTATGGCTGTGTGTAATTACTTATTTTGCAATAGAATCATTCATGGCAGTGTGCAATTGCTTTTTTAGCAATACAATCATTCATAGCCGTGTGGAATTAGTTATTTTGCAATAGAATCATTCATAGCAATGTGGAATTGCTTATTTTGCAATACAATCATTCATAGCCATGTGGAATTGCTTATTTTGCAATACAATCATTCATAGCCATGTGGAATTGCTTATTTTGCAATACAATCATTCACAGCAGTGTGGAATTGCTTATTTTGCAATACAATAATTCATAGCCGTGTGGAATTACTTATTTTGCAATACAATCATTCATAGCAGTGTGGAATTGCTTATTTTGCAAAACAATCATTCATAGCCATGTGGAATTACTTATTTTGCAATACAATCATTCATAGCAGTATGGAATTGCTTATTTTGCAATACAATCATTCATGGCAGTGTGGAGTTACTTATTTTGCAATACAATCATTCATAGCAGTATGGAATTGCTTATTTTGCAATACAATCATTCATAGCCATGTGGAATTGCTTATTTTGCAATACAATCATTCATAGCCATGTGGAATTGCTTATTTTGCAATACAATCATTCACAGCAGTGTGGAATTGCTTATTTTGCAATACAATCATTCATAGCCGTGTGGAATTACTTATTTTGCAATACAATCATTCATAGCAGTGTGGAATTGCTTTTTTTGCAATACAATCATTCATAGCAGTGTGGAATTGCTTATTTTGCAATACAATCATTCATAGCCATGTGGAATTACTTATTTTGCAATACAATCATTCATAGCAGTGTGGAGTTACTTATTTTGCAATACAATCATTTATGGCTGTGTGTAATTACTTATTTTGCAATAGAATCATTCATGGCAGTGTGCAATTGCTTTTTTAGCAATACAATCATTCACAGCAGTGTGGAATTGCTTTATTTTTGCAATACAATCATTCATAGTAGTATGGAATTGCTTATTTTGCAATACAATCATTCATAGCAGTGTGCAATTGCTTTTTTAGCAATACAATCATTCACAGCAGAGTGGAATTGCTTTATTTTTGCAATGCAATCATTCATAGTAGTGTGGAATTACTAATTTTGCAATACAATCATTCATAGCAATGTGGAATTACTTATTTTGCAATACAATCATTCATAGCAGTGTGGAATTACTTATTTTGCAATACAATCATTCATAGCAGTGTGGAATTACTTATTTTGCAATACAATCATTCATAGCAGTGTGGAATTACTTATTTTGCAATACAATCATTCATAGCAGTGTGGAATTACTTATTTTGCAATACAATCATTCATAGCAGTGTGGTATTGCTTTATTTTGCAATACAATCATTCATAGCAGTGTGGAATTGCTTATTTTGCAATACAATCATTCATAGCAGTGTGGAATTGCTTATTTTGCAATACAATTACTCATAGCAGTATGGAATTGCTTATTTTGCAATACAATCATTCATAGCAGTGCGGAATTACTAATTTTGCAATACAATCATTCATGGCAGTGTGGAATTGCTTATTTTGCAATACAATCATTTATGGCTGTGTGTAATTACTTATTTTGCAATACAATCATTCATAGCAGTGTGGAGTTACTTATTTTGCAAACAAAAATTATAGTCACTGTTGAATTCTGCAGTTGGTCACAAACAACAGTGTATTTATATAATACAATCAATCTGTGCAGGATAACTGTAGATGTGTATGACAGGTTTCTACTAACAGCTGAAGTCGTCCAAGACATGTTGTACTACATAACTATACATTCAGGAAAGGTATCATAACAAGGTTTTAAAGATATGGTTGCCATACTGGCTGTCCAAACAGTGTCATTTTCATTTAGGCCCAACTAAATCATGGGTTTCATATTATAATTTCATGTCAATCCTCCAGGCAGGAAAAGTAATGGTGACAAATCTATAGACATCAAGGTAATGATAAATCTGTACTAACAGATGGACAATATACATCAAAGTATGGATGACATCTGTGCTAACAGATGACCAATTGAAATCAGAGTAAATCTGTGCTAATGGATGACCTACATACATCAAAGTAATGACTTCAAGACAAATATGTGTCAACAGATTTCCAATAGACATTAAAGTAATCATGATAAATCTATACTAACAGATGGCCAATATACATAAATGTAATGATCACAGATCTATGCTAACAAATGTCAAATAGGCATCAAAGTAATAATAATAAATCTGTGCTAACAATTAACCATTAGACATGAAATTAATGATGACAAATAAATTCACTTATACAAATCACAATTTTCATAAGCTCAGTGAATTCCAAATTCACTTATACAAATCACAATTTTCATAAGCTCAATGAATTCCAAATTCACTTATACAAATCACAATTTTCATAAGCTCAATGAATTCCAAATTCACTTACACAAATCACAACTTTCATAAGCTCAGTGAATTCCAAATTCACTTACACAAATCACAATTTTCATAAGCTCAGTGAATTACAAATTCACTTACACAAATCACAATTTTCATAAGCTCAATGAATTACAAAAATGTAAAATAATAACTAACTAACCATTTTCTAACTAAGTCTAGTTATCAAACCCCCTTAAGACATGAAGATATATTAGTGGTCAAATGTGCACAAATTTTCATTCAGAATCAATTAAGCAGTGGATGAATCATTGTAGTGAAATATGACCTAAGATGTCTTTTAGTAAAATACACATTGATTTCACAGAAAATGCATGCTGACTATTCAGTTATAAAAGTTAACATTGATTTCCAGAAAATGAATGCTGACTATTCAGTTATCAAAGTTAACATTGATTTTCACAGAAAATGCATGCTGACTATTCAGTAATCATAGTTAACACTGATTTTCACAGAAAATGCATGCTGACTATTCTGTTATCAAAGTTAACATTGATTTCCACAGAAAATGCATGCTGACTATTCAGTAATCATAGATAACACTGATTTTCACAGAAAATGCATGCTGACTATTCTGTTATCAAAGTTAACATTGATTTCCACAGAAAATGCATGCTGACTATTCTGTTATCAAAGTTAACATTGATTTACACAGAAAATGCATGCTGACTATTCAGTAATCATAGTTAACACTGATTTTCACAGAAAATGCATGCTGACTATTCTGTTATCAAAGTTAACATTGATTTCCACAGAAAATGCATGCTGACTATTCAGTAATCATAGATAACATTAATTTCCACAGAAAATGCATGCTGACTATTCAGTTATCAAAGTTACAGTTGATTAAATAAAGGTTAGCAGTTTTAATATGTGATTGCAATGCAGTGACAAAACACTTATTTTATCCAACAATGATAGCCACTAGTTGCATTTCTTCAAAAAAGTCAAGGAGTCCATGACTGTCATCATAAATGGACAGTGGTTGCCCAAATCAGGTTTAACTTTATCACCATTATCACCTGCCCTCTCCATTTAGAAACCACTCTCTTAATTTCAATGAAAAGCAAGGAACATCAATTACTCTAGGAACTGGATTGTTAACATTTTTACTGATCTGTATTTTTACACAAATTTTTGCACATAACAGTCCATGGTTTACCTGTTGGTATTGGTAATGAAGTCTTTGCTGTCCAATCTGGGTTGATGGTTTTCAAAATAGTGCTTGAGATGCTTCTTGTTGGTGGACTGAAGTACAATTTAAAGAAAAGTAAATTTGTGTTATTCACCAATCATGATAAAGTAAGCCATTAACAATGTCTTTACACACTCAACAGAAAATGATCTAAATGAACATCACTATAAAGTCTTTCACAATGTCTTAACACACTCATTAAAATAGCAAAGGTTATTATTTACATGAAAATAGGGACCATACAATTGTGTTGTTTATGAATCACTGTGGAGGCAGTGGAGTCCTTTTGGGAATTTTCAATATACAAGTGAAATCAGGGAAGAAGTTTATGAATCTTGCTCTCTCGGATCAGGTGTCCTTTACTTCAAGGTGTCTGCTTGACTGTACCAAATCCTTTAATCTTTGATAATTTCTTCTCAATTACAAGAGTATTTTAGGAGTACAACCATGAATGACATTAATATCACCACTAAGAAGCATATTATATGTAAGACAGAACTTTTAAAGTAACTTCACCAGGATTGGAATATGCTAGCAATATCTATATTATTAGAGTGGAACCTGTCTTGAAAGACCACCTCTTCTGCCAAAATATAATGGTCTCTCATGACAGGTGGTCTCTCATAACAAGTCATAACACTATATAATCAATAAATCTGTACATGGTGATCCTGGTCTCTCAACTCAGGTGGTCTTTCATAGCAGTGGTCTCTCAAGACAGGTTTTACTGTAACACGCCCTCCCATATTTATGAACTACACTACCAATTTTAATTTATTAAAAAATGCACAAAACTTGATCATTTCATTTACTGATTTATAAGTTCTGAGCTGATTGTTGCCAAGGGGTCCCTGAAACTGTCAACTTATTGGCGTTTCTATGCAGATGGATGCTCCCGATGTACATAAGCAAGCAAACTGGTTGTTGTCCATTTCTGGTTTCTAGATTAGTCTATTTTGGTAAAACCTGTCATCAGTATTTACTAGTTATAATTTTTCGAAGCAAATTCAAGAAAACAATAGGAGGAACTGTTGTATTGGATTAAAAAAGAAATAACTCCAAAATTTTTAGAATTTATCAAAGAGAAACAACAATAAACTAAAAGTGTTTGAGATGCCCTTGTGACAATCATTTTATAACTTATAAATCAATGAATGAAATGGCCAAGTTTTATGTATTTCCTTTTATACCCTTGATGCCTTTTGTATTTAAAATCAGTAGAGTTGTACAAACAAACAGGATGGTGAGAGAATACAATAGTAGTGTGGAAACTTTATATTATGGTACTGTACTTGTTATATCAAGGAGTAACTTTACTTGTGTTAAGCCAACCCTTGTGGATGTTCAATGAATTCAAAAAGGATCAGTCTTGTCATCAGCTATTGGTTCACTTGAGGATAGCCTATCATATTCTAAGAGAACAATCTTATTCTAAGGGTGAAATTAATGAACAGATGCGTAAAATGAAGGTAACTTTATTTAATGACAAGAGATGAGCCAAGCAACTCAAGTGACTTTAGATAAAATGTTTGTCATATTATAGTGTGATTAACATTATGAAATGCAATACATTATGATCTAAGTGTTGTTGAATCTGTTAGTAGAACTTGTTCATAAAGCTTGTTAACATAAGTTATGACTAACAAGAAGCAGCAAGGACTTATATATACTTTTCTACCTGAAAGTACTTTTAAAAACAGGTGTACAGAGTTGAATCATACATGAAAATGCAGTGAGTCAAGCAACTAACTAGCAATAGTCTAAAATACTCATTTGTATCTTATTATTTCTTATATACTTGTTAACATTGTTAGTACTGAGTCATGCAAGCTATTGATGTTCAATAGACTAAAATACTCATGTGTATCTTATTATTTCTTATATACTTGTTAACATTGTTAGTACTGAGTCATGCAAGCTATTGATGTTCAATAGACTAAAATACTCATGTGTATCTTATTATTTCTTATATACTGGTTAACATTGCTAGTACTGAGTCATGCAAGCTATTGACGTTCAATATCTTCTCATTTATTCTTTATTTATTTATAAGAGGTGGGTGGGTGAATAACAGATCTGATCTAAAAGAAACTAATCAATGTTCCTAAGGTACGGGTGCAGATGCACCTGGTCTGGGTGCAAGAGTGCACTAAGCATACACCGCTCCCTTGATAACTCGCGCCCTGATAACTTGCGAACCCGCTTATAACGCGGTGTCCGGCGTGGATCCCGTTTTTTTTAAAGAAAATATTTTTTAAAAATGAAGAAAATCGTGATCAGAACTGGTGAATGAAACCTTGATATATTGCCCGTTTTATTGTCGAAAATGACGGTTAGTGCCCGTAAAAGTTAGAATCAACATCGTGAAATTTTCAGGTTTTAATAAGTAATCCCATATCTTGTTAGATTTTATCGGTAAAAAAATATTTTCTCAGTTCACTGTAAATAATAATACTGTATATGTATAGGGGAAATTTGTGTTTTAATCTTTTCATTGTGTTGCAGTGTAAGCAGTATAATCGTTGCATGTTCTCTTCTATTCAAACATGAAAAGAGTCAATTGACCGTCGCATCGATGTGAGAACCTAATTAACTGCCGGCTGTGTTTTGATCGACGATTTGGGGAAGTGTTTGTTGCATTGTAAAACTCAATTAAAATAGACCTGCTTTGTTTTATAAGGCGGTCTTTTGTATCAAATCAGGTTAAAGACGTACAATACAAAAGTTCAAAGGAATGCAAATCCTACATGCATAAACTCTTGCGGTCAATATCGTGTCTCAACATCAATCAAATTAGTTGGACCAATCGAACATGGTTTCAAATAGTATGTATTTATTGTCATTAAAGTATATATTAATCAGTAATTTATCCTAATCATTTGTAAATATGATCATGGAGAGCAAGGGAATCAAGCGAAAGGCGTACTCGGTGAATGAAAAGCTTACTGTCATAGAGAGGGTTCGTAATGGTGAATCAAGATCAAAAGTTTGTAGTGAACTTAAACTTGCCGAGTCGACACTCAGAGGATGGCTCAAGGATGAGCAGAAATTTCGGGATTATTTGCATAAAGTTGATTCTGATGATGGATTTAAACGGAAACGGGCACGCACTGCAAACGACACAGAATTAGATGATGCTGTGTACACCTGGTTCACACAACAACGTGAACAATGTGTTCCGATTTCGGGAACAATTCTCAAGGCCCAGGCAGAGAAAATGGCAAAAACTATGGATACTGATTCAGATTTCATGGCAAGCCATGGATGGCTTTGGAGATTCCAGAGTCGACATGGAATAAAACAAAGTTCTTTGTCAGGAGAGATACGCTCAGCAAATCAGGCGGCCACATCTAGTTATCCCAACCAACTCCGAGAGATACTGACCCGTGATGGATATACAGACGACCAAGTTTATAATTGTGAATGAGGCTGGTCTATGCTATCGGATGATTTAAATATTTTTTTATATATTTTTTTTTACATGTCTGACGTTTATACCCATTAAATTCATGGTTGGTAATGGTTTATCTTTGTAATTTTTTTTTTTACAATTTACTATATCTATCTATCTAATCAATCTATCTATGTATCTATTTAGTGATAGCAGAATTTTATGTTTTAGATCAACACAAGTTTCGACGTTGTCGTTTTTCGATATGAATGTTATCTTTTTTGGATAAAATAAATCTTGATTCATTTTGAACAAACAATAAAACTAGAATGTATCCAAATCAACACACAAAAGCAGTGACGTAATGCACAATGTGTTCAGCGATACACATGTTAAGAGTACTGATACCTCGTGGAATAATGTTTGTTTTTACGATCTTTTCAGGATATTTTATCCAGAAATTAAAGGTAATTTATAAAGAAAAACGAACAACACCTTTATAAAGAAATATTTATTCAGTTATTTTCAGCACGATTATAAAACGAGTATTTAACAATGCACCCCCCCCCCTTTCGCCTCTCTATCGATCTCCCATCTCTTTATTAGTTTTTTTATAGGTCCCTCGGTAACTCGCGCCCTCGCTTATAGTGCGGTCGATGTTTTTGGATCCCGTTGTGCGCGAGTTATCGAGGGAGCGGTGTACTATTATTATTGACCAATCAGAATTTAACAATAGTGATCATTGGGCATGAAACAATTACTGACCAATCAAAATGAAGCATCAAACATTCTATGCTGAAAGTGACTTAATGGTATAGACATGAATACCCAAGAACATGAGACACACTAAATAATTACATCAACAGATTTCCACACAAATGATTACAAATAAAACTAGACTACATGAGGCATCTAACACTTAAGACATAAATAGACAAGCCATGTGATTAAAATGTAAAATCTTACCTGGTTGGTAATGTGATATTTTTAGCTAGGGGTAACTTTACCTGGTCAGTTATGTGGTAGTATTAGCTATGGGTAACTTTTTCTGGTTGGTAATGTGGTAGTATTAGCTATGGGTAACTTTTTCTGGTTGGTAATGTGTTAGTATTAAGTGGGGGTACATTTACCTGGTTGGTAATTGTGATGGAATATCTGGGAAAGCGCAAGAACAGTCTTGAAGAACCTTCCCCATACACTTAATGTCTTTGACATCAAGGCAGTTTGAAGGGTCCTGTCCACATTTTCCAACCTCTAAATTGCAGATACAAACTGGCCAACAGTACTCATCGATGCATGTGACATTTTTCTTGACTCCTACAATAATAACAAAATAGTAATGGAAAACATGGAGTTCCAATTATCCAAGCTGTTCCAGTCATTAATTCACATCCTGATGCATTTCAAGTCAATCAGTAAAATAAACAAGAAAATCATGAACAAGGACATGTGATTACAATAAACTATACAAAAATTTAAACCTTTTAATTTTTCAGCATAAAATTCTTTTTTTTCTCAAATTCATAATTAAGAAAAAATGTATGATTTGTTTGTGATCATTTATTTTGTCTGGGAAAGAGTGACAATGCATCATACAAGTTCAGTTAAAAACAACAGGTCTTGGATATGAA
Organism: Unio pictorum; assembly: GCA_030141615.1. Classification (NCBI taxonomy): domain Eukaryota; kingdom Metazoa; phylum Mollusca; class Bivalvia; order Unionida; family Unionidae; genus Unio; species Unio pictorum. The sequence continues at coordinate 4,940,082 of JARLTB010000018.1, read as the reverse complement.
ATGTGCATATGCTCACAATAACATTTATATATTTTAATAAAATAATTCACTTGATACTTAAGAAAAGGGGGTTGTCACAGCTTTGAGCTTACTTTGATGTGTTCTGTTATTGAAGTCTTTGAAAGAAAAGAATATCACATACACACTTTTAAGTTGCCTCATTTGGGCACTGCATAGTGATATGGGAGCCCCAGGGCTTGAATTTAACACATATTTCTTTGTAGCCAGAAGGACTAGTGTACTGAGAAATTTACTAGTCCTGCCAAACATTTACTAGTCCTGTCCACAAAACTATGCCACACACTTGTATTGAGATTAACAACAATTTTCTTTCATAACTAGCATTATCATATGAAATGCAGAGGTACAGAAGTATAAATCCTACTTCAAATCATCAATCAGTCAATTAACATTTCTTGTTTCTCAAGATACTCTGGCTCCAATTCCAGAAAGGGACCCATGCGTCCTTTCTCGACTTCTACCTGCATTCTGGGTACATATGGGGTTTGTTTTGGTCTCTTTATCCGTTTTACTGAAACATTCCACAAATGTATTGCTGGTGATGGATCATATGTTGGAATGTCTTTTGAATGGAACGTTATAAAGAGTAGGTCAAACAGACCCCAAGGTCTCAAAAAAGATCTCCAGTCTCTCTTCACCATTTTCATCTCCGATTCAATTTTAAAGTTCGAACAACCTGCAACAAAACTGCACCTTTTCTCTGTGTTTGTTTTTGAGAATTATATACACCAGTTACACCGCATAACGTTCTTGTCCTCATCATAATTCAGTCATTTTCCGTCTTTTGTCCACGTTTTCTGAAACGTCCGATTACACTTTTCCTTATCATAAGAATTATTCCTCACTCTTATGTCGTTTTCATTCAACTTCATTGCTTTGTTCCGGAGGCTGAACACCTACTATAAAATGCCACATTTTTGCCTGTCTTATAAGGCGGGAATTGTGCCTCTTTTTGAAATACGAGATGTTACAGTATAGCTGACGTGAATTATTTAAAGTAAGAAAAGGAATGGCTGTGTCCTTTATATAAGAAAATCCGAGCAAGACACACGTTTCTTTGCCCCCCCCCCCCAAGTGAATGGTCTCTCCCTCATAAAGTCTTGACTTCAGCGGATGTTCTGCAGGATGAAAGCAGTGGCTATTGTAAACACTGTTATAAAATATTAACATAAAAAAATAATGTTAGTTTCACCTTGAAAAATGTGTGTTCCCATCAAATGAAACCATCTGACTCGGCGCGTTATATTCAACTGCCCCAATTACGGTCTCATGATTAATAGCGTAAGTTTAGTAAGTGTTCTTAATCGGACCTCAATGTATTGTTGAAATTAATAATAAGCGGAATTTCTTTTCAAATCTTAGATGCCCATGCTGAGAGATTTTAATTTCCAACAAATGTACGACATTTTGCTTGGATATCTTCACGTGTAACTATTTGTTCAGTCTTGTATGGGAAAAATATAATATAAAAAAAACATTTTTATTTTCACAGAAAAAGTAGTGGCATGGAAATGATGTGTCAGTAATGTGATCATAACAAAATAAATTGATCTAGTTCTTATTATTATTTCGATGCAAACGTAAATTATGTTGTTCCCAGTTTGTGACGTTGGTACGTTTGGCTAGCAAGAAAAAAAGAAGAAAAAAAGGAAACAAACAAGCATGCCAACTAATTTCTTTGAATAGTTGATGCCATGTGTTGTAGTTTTGTAGTTTGTTAATGTGGTCACGTGAATAAAGTGTGAAACCAGGTTATTTTTCATTTAATTCGCTGTCAAATTAATTAGGATATCAATTACCAAACTTCTGTTGTTAGTTAAGGATGGGACCATGATTGGTGCTGTTAATTGAAATGCACAAAATCAGATGGCTTCTTGTAATAGAAACACATTTATGAGGCAGTAATTGACTTCATCTTCTCATGTTAATATTTTATGACTGTGTTTACAACGGTCACTGCTTTGATTCTACTGAATATATGCTGAAGTCACGTTTTTATTAGGGTATTGAGTAAACAAACGCTGACTGTAGATAAATAAATTATTAGCCAATTGGACTAATAACATTATGATAGTTACTAGTCAGAGAGGAAATCTACTAGCCTTGGGCTAGTGGACTACCGCTAATTTCGAGCACTGGAGCCCTATAGTAATTTCAACTTTAAACAAAAAATTTACTTTAAAATGCATTTTCTAAATACCTAAACAAAGAAAGCAAATTTTTATTCAAATTATGATTCTCCAAGAATACCTAACCAATCACATTACATTAGAAATAATACTTACCCAATCACATTACATTAGGAATAATACTTACCCAATCACATTACATTAGAAATAATACTTACCCAATCACATTTCATTAGGAATAATACATACCCAATCACATTACATTAGGAATAATACTTACCCAATCACAATACATTAGAAATGATAATTACCCAATCATATTACATTTGGAATATTAGCCTGCTATCTCGTGAATCCAGGCCAACTAAAAAAAAATTATTCTTTCCACATCTATATTATATACAAAGGGCAATAACTCTTGCCCACTACCTCCCTTGATGCCACCAATTTATAGCAGCACGAGATACTGACCAGGATGCATGCTTGGTGAGGTAGTTGGGAGGGTGTTGAAGTAATGTGATTGGGTAATAATACTTACTCAATCACAGTACATTAGGAATAATACTTACTCAATCACATTGCATTAGGAATAATACTTACTCAATCACATTACATTAGGAATAATACTTACTCAATCACATTACATTAGGAATAATACTTACTCAATCACATTTCATTAGGAATAATACTTACCCAATCACATTACATTAGAAATAATACTTACCCAATCACATTTCATTAGGAGAATAAATAATAGGAGGATGTCATGCTGAGCAAATAACCCCTAACTCGAGTATCCTTCTAGGGAAGAAAGGTTGATTTTACCATGCGATCAATAACCTGCTCTTCTAACTACATTCGCAACACAGCCTGGGATAACTTGACCTTTGACCCTAACATAAGGTTAAGAAGATGATTATTGAAATTTTCTTACCTATAAAATTTCACCAGCAAATCCAGCAAAGCTGACGAGCTTGTGTTGATTACTCCAGATGGGTATGGTGGCCTTCTGTGCTGCTGCTACTGGACCTACCAGATTATAGAATACCTCTGCAATGCCAAATCTCTGAAGTGGAGGCTCAGGAAGGTTAGCTCTCTGGCTGCCAGCCAACTCTGATCTAGTGAGACATCAGAGCAAACCAAGCACATGACCCTAATCAGTCCCAAAGAAAGGGTTTGAATGGTGATATCCTGTGTTCTGGCTCATACCAGAAGGAATAAATAAAATCTGCATATTCCATGTCTCAGTGTGCTTTTAGATAGTGCTTGAGAGGAGTGCAAATAGGATCATGCATGGTTGCTGTTCTTGACAAAGCTTTGGAAGTGTATGAGCAAGTGACAAATGATTGACCACCAACAGATGTTATCCTATTTTGGGCTACAAAGCCCAATGGTGTCATGAGACCCACTGAACCCTCCAATCTGAGCTGAAGGTTATTCTGATAGACAAAATGCAAGTTCTCTTACCCTGCATGTAGCAGCTAAAGCTATCAGAAAAATGATCAATATGATATTGACTTTAGTGAAGTTTAGGCTAGAAGTTCAAAGGGATTCTTATCGAGAAAACCCAGAATTGGATACCTAATCTCTATCCTGCTCACAAACATATTTGTCATAATGCCAGAATGTGTCCAAAATCATGGATCAATAACCCTTTGCAGCAATTGGGGCTAACTGTTTCTCATCAAACAGCCAGAGAAAAGTTTATAGCAATTGGGGCTAACTGTTTCTCAGAAAACAGACAGGGAAAAGTTGATAGCAATTGGGGCTAACTGTTTCTCATCGAACAGCCAGAGAAAAGTTGTTACCAATTGGGGCTAACTGTTTCTCATCAAACAGCCAAAGAAAAGTTGACCAGTTCATGGATATATGTATGCAGAGGACAATGTAGTTGGTATGGCAACAGTTATTTAAAATACACTACATTCCTGCCTGAGTCTTCAAAGTGGAGGGTCTGCTTACTCTAAGGATTCTCACCACAGCTAAAGGATTGGATTGTTTGACTTACAAGACTGTTCTAGTAAAAGTATAACAAGAGGATGGTCCAAGCAGGGAAGGACTAACCATGATAGTGGAGGCTGGAGAAGATTTGGCCAGAATCTTCCTGGGTGTACTATTGCTAGAAAGAGTAGATCAGTGACCCAGGGCTCCCCTCATCAGAGAGGGGCTGTAAGAGTCCTATTGCCATTCTGACCCTGTAACTTCTGAGCTATCAGCAATGCAGAAGGGGAGGGAAAGGCTCACAACCCCTCCCAAAGGATTAACAGTGCATACACAGCCCATGCTTTATTGAGTCTGGAACTAAACTAATGAAGGTGGGTAGCTTTTGAACCAACCTTTTCACCTAGATTTTGATCACTGGTTGCCCTCAGATGTGAAAATCCAAATGAAGACCAACTGATGCAGGTACCATTCAGTGCGAAGAACATGAACACCTATGGACCGATTTCCTGGCCATGACACTAATGTTGCTTGAAATGTGTCTGATTTGTATGTTGATATGGAGACTGTTACACCCATGTAGAAAATGCCAAATCAGAACACACAGGTCAATTTATTTTGGTGTCACTATATTTGAGGGGATCGGTCACCACCACAGAATATTCCGACCTAATGAAGACTGTTATTGACTTTGAGGCAATCTTTTCAGAAATAAAGGTATTGATGACAGCTTCTATTTCTAGGATGTTGATGTGTAGAGGCCATTCTCCTGGCTCCCATGTGTCACTGACAGTAGTGAAGGTCAGCAAACGTTGAGTAACACCCACCCCCATCCCACTGTGCACACTGCTGGCAGTACCAACCATTAGTTCTACCTGAGGCTTCTTCAGCAGGATTCCAATGTTCAAATGACATTGCTCCACTGACATTGAGATCATATAAACTCTGGTGTGATCATGATTGTTTGATTAAAAGGAGATAAAAAGAGACACCATTGTCCTGACAAGACCTGCTGCAGAGATGGCCAAGCAGGATCAAGCCCAATGTCATGTAAAAAAGCAAAGAGTTGCAAGAACTCTCTCGCTGAAATTCTAGTTTGATGGAAAAAGACTTGATGAGTTCAATGATTCTGCTCATACAAACACCACAGGAGTTGCACCAGGTTTTGTTTGGTTATGAACATCATACCCAGAACAACAAAATTCTACAATTGATGGAGGTCCGATTTTCCCAGTTTCTTAAAAGGCCTTGATGATTTAGAAGAGAAGAAAGATTGTTGGAGTAGGATGGAACTAAAAATGTGTTTCTGTAGGTTACCACCCAAGAATAGGAAGACAATGCAATCCTTAGTGAGTGAAAGCTCAGGGGCTGATGTTGAGGCCAAAGAGAAGAACAGTGAAATGATAAACAGTGTGGCAGTAAGCAAATAGGAGATACTTACTAGTGGTAGGGACCAGAAAGTATTTCTATGTTGAATCAAGACTCATGGCATACTTGCTGATTGACCTCACTGTCTCCATCATGAATTGGGCGAGTCAATGGGCCCCAAGCAGCTGTTGAGTAAAATGCTGGGGATTATGCCCTTTTGGCAGACTTCCCGAAAGCTAAAAAAAAGTGTCAGACATTCGGTCTGACAAAACCTGAAAATCTGTCAGACCGAAAAAAATCTGTCAGACCGACAAAATATAACAAAACTGAGGTATTTTGTAACGTCTTTTGTTTTCTATTTTCTAAGTGTAAATAACACATGTTAATCAAGTAAAGTTAAGTAAAATTCACTGATAGTCTTGTAAACATGATCAGTTTATCAAAATTGTCAAGTTCATCTCGATAGTCTAAACAGTCTTCCTCAATGACCAAGGTCTCCTTTTCATCTCCTGAGATATATGTACTTCCATCCATCATAAAGGCAAAAAATGGATTATACTCTATAAGATTGACAGTTTTTTGCTTCTCTGTCTGTGCTATACTGTGTATGAAATCTGCAGCTGCTTTGTCATTAATACACGTACTGCCTATGTCTAATTGTTTAGCTTTGTCAATTTCACACAGCCATGTATAATCTGATAGTGGACGATTATTTTTGGCTACTGCGTGTGCACAATTCTACTTCTTTCAGCTGCCTTTAATTGCCGAAGTGATTTGCCGGCTTCTGACCCTAGTTTTTCCTGAGCAGTTTTCTGTCTGCCTGAAACAAACTCTGATGCTTTTTTGTGGGACTTGGAAAGTTCATGATCATTTATTCTTGACATTCTAAAATGTGTACATCCGATGATAAACGCGTTTGTGTTTCGCAAATTTTTATCAGACCTCGCTTTCTCGCCGTAGAAACTGAGACACATGGCACACTGCATAACTTGCTTTATTTCATCAAATATTAACCAGTCTCTGTTTTCTTTCCATTTATCATTAAAGGTTCTTTCAACCCTATGTTTTTCATAATCCTTTTTCTTTTCTTTCAATTCTTCATAAGATAGTTTTCTTTTTTCCCCTGGTTTCGCTCCGTCGTAATATTTCAAAGATACCATGCTGACAGGTGAGACGCATGACTGTTTATAATAGGCGTAGCGATTGGATCGCTCAAAAGCTTGTAACCAATGAAAATCTGTTTAACAAACTAGATTTAAGAAGGACTACTCTAGCGGTGCAGAGTGAGAAAACTGCCGGACAGTCGGTCCGATGCCGACTAACAAACTGTCGGTCCGGGTAAAAAATTGTCGGTCATGTCCGACGGACCGACGGCTTTCGGGAAGTCTGTTTTGGTTTTTCTTATGAGTGACCTGTTTTAGAAAGGCATCCTGATTTGACAGTGTATTCATCAAGAGAGGAGGCAGGAATGTTGATGAACGAAAGCCAAAGTCCCTATGAATGAACTGAATTACTCCCTCCTCATTTGAAGGACTAGGAAGGTCAAAATTGGGTTCGTACCATCACTGTATGATTGCATCCTAGGGATTAATGTTAGTCCACAACTGACTGGAGATCCCCCATCTTGAGGCTGCTGAAAATCCCATCACAATGATAGGAACTGAGTGGTCAAAATGCCAGCATGGGTTAAGTAGAAAGGTGGAGGAGCAGTTCCTGAGAAGCCTGCTTCCTTTATTCTTCCTCCAAAGCAACAGTGACCCAAACAAGGTCATAAGGTCAGGGAGGGTATGATAAGGTCAAAGTGACGTGGATCATACACATGCAATATCTTGTATCAAGAGTAGACTGGCCTAACCCGTCAAAAAGTTGGCTATGGACAATGCCCCTAACAATCCTGGCTGTAGCCTCACAAGCATGGCTGTTGCTGGGTAACTAGCTCTGATGGGAATGAGGCAGATTTATCTGCCCTAAAACACAGACAAGCATACATATAAACTGCTTCTATATTCTTTCAGGTGTCTGGAGAATGGTTCTGAAAGTGTCTGTCACCTTAAATCTGTTTCTCCTCAACAAGATCTACCGATTCTTTAGAGCAGAGGTAAAGGTGAAGACATTCTAAAGTAGCTAACACCAGAGAAAAATAGATTGTCTTGATGGTGACTTGAAAGCCAATTTCAGTCAATTCCTTGCTTGATTTAAAGGAGTTCAACTGTACACAGTGTGTGTCACAGCCTAACTGAGTCTAATTGCAGTGCTAGAGAAGGCATACCAGGTGTTAGGAAGACTCAATTCCATCCTCAGTAAGACTTCACTAGCTCAAACTTGTTGACTAGCAGTGAACATATAGAAGTCTAGCACTGCCAGATGGTATGCCTGACAAATGGTTGACCTGGAAGCTGGAGACATAGAAAATGGTCCAGATATCACTGGTACAGTTTCGCTCAAAAGGCCTGGCTGGACAGGCAGATTTCTCAGTGATACCTCCAGCATAGAAAGAGGATGTCACAGACATGGTTCATTTACATTAATTCAGTGACTGTGTGATTTTCAAGCAATAAGCTGTTCATATTTATAGTTACAGTGGCACAGATAGGGGTGAGTGTTAGTAGGGTGGAGTGTTTACAGTTTTAGCCATGGGGGTTGGCTTGACTATACCATGTGTAAGGATGTTAATTTTTGCTGCATGAATATAACAAATATTATGGTTGTAAATTTAAATTCTGATTTTGCTCATCATATGACTTTTCAAGATCTGGATAAATTGATCCTTCTCATAATTTCCATGACCTGAATAAGCTGACCTAATCTCATTGGATGATTTTTCAAGTCCTGAATGAGTTGAAATTTCTCATCTTGTGATTTATCAAGGCCTGGACAAGGTGACCTAATCTCATTGGATGATTTTTCAAGTTCTGAATGAATTGAAATTTCTCATCTTGTGAGATATCAAGACCTGGACAAGGTGACCTAATCTCATTGGATGATTTTTCAAGTCCTAAATGAATTGAAATTTCTCATCTTGTTATTTATCAAGGCCTGGACAAGATGACCTAATCTCATTGGATGATTTTTCAAGTTCTGAATGAATTGAAATTTCTCATCTTGTGAGTTATCAAGACCTGGACAATGTGACCTAATCTCATGGATGATTTTTCAAGTCCTAAATGAATTGAAATTTCTCATCTTGTGATTTATCAAGGCCTGGATAAAGTGACCTAATCTCTTTATTAATGCCTGATTGAGTTGAATTTTCTCATCTTGTGATTTATCAAAGCCTGGATAAAGTGACCTAATCTCACTGGATGATTTTTCAAGTCATGAATGAGTTGAATTTTCTCATCTTTATCAAGGCCTGGATGAGTTGAATTTTCTCATCTTTATCAAGGCCTGATTGAGATGAATTTTCTCATCTTTATCAAGGCCTGATTGAGTTGAATTTTCTAATCTTGTGATTTATCAAGGACTGGGTGAGTATGATACTTACCCTCCTCTGTACACTCAGGTTCAGCTATGCAATGTGGTGAATTGCTAGAGTTTGTTTGGTCTGGCTGATATTAATCAAATGGACATTTCTTTATGCTGTCCTCTGTTTCATTCTCTGTGCATGGTATAGCTTCATATCCAAGTCAGCAAGGAATAAGATAACATTAATAAACATATAAGGGAACAATAAATCCACAAGAATTAAGAAGTCATGTCATTGATCATTCTAAAGTGATTCATTCCTTATCCTATCCCATCATCCCCACCACACGATTCAAATTGTGATTCTAAATTGTTTAGCTTCATATACAATCAATCACTAATGATTAATATTGGTATCTTTGCTTGAGAAAGTTAACACATGTATCCGCATTACCTTAATTTGTCCCACCCCTTTAATCTCTGTAAACTTTGTAGGTCTAAGGATAGTTCTAAGGGCCTGTAATCTGTACTCATGTGGGTAAGGATAGTTCCAAGGGCCTGTAATCTGTACCCCTGTGGGAAAGGATAGCTCCTAGGGCCTGTAATCTGTACCCATGTGGGTAAGGATAATTAAAAGGGCCTGCAATCTGTACCCATGTGGGTAGGATAGTTCCAAAGGCCTGCAATCTGTACCCATGTGGGTAAGGATAGTTCCAAGGGCCTGTAATCTGTACCCCTGTGGGAAAGGATAGTTCTAAGGGCCTGTAATCTGTACCCCTGTGGGAAAGGATAGTTCTAAGGGCCTGTAATCTGTACTCATGTAGGTAAGGATAGTTCCAAGGGCCTGTAATCTGTACCCCTGTGGGAAAGGATAGCTCCTAGGGCCTGTAATCTGTACCCATGTGGGTAAGGATAGTTATAAGGGCCTGCAATCTGTACCCATGTGGGAAAGGATAGTTCCAAAGGCCTGCAATCTGTACCCATGTGGGTAAGGATAGTTATAAGGGCCTGTAATCTGTACCCATGTGGGTAAGGATAGTTCCAAGGGCCTGTAATCTGTACCCATGTGGGAAAGGATAGCTCCTAGGGCCTGTAATCTGTACCCATGTGGGTAAGGATAATTAAAAGGGCCTGCAATCTGTACCCATGTGGGTAAGGATAGTTATAAGGGCCTGTAATCTGTACCCATGTGGGCAAGGATAGTTCCAAGAACCTGTTATCTGTACCCATGTGGGTAAGGATAGTTTCAAGGGCCTGTAATCTGTACCCCTGTGGGTAAGGATAGTTCCAAAAGGGCAAATACTGGTTTTAAGGTTGACAAGTATGCATAAATGAGTAGGATCACCCATTATAAAGGTCATGAAATGTATGAATCACTATAACCCTTCCCCCAATTATAACAGTCTTATAAAATGTATGACTTGAATGAATCACTATAACCCTTCCCCCAATTATAACAGTCTTATAAAATGTATGACTTGAATGATTCACTATAACCCTTCCCCCAATTATAACAGTCTTATAAAATGTATGACTTGAATGATTCACTATAACCCTTCCCCCAATTATAATAGTCTTATAAAATGTATGACTTGAATGATTCACTATAACCCTTCCCCCAATTATAACAGTCTTATAAAATGTATGACTTGAATGATTCACTATAACCCTTCCCCCAATTATAATAGTCTTATAAAATGTATGACTTGAATGATTCACTATAACCCTTCCCCCAAGTATAACAGTCTTATAAAATGTATGACTTGAATGATTCACTATAACCCTTCCCCCAATTATAACAGTCTTATAAAATGTATGACTTGAATGATTCACTATAACCCTTCCCCCAAGTATAACAGTCTTATAAAATGTATGACTTGAATGATTCACTATAACCCTTCCCCCAATTATAATAGTCTTATAAAATGTATGACTTGAATGATTCACTATAACCCTTCCCCCAATTATAATAGTCTTATAAAATGTATGACTTGAATGATTCACTATAACCCTTCCCCCAAGTATAACAGTCTTATAAAATGTATGACTTGAATGATTCACTATAACCCTTCCCCCAATTATAACAGTCTTATAAAATGTATGACTTGAATGATTCACTATAACCCTTCCCCCAAGTATAACAGTCTTATAAAATGTATGACTTGAATGATTCACTATAACCCTTCCCCCAAGTATAACAGTCTTATAAAATGTATGACTTGAATGATTCACTATAACCCTTCCCCCAATTATAACAGTCTTATAAAATGTATGACTTGAATGATTCACTATAACCCTTCCCCCAAGTATAACAGTCTTATAAAATGTATGACTTGAATGATTCACTATAACCCTTCCCCCAAATATAACAGTCTTATAAAATGTATGACTTGAATGATTCACTATAACCCTTCCCCCAATTATAACAGTCTTTTAAAATGTATGACTTGAATGATTCACTATAACCCTTCCCCCAATTATAACAGTCTTATAAAATGTATGACTTGAATGATTCACTATAACCCTTCCCCCAATTATAACAGTCTTATAAAATGTATGACTTGAATGATTCACTATAACCCTTCCCCCAATTATAACAGTCTTATAAAATGTATGACTTGAATGATTCACTATAACTCTTCCCCCAATTATAACAGTCTTATAAAATGTATGACTTGAATGATTCACTATAACCCTTCCCCCAATTATAACAGTCTTATAAAATGTATGACTTGAATGATTCACTATAACCCTTCCCCCAAGTATAACAGTCTTATAAAATGTATGACTTGAATGATTCACTATAACCCTTCCCCAAGTATAACAGTCTTATAAAATGTATGACTTGAATGATTCACTATAACCCTTGCCCCAATTATAACAGTCTTATAAAATGTATGACTTGAATGATTCACTATAACCCTTCCCCCAATTATAATAGTCTTATAAAATGTATGACTTGAATGATTCACTATAACCCTTCCCCCAATTATAATAGTCTTATAAAATGTATGACTTGAATGATTCACTATAACCCTTCCCCCAATTATAACAGTCTTATAAAATGTATGACTTGAATGATTCACTATAACCCTTCCCCCAATTATAACAGTCTTATAAAATGTATGACTTGAATGATTCACTATAAACCTTCCCCCAATTATAATAGTCTTATAAAATGCATGACTTGAATGATTCACTATAACCCTTCCCCCAATTATAATAGTCTTATAAAATGCAAGGATCCACTGAAATTGGTCAAATTTTGCTTTATCATTTTAACTTGCTTTACTGCATTGCTTTGTTTGGTTCTTGACACATAAAAAGTAATAATAACAAAAAGAACATAAAATCAGCATTGATTAGATCATAAATAATCAATATGCTTCTTTGCGTAACAACATGCAAAGTTGTGAAAAGTTATATCCCTTGCCATTGCCATTGAGACTGTCTGTGATAAACCTTTGCACAGCATTATGAGTTTAGGGTGTTCTTGGGCAACATATGAGAGGAAGGTAAATTATTTGCATGGTTCTTGCTGCAAGAATGTCAAGAACCTTGATATATATTGGTATGTACATGCATCTCCTGTCTGCATGGGTTCGAGTTTAACATTTGGCTAATGTGGATATCTGAGAAAGCTTGCCAGTAACTTCTCGTGGGTCGGTGGTTCTTTCATAGGTTTTCCTGGGTTCTTCCTCCACCATTAATACTGCCACCATGTATAGACTATCGTGTGCTGAAAAATAGCATTAAGCCCTACAAAAACAACAACATGCAGCTCAATTTGATTAAATTGTTAAAATTAGGCAGTTAAGTGATATATCTTTTACCATTATTATGAATGGCAAAAAAAATTACATTTTTCAAACAAGATGTCTTATTATTTTCAGTTTCACTAACAAGATTCTATTATTTGTATTCAATCAAGATTTGACTAGTATACATTTACCTGGATAGTCAAGTTATTTGACAATGTGTTGACATTAAAGTACAGCTTTAGTCAGATTTCTAGATAGTACATATTAATATCTATGTATTACACACTTAATCTCTATGTATTACATATTAATCTCTAGTCATTACACATTAATCTCTATATATTACACATTAATCTCTATGTATTACATATTAATCTCTATGTATTACACATTAATCTATGTATTACACATTAATCTATGTATTACACATTAATCTCTATGTATTACACATTAATCTCTATGTATTACACATTAATCTCTATGTATTACACATTAATCTCTATGTATTACACATTAATCTCTATGTATTACACATTAATCTCTATGTATTACACATTAATCTCTATGTATTACACATTAATCTATGTATTACACATTTATCTCTATGTATTACACATTAATCTCTATGTATTACACATTAATCTCTATGTATTACACATTAACTTTTACATAATACATATTAATCTATATGCATTACCTATCAATCTCTATGTATTACATATCAATCTCTATGTATTACATATCAATCTCTAGGTATTACATATTAATCTCTAGGTATTACATATTAATCTCTAGGTATTACACATTAATCTCTAGGTATTACATATCAATCTATAGGTATTACATATTAATCTCTAGGTATTACATATTAATCTCTAGGTATTACACATTAATCTCTAGGTATTACATATTAATCTCTAGGTATTACATATTAATCTCTAGGTATTACACATTAATCTCTAGGTATTACATATTAATCTCTAGGTATTACATATTTATCTCTAGGTATTACATATTAATGAAATGTGTGATGTGATGGGACAATGGTTCATATAATCTGTTTTAAATTTCCATTAAAATTAACCCATAATCAAAATAGCAATTGACTGCTTATTCAATGATATTAATTTTCCATTAAAAATAACCCATCAGCAAAATAGTAATTGACTGCTTATTCAAATATATTATTTTTCCATTAGAAATACCCCATCACCAAAATAGCAATTTACTGCTTATTCAAAGATGTTATTTTTCTAACCCATCATCAAAACAGCAATTGACTACTTATTAAAAGATATTATTTTTCCATTAGAATTAACCCTTCCTCATGTTAAAATGCAAGTTACATTGATGGGATGTCCAGTTGCATGTTTTGGTACCTTACCATGCTAAAATTGATTTCCAAAGTTGAAGAGTGATGTCTGCAAAGAATGATAATGTAATGTAGTGTTAGTGTATGAAACTATTTTTAATTTAGTAATACTTACCTGCTATCTCAGTCCTCCTCCTGCAGTTTTTATTTAAAATCTCCAATTACTGACTACAGTGTACTAATGAAAGTATCCTATTATAAATAAGTAACAAATAGGTGGGCTTTTCACCTTGGACTGGGGACTATGCTTTTAAAAAGATATAACTTGACATAATAACAGCAAGTAATGTATTAATTGGCTTTTAAAGACAGTATTATTTTTGTCTGTGTCACAATGACTTAAGCATAATTAATATTACTATGTCAGTGTTTTGTTCAAAATTTAAGACAGCAAAATTAAAAACAGTTCATTATATTCTGAATAAATTGTTCAAAACATTATGAGATAGCATCCCATGAAAAAATAATACAAGTTTAAATTACCTCGTTGAACAAGGACTTCTCTGCAGTATAGAAAACTATTTGTTTCTGCAATCCAATGTTGATATAAACCATTGGTGTACAATGGAAAGGAAACCATGGACATGATAAACACTGGGAAAATAAGGCGTAATACCTGGAAAAGAAAGAATAAGTTGTATATGCATGAAGATGATTTGATTAAATAGGGTTACTACATACACTTACACGAGTAATGGATGACAAGTTCCTGTCCTCCCAATTCTAGATTTAATAGAATAACGTTCCTCAGGGATCAGAGTTCAATTAAATTTTGTGCAAAACTTTACATGAATATTACCTTACATAAGTTTAATATACAGCTTACCATATCATTGGACTAAATTCTTTTGGAAGCACTCTTGATTTTACATTTTTTCTATGAAACCATTTTTCCCTCTTAGATTCTGCAAATTGTGTCACTGACAGTCTACCATACTTGTGTCCTTTTACTGCTTACAATATGTGGACTCCCATATGCCAAGCTGGGATATAACATATAAATATTTCCTTTGATTATATGTGTCCTTTTACTGCTTATTGTATGTGGACTCCCATATGCCAAACTGGGATATAACATAAATATTTCCTTTCATTAAACTTGTGTTAACTGCTTACTGTATGTGTACTCCCATATGCCAAACTGGGATATAACCTGTAAATATTTCCTTTCACTAAACTTGTGTTAACTGCTTACTATATGTGGACTTGCATATGCCAAACTGGGATATGTTGTTAACAGTTGTAGGGTTTAACACCATTTTTCAGACAAGATAGGCTATAATGGCAGCCAGTATTAATGGTGGTGGAAGAACCCAAGAAAACTCTGGAAAGAACCACTGACACGCAAGAAGATACTGGCAAACTTTCTCATGTACCCACATTGGTTGAATCCAAGACTTGAACCCACGCAAATAGAGGTGAGATGGCAGTGATCCATAACTATGAGCACTTTAGACCACTCTGCAACTCTGGGCCCCCCAAATTGGGATATAACATCTAAATATTTCCTTTGATTAAATTTGTGTTAACTGCTTACTGTATGTGGACTCCCGCTTATTAGGCAATTTCTAAGATGACAAAGGGTTCCATGAATAATGAAAACACCATGTCCACATGTATAGATGTACAATAGGCCTGATGTCCACATGTATAGATGTACAATAGGCCTGATGTCCACATGTATAGATGTACAATAGGCCTGATGTCCACATGTATAGATAGATGTACAATAGGCCTGATGTCCACATGTATAGATGTACAATAGGCCTGATGTCCACATGTATAGATAGATGTACAATAGGCCTGATGTCCACATGTATAGATGTACAATAGGCCTGATGTCCACATGTACAGATGTACAATAGGCCTGATGTTCACATGTATAGATGTACAATAGGCCTGATGTCCACATGTATAGATGTACAATAGGCCTGGTGTCCACATGTTTTGTGATGTACAAAGGGCCTTATGTCCACATGCTTTCTGATGTACCATAGGCCTGATGTCCACATGCTTTGTGATGTACAACAGACCTGATGTCTAAATGCTTTGTGATGTACAATAGGCCTGATGTCCACATGCTTTGTGATGTACAAAAAGCCTGATGTCTACATGCTTATAGATGTACAATAGGCCTGATGTCTACATGGTTATAGATGTACAAAAGGCCTGATGTCTACATGCTTATAGATGTACAAAAGGCCTGCTGTATACATGCTTTGTGATGTACAATAGGCTTGATGTATACATGCTTATGTACAATATACCTGATGTCTACATGCTTACAGATGTACAATAAGCCTGATGTACAATAGGCCTGATACCCACATGCTTAGAGATGTACAACAGACCTGATATATGCAGGCTTTGGGATGTACAATAGGCCTGATGTCCATGTGCTTTGTGATGTACAATAGGCCTGATGTCCATGTGCTTTGTGATGTACAATAGGCCCAGTGTCCACAGGTCTTGAGAATACAATATAATTTATGTCTACATACTTATAGATGTACAATATACCTGATGTATACATGTTTACAGATGTACAATAGGCCCTATGTCCACATGTTTACAGACATACAATGGACCTGATGTCCACATGTCTAGAGATGTACAATGGACCTTATGTACGTTCACTCCTGGATGTAGCAGGATGGAACTATTGGTGCTAAGAGTCCTGGAGGATCAGTTCTTAGCATGGCGAATTCACATCCAAAAGGGTATTGATATCTGATATTGGATCAGTGGGTGTCAAGTATCTTGGTTGTGTGTTTGGGCAAGACACTTTAACCCAAAAGCTCCAACACTAAATAATCTATTTGTGTTGCTGTGCCACAAAACAAAACAACCAAAAGCGGTCCCAACTGGTAAAAAGCAGTCCCATCTGGTGAAATTCTGTTGAGATGTGTATTCGCTGTCTGGAAAATGGGATACTAATAGGAAAATTGGTCCCCTGATGAGATTAATGTTGGTTCATCAAATGGGCATACAATCATTATATTCAAAGAAAAAAAATAAAAGTTGTGTTTATATGAAATGTTATTTGCTATTTTTTCTCAACCAAATTTTCATTTTGTTTTCTTCTTGTTTTGAATTTCCATACTTCTGAGTAATTTTCTTTCTTGCAAAGCTTTCACAACTTTTAGGGACAAGTCAAGTACATCCACTGGATTGAGTTTCATAAAACTGTGGGTCCAAAAGTATCACAGTCCTAAACTCAATGGGTTCATCAGAATGTCCAGGATGCACTGGAAGCAATGAGAGCTATGCTTATTTCTTCATTATTCTGGCTTGAACTCATGGGGAAAATCCAAATAGAATACTTTTAAAAATAAATATTGTTTTACATGTGAAAAATCTCACCTGTAATGCTACTTTGTTCCTCATCTATTGGATTGAGATTTACCATATTGAAGTGCTGTACTGGTAGACTTTACCTAAAAGACATGCAAGACAATATTAACCATTTTGATAAATAAATTAAAAATATTCAAAGCAGAAATGCAACTGTAAAATGAAATATTGAAAGAACTGGGATATGTGTCAAATATGGATAATCAACAAGGCAGCAAGTGTTGGTCTTGGCGCAGCTGGAATCACATCCACAACAAACATTATAGGTGTATCAATAACTGGTGTTATAGGTGTATCAGTAACTGGTGTTATAGGTGTATCAGTAACTGGTGTTATAGGTGTATCAATAACTGGTGTTATAGGTGTATCAGTAACTGGTGTACAGTTATAGGTGTATCAATAACTGGTGTTATAGGTGTATCAGTAACTGGTGTACAGTTATAGGTGTATCAACTGGTGTTATAGGTGTATCAATAACTGGTGTTATAGGTGTATCAATAACTGATGTTATAGGTGTATCAATAACTGGTGTTATAGGAGTATCAATAACTGGTATAATTATAGGTGTATCAGTAACTGGTGTTATAGGTGTATCAGTAACTGGTGTTATAGGTGTATCAGTAACTGGTGTTATAGGTGTATCAGTAACTGGTGTTAAAGGTGTAACAATAACTGGTGTTATAGGTGTATCAATAACTGATGTTATAGGTGTATCAATAACTGATGTTATAGGTGTATCAATAACTGATGTTATAGGTGTATCAATAACTGATGTTATAGGTGTATCAGTAACTGGTGTTATAGGTGTATCAGTAACTGGTATCATAGGTGTATCAGTAACTGGTATCATAGGTGTATCAGTAACTGGTATTATAGGTGTATCAGTAACTGGTGTTATAGGAGTATCAATAACTGGTGTTAAAGGTGTAACAATAACTGGTGTTATAGGTGTATCAATAACTGATGTTATAGGTGTATCAATAACTGATGTTATAGGTGTATCAATAACTGATGTTATAGGTGTATCAATAACTGATGTTATAGGTGTATCAATAACTGATGTTATAGGTGTATCAATAACTGGTGTTATAGGTGTATCAATAACTGATGTTATAGGTGTATCAATAACTGATGTTATAGGTGTATCAATAACTGGTGTTATAGGTGTATCAATAACTGGTGTTATAGGAGTATCAATAACTGGTGTTATAGGTGTATCAATAACTGGTGTTATAGGAGTATCAGTAACTGGTGTTAAAGGTGTAACAATAACTGGTGTTATAGGTGTATCAATAACTGATGTTATAGGTGTATCAGTAACTGGTATCATAGGTGTATCAGTAACTGGTATCATAGGTGTATCAGTAACTGGTATTATAGGTGTATCAGTAACTGGTGTTATAGGTGTATCAGTAACTGGTGTTATAGGAGTATCAATAACTGGTGTTAAAGGTGTAACAATAACTGGTGTTATAGGTGTATCAATAACTGATGTTATAGGTGTATCAATAACTGATGTTATAGGTGTATCAATAACTGATGTTATAGGTGTATCAATAACTGATGTTATAGGTGTATCAATAACTGATGTTATAGGTGTATCAATAACTGGTGTTATAGGTGTATCAATAACTGATGTTATAGGTGTATCAATAACTGATGTTATAGGTGTATCAATAACTGGTGTTATAGGTGTATCAATAACTGGTGTTATAGGAGTATCAATAACTGGTGTTATAGGTGTATCAATAACTGGTGTTATAGGAGTATCAGTAACTGGTGTTAAAGGTGTAACAATAACTGGTGTTATAGGTGTATCAGTAACTGGTGTTAAAGGTGTAACAATAACTGGTGTTATAGGTGTATCAGTAACTGGTGTACAGTTATAGGTGTATCAATAACTGATGTTATAGGTGTATCAATAACTGGTGTTATAGGAGTATCAATAACTGGTATAATTATAGGTGTATCAGTAACTGGTGTTATAGGAGTATCAATAACTGGTGTTATAGGTGTATCAATAACTGATGTTATAGGTGTATCAATAACTGGTGTTATAGGAGTATCAGTAACTGGTGTTAAAGGTGTAACAATAACTGGTGTTATAGGTGTATCAGTAACTGGTGTTATAGGAGTATCAATAACTGGTGTTATAGGAGTATCAGTAACTGGTGTTATAGGTGGTGCTGGTAAAATAAATTTAATATGATTACAATCTCGAATAGTTTCAATACCAATGACAATTACACGAACAGAAAGAACAAAAGAAATTTTGCAAATTTCAACTCCAGATAGACTTTATATATATATGAAATTGGTACCATTTGGAATAGTAAATTTGAGTTTAATGAACATGATGACATTTAGTCTAAATAATTGCGATGCATACATTGATGATGTTGTCATTTATTACACCTATAAGGATCACTGGAAACCATTCAGAAATTATTTGATCAGCTCAATAAATTTTGACCATTAATTTAGGTAAACATGAGCTACAAATCAAAGTTCCATTGTCTGAGAAAATGATCTAAGGCTTTTGACAAGTTAAAGGTCATATTTAAAATTTTAAAAGGTGGAACCTTTATTTCAGCTCCAGATTTTGATCAGTAATTTAAAATGTATGTTCTTGAAAGGAGTTTGAGGTTGGGGTTGGTGGCATATTGATTCAAGAAGACAACAATAGTGGGTATTATCCAATTTTCTAAAAGAAACTTTAAAGAGGCACCAATGAAATTATTCCATAATCAAGAAGGAATGTTTGTATTTGATGATGACTCAGCAATACTTTGAAGTTTGTATTAGTTCAACTCCTTCTGTGATTCATTGCATTCATTGAATGCCCCGTTACTGTCATTAGAAAAATGAAAAAGAAAATTCAGAGATTGTTGAGACAGAGTTTGATCAATCATATTTAGTATTTATATTCATTGGAAACTTTCCTATGTAATTTTAGTTATATGTATGTTTGACTAATATGTATCAAAGAGAGCTTTATTGAATAAATCCTTAATTTTCTTTATAAAGGGAGATGTTATATATACTTATTTTTTGTACATAGTTTTTCCCATTGTTGTAAATTATTTGGTTCATTTTGAAACCAACTTATTAGATAGCTAACATTTGTCCATGAGTGTTGTCTAAATATTATGATCATAGGTATGAACCTGTTTACTTGAATCTGAGTTCAGGACAGTGATGTTCTTTACTACAATTTACATGTCTGTATTTTACTATTGGTTATTCGTGGCATACCTCATGTTTGTCATGTTCTTTACAACAATGTGTGTATTTGATTTACATTTGTAAAGCTGCTTTAAAAAAATTTAGTCATACCACTAAAACATTTTGCAGTGTGCCAGATTATAGTGATGTCTAATGCTGGGACATCGTGCCGCAGACATGCAGCATCATGTTCCGTCCAGTCACATTATCCTGACATCTGGCAAAGCATCCTAACAGTAAACTCTTAATACCGAGCACATAGCAAACCAGTCCTAACAGTAAACTCTTAACACCGAGCAAAGCAGCCACTAGTACCAGTGTTATACGGTTTTTGGTATAACTCAGATTTGTTTTTTAATAACAACCGTCTGCTTCCGAGGCAGACATTCTAACTACTCAGGTCATCACCCTTATGTTGTATTACAGTGACTTTCTGCAAGGCTCTAAGCAGGGCCGGATCAGGTCAATTGTTGAGGTGGCTTCTAAAATTTCAAAAGGGCACTGACTTTCCTCGCAAGGGTACCAAATAAAAAGTATCTGTATCTATTTAATCAAAGTGTGCATAATACCCAAATAATGTGCGAAAGAATAAAACTAAAGTCAAATTTCAAGTGACAAGTGCCGGGGGGGGGGTAGACGGGCAGAAAGTCCGTTACCACCCTCTCCAACCCCATGGCCCAGCTAAGGCAATTTCACCACTTTAACACCTCTAAATATTGAAAGTTACTAACTAGTTAGCATCGTATTACAAAGTGTGGATAATTTAGGCATTGTAATATACTGCTATTTTAGGCATACCTAATTAGCGAATCATGAAACCCATCAATCTGATGTGTATTTCTACTTTCAATGTTATTTCACTAGCCTACTGGCGGAAATGGCTACGCCATGTTCCGATAATGAAGACGTAAATTAGTCGAGACAACTCATGTCCGCACTCAATAACAGTGAAAATCGAAGCTGAAAGTGTTTACGTTCATCTGTTATCAATTATATATTTTTATCTGTATACAAAAAAGATCTTATTTAAGCGTATAGGAATAAAAAGACGTAAAACCTGTTTTACCTTGCTTTACAGAGTTTCCACAACTTGAATCCCAACGTAGGTTATTTTTAACAAGGAAAACCCCAGGAGAAAACCGTCCAAAAAATATACATTATCGCTGCTATTTCTGGCAATTAGTCATACAATAATATGACATTTGGTAAGACTGTCGTTAATTATATAATGTTCAAGATAATATAAAACTTTTTTAAAATTTTGTTGTTGTTGTTGTTGTTGTTGTTGCAATTTATCTGGAATACAAAAAAATTTATAGGGTCTAACGTGTTACCTAAGAAAAAAAAATTTAGTACTCGGGGTGCAGAGAAACACCGGAACGCATCGAAACGCCGGAACGCACATAAACGCCGGAACGCAATAGAACACTGGAACGCAAATCAGTTATATCGTATATGGTATTACGGTACCAATTGTTTTTCCATGCTAATATTTTGTGAAATAAATATACTTTCTATCCTACTTCAGCATGCATGTCACACACTGTCACAGTGAACAATCTTAGATTGCCAATTTGACAAGGACAAAACCAGGTACTCCATTGCATTTAACAGAGATAACTCAGGGCTTATCTAGTCACAACAGACCCAGTTTAACCCAGATGTCCCACATTTTAAAAAAATTGTAAAAAATTACAAAACATTATTTAGATAACAATTATCTGAATTTCACATGCTGCCAAGAGACTTATCTTTCTTTAAAAGCCTCACAGAAAGTACAACTCTTACATAATCCACCAATCATAGCTAGTGTTGTTGTTTATTTCTGAATGCAAGCCCTACACTATAAGCTCCGCCTACCTGGGGTTGTACAATTGGTACCGTTATACCATATACTATAGTGTATATTGGTGGTGTATGTATAATTCATATTTGTGACATTTAATATTATTTTCTGCATGTGATGTAACATCAAACTATATTTTTTTAAAAACTGGAAGCTGTGCATTTTGGCACCATTGATGCCATTGGTTATGGCTCAGATGTCTCTCCATTGTCCTTGACTTGTGCCTGCATGCCGTAGTGGAAATGCTGAACCATGGATATAAATTTTCTCGGAACTTAATTGGCCATTACCTTCCACACGTCTTCTTTGCTGACAGTATCAATGTATCTCGATGTAGATGGAGACAAGCTTAGTGTTTTGATCATGAAATTTCTCTTGTAGTTGCCTCACAGCAAACACCATGTCGATGGTCCACGTTCTTTTCGGAATCCGCACTGGCTTTGTGGCAGTAGTCCCTGGTCAAGGTGCATAGTAAGGCAGTTCAGTAGGATTCTGGTGAGTATTTTTGCTGAAATTGAGAGTAATGATATACCCCAGTGGCTGTTTGCAGACCTGGCAGTCCCTTTGTGTTTATACAGATGGATAATGGAAGTGTCTTTGAATTCATGGGGGACTGTCTCTCTCTGCCATGTCAGTAAACACAGTTGGTGGCACCTTTCTATAAGGGATTTGATCCCTTACTTGTAGACTTCACTTGCGATGGATTTTGAACCAGGTGCTTTGCTTCCTGTGTCTCAAGTAAGGTTGGACGGTCATCCAGTTCTTCTTTGATGGGAAATTGGAGGAGATGATTGATGGCTTTATCGTTAATGGATGAAGGGCGATTCAGGATGCTGTCAATTTCAGCCCATCATTGAAGAATCTTCTCTTTGTCAGTAAATAGTGTGTTTCTGTTTGCGCTCAGAGAAGGGTGGACGATTCAGAGGATGTAGGTTCATATACTACTTTCACTGCACTGTAGAAGTTCTTCATATCAAGCTGGTCTGCATAATGATGGATCTCATTTCAATGATGCTCACAACCGTTTTATCCTGAATACATTCTTGTTGACAACTTGATGCCTTCTCTGAAACAAAACAAACAGTATGAACTCGGAAACGACAAGGTAAAGAACAAACACCCTTTCTCTTGAACAAAACCCACTACAAAATGCATCATCGACTGATCGAACAAACTCTGCAGCATGGATGAATTCTTGAAAGGTTCATGAAGCACTCGAGGCTATACAAGATTGATGAAACTCTACATAGATTTGGACACAAAACACCTACTGTTGCCACCAACAACTTTGAAAAACACTTCTTCAAGTTCGAGAATAATAGCATGTTCGGAACAAAACTACAGAAGATGAACAAAACCAAAAGAACATCAAAATCCTCAATAACCAAAAACATCAAGATAAGCTCATTGCCAATAATGCCATTATCATCGTGACATTCTTTGATGAATATCATTGCCAATAATGCCTTTATCATCATGACATTCTTTGATGAATATCATTGCCAATAATGCCTTTATCATCATGACATTCTTTGATGAATATCATTGCCAATAATGCCTTTATCATCGTGACATTCTTTGATGAATATCATTGCCAATAATGCCTTTATCATCGTGACATTCTTTGATGAATATCATTGCCAATAATGCCTTTATCATCGTGACATTCTTTGATGAATATCATTGCCAATAATGCCTTTATCATCATGACATTCTTTGATGAATATCATTGCCAATAATGCCTTTATCATCATGACATTCTTTGATGAATATCATTGCCAATAATGCCTTTATAATCATGACATTCTTTGATGAATATCATTGCCAATAATGCCTTTATCATCATGACATTCTTTGATGAATATCATTGCCAATAATGCCTTTATCATCATGACATTCTTTGATGAATATCATTGCCAATAATGCCTTTATCATCATGACATTCTTTGATGAATATCATTGCCAATAATGCCTTTATCATCGTGACATTCTTTGATGAATATCATTGCCAATAATGCCTTTATCATCATGACATTCTTTGATGAATATCATTGCCAATAATGCCTTTATCATCATGACATTCTTTGATGAATATCATTGCCAATAATGCCTTTATCATCGTGACATTCTTTGATGAATATCATTGCCAATAATGCCTTTATCATCATGACATTCTTTGATGAATAACTCGTCGCAATTGAAACCAAAATACTAATCTCTTGTTGGATAAAAGTATATACACTGGTGCAGCTGTTCTTGATCTCTCCAAAATTTGCATGCTCAAATTTCATTAAATCAAAAACAAGTATAATGGCAATAAAGCCACACTGCTTATGACTTATGCCAATTCTCTGCCCATGACGTCAACGCAAACATAAAAAAAGGATTACGCCATATTGACGATAAATGATACTCTACAGATGGTATTCACACACTCGTACACTGACATTACCATGCACATGAGTAGAGCCATGAGAAATTACACATGACAAAGTGAGCCAGAACCCCCAGCAGCACAATTGACAGGGAAACACTAATAAAAACCAGAATCCCTATTCCCCAGTTGTAAATAGACCATGGGTGACACTCTTGATCACTATTTATCACACAGCTGTAAATAGACCATGGGTGACACTCTTGATCACTCTTTATCACACAGCTGTAAATAGACCATGGGTGACACTCTTGATCACTCTTTATCACACAGCTGTAAATAGACCATGGGTGACACTCTTGATCACTCTTTATCACACAGCTGTAAATAGACCATGGGTGACACTCTTGATCACTCTTTATCACACAGTTATAAATAGACCATGGGTGACACTCTTGATCACTCTTTATCACACAGTTATAAAAGCTTGTCATATAAACTATTTTTGTTTTAAATATGTTAGTGAAATACATCATGAATTTACTTATGATGCATTGAAACTGCTCCAGTGGCCTAGTTGTTAGAACCTCTGCCCGGAAGCGGTATCTCATGGGTTTAATTCCCGGCTGAATCATACCAAAGAATTAAAAAAATTGTACTAACAGTTGCCTTGCTTGATGCTCAGCATTAAGAGGTTTGTGTTAGGACTGGTCGGCCTGGTGTCAGGATAATGTGACTGGGTGGGACATCATGCTACATGTCTGTGGCATGATGCCCCATTGCTACATTACTATAAACTGCCTCACTGCAGACATCATAGCGATATGACTGAAAAATTGTTAAAGCTACGTTAAAAATCCTAATCAAACTAACAAACAGTGCAGTGTTAAGAAACAATTTGTTGCAATTCTTGAACTCTTGCAAGTAGTTTGACGTCATGAAATCATTTGTAAATTTTCAAACAAAAACCATGAAAAACTGTTTAGAGAACTTGTTTGTAAAGACATCATCATTGAAGCTATTCTCTAGACATGAGTATGAGCTAGCTTGCAATTTTTTTTCTGGCCATTTAAATGAAACATCTGGCTGGAGGCATGTAATGTTTAATAGTTATTGACATGACAATTTTTACGTTCTTGTAAAATGTTTCAAATAATAAATGAAAATAGAACATGCCATGATATAACATATAAATTTGTAGTGAATTAGAGAATTATATCTTACAATTTTATGCTATAAGCAAAATGAAGGATGAAGACTTCATCACTTAATCAACCCCTATTTACATACAGTAAAACTTGTTTTGAAAGACCACTTTCATTATTTTGAGAGACCAATTGTTTTGGGAGGCCAGAATCTCCATTTACAGATTTATTGATTATATCGTGCTATGACCTGTTATGAGAGACCACCTGTCTTCATAGACCATTATTTGTTGGCAGAAGGGATGGTCTTTCAAGACAGGTTCAACTGTAATGTTGAATTTCGCCTAGCAAAATAAATAAGGATAATCACACAGACAAAATATTCAATTTAGCTTTTAAATTGTTTTCTAATTAAGTAAACAATACTAATATTGCCCCAAAATTGAATTAAGGATACAGATTTTAGTATCTTGTCAACCTAGCTGAAATAGTTTATTTTCAGAATAAATTATATGACCAACCTGAAATATTCTGTATTATGGGTGTAGTGAATTAACTAAGATATAAAATAAGCACTGCATATTAAAATATTAGCAGTTATATATATATATATATATATATATATATATATATATATATATATATATATATATATATATATATTTATATATATATATACATATATATATATCTATATCTATATATATATCTATATCTATATATATATATCTATATATATATATATATATATATATATATATATATATATATATATATATATATATATGAAGTCCTGTATCACATCCCACATCTTCATTTCAGGTGTTAACCAACCTTTTAATCAGTGCATTATCATTAATAAATATAAGTGTATGCCAGAACCCTCCCCCCCCCCAATTGTATTTACATTGTAATATACATTGATGTTACAAATATTTCCATACGCACAGCAATACACAGTTACGTTTTGCTGTTTTTGGGGTTATTCTGAATTTAATTCAGTACTACCCTAAACCAATGATCCATTTTGATTCTGTGTTACTTCCAGTGTAATACTGCCCTTCAAGTATATTTATCAAATTTATCTTTCTAACAACCTCAACAAAGAGACAAAAAAACAAAAATAAAATTACTCTATAACAATTTTTTAAATCAGTTGATAGAGAAATATAATTTCCCAAAATGTTAGCATTAATATGATTATTAAATAGTACCTACAACAACATTTGGTTGAAATGCTCCAAAAAACATTAGGTTGAAATGCTCCAAATAACATTAGGTTGAAATGTTCCAAATAACATTAGGTTGAAATGCTCCAAATAACATTAGGTTGAAATGCTCCAAATAAGATTAGGTTGAAATGTTCCAAATAACATTAGGTTGAAATGCTCCAAATAACATTTGGTTGAAATGCTCCAAATAACATTAGGTTGAAATGCTCCAAATAACATTAGGTTGTAATGCTACAAAATAACATTAGGTTGAAATGTTCCAAATAACATTAGGTCGAAATGCTCCAAATAACATTAGGTTGAAATGTTCCAAATAACATTAGGTTGAAATACTCCAAATAACATTTGGTTGAAATGCTCCAAATAACATTAGGTTCTAATGCTCCAAAATAACATTAGGTTGAAATGCTCCAAATATAATAATAGTACGGTGGGATGAGAAGGCAAATCATTTAGTACTGGGACTGCACAGAGTAGATAGACAGTCATTTAGTACTGGGACTGCACAGAGCAGATAGACAGCCAATTAGTACTGGGACTCCACAGAGCAGATGGACAGTCATTTAGTACTGGGACTGCACAGAGCAGATAGTCATTTAGTACTGGGACTGCACAAAGCATATATTCATTTAGTACTAGGACTGAACAGAGCAGATAGCCTCTCATTTAGTATTGGGACTGCACAGAGCAGATAGACAGTCATTTAATACTGGGACTGCACAGAGCAGATAGTCATTTAGTACTGGGGCTGCACAGAGCAGATAGTCATTTAGTATTGGGACTGCACAGAGCAGATAGACAGTCATTTAGTACTTTGACTGCACAGAGCAGATAGACAGTCATTTAGTACTGGGACTGCACAGAGCAGATAGGAAATTAGTACTGGGACTGCACAGAGCAGATAGAAAGTCATTTAGTACTGGGACTGCATAGAGCAGATAGTCATTTAGTACTGGGACTGCACAGAGCAGATAGTCATTTAGTATTGGGACTGCACAGAGCAGATAGTCATTTAGTACTGGGACTGCACAGAGCTGATAGTCATTTAGTATTGGGACTGCACAGAGCAGATAGACAGTCATTTAGTACTTTGACTGCACAGAGCAGATAGACAGTCATTTAGTACTGGGACTGCATAGATCAGATAGTCATTTAGTACTGGGACTGCACAGAGCAGATAGTCATTTAGTATTGGGACTGCACAGAGCAGATAGACAGTCATTTAGTACTGGGACTGCACAGAGCAGATAGTCAGTCATTTAGTACTGGGACTGCATAGAGCAAATAGTCATTTAGTACTGGGACTGCACAGAGAAGATAGTCATTTAGTCCTTTGACTGCACAGAGCAGATAGACAGTCATTTAATACTGGGACTGCACAGAGCAGATAGTCATTTAGTACTGGGACTGCACAAAGCAGATAGTCATTTAGTACTGGGACTGCACAAAGCAGATAGTCATTTAGTACTGGTACTGCACAGAGCAGATAGATAGTGATTTAGTATTGGGACTGCACAGAGCAGGTAGACAGTCATTTAGTACTTTGACTGCACAGAGCAGATAGACAGTCATTTAGTACTGGGACTGCACAGAGCAGATAGTCATTTAGTACTTGGACTGCACAAAGCAGATAGTCATTTAGTACTGGGACTGCACAAAGCAGATTGTCATTTAGTACTGGGACTTCACAGAGCAGATAGATAGTCATTTAGTATTGGGACTGCACAGAGCAGATAGACAGTCATTTAGTACTTTGACTGCACAGAGCAGATAGACAGTCATTTAGTACTGGGACTGCACAGAGCAGATAGACAGTCATTTAATACTGGGACTGCACAGAACAGTTAGTCATTTAGTACTGGGACTGAACAGAGCACATAGACAGCCATTTAGTACTGGGACTGCACAAAGCAGATAGACAGTGTTTTCGTACTGGGACTGCACAAAGCAGATAGTCATTTAGTACTGGGACTGCACAGAGCAGATAGTCATTTAGCACTGGGACTGCACAGAGCAGATAGACAGTCATTTAGTACTGGGACTGCACAGAGTAGATAGACAGTCATTTAGTACTGGGACTTCACAGAGCAGATAGACAGTCATTCTTTACTGGGACTGCACAGATCAGATAGTCATTTAATACTGGGACTGCATTGAGCAGATACATAGTCATTTAGTACTGAGATTGCATAGACCAGATAGTCATTTAGTACTGGGACTGCACAGAGCAGATAGTCATTTAGTACTGGTACTGCACAGAGCAGAGAGACAGTCATTTAGTACTGGGACTGCACAGAGTTGATAGACAGTCATGTAGTACTGGGACTGCACAGAGCAGATAGTCATTCAGTACTGGGACTGCACAGAGCAGATAGTCATTTAGTACTGGGACTGCACAGAGCAGATATATAGTCATTTAGTACTGGGACTGCATAGAGGAGATAGTCATTTAGTACTGGGACTGCACAGAGCAGATAATCATTTAGTACTGGGACTGCACAGAGCAGATAGGAAATTAGTACTGGGACTGCACAGAGCAGATAGAAAGTCATTTAGTACTGGGACTGCATAGAGCAGATAGTCATTTAGTACTGGGACTGCACAGAGCAGATAGTCATTTAGTATTGGGACTGCACAGAGCAGATAGTCATTTAGTACTGGGACTGCACACAGCTGATAGTCATTTAGTATTGGGACTGAACAGAGCAGATAGACAGTCATTTAGTACTGGGACTGCATAGAGGAGATAGACATTTAGTACTGGGACTGCACAGAGCAGATAGTCATTTAGTACTGGGACTGCACAGAGCAGATAGGAAATTAGTACTGGGACTGCACAGAGCAGATAGAAAGTCATTTAGTACTGGGACTGCAAAGAGCAGATAGTCATTTAGTACTGGGACTGCACAGAGCAGATAGTCATTTAGTATTGGGACTGCACAGAGCAGATAGTCATTTAGTACTGGGACTGCACAGAGCAGATAGACAGTCATTTAGTACTTGGACTGCATAGAGCAGATAGTCATTTAGTACTGGGACTGCACAGAGCAGATAGTCATTTAGTATTGGGACTGCACAGAGCAGATAGTCATTTAGTACTGGGACTGCACAGAGCTGATAGTCATTTAGTATTGGGACTGCACAGAGCAGATAGACAGTCATTTAGTACTTTGACTGCACAGAGCAGATAGACAGTCATTTAGTACTGGGACTGCATAGAGCAGATAGTCATTTAGTACTGGGACTGCACAGAGCAGATAGTCATTTAGTATTGGGACTGCACAGAGCAGATAGACAGTCATTTAGTACTGGGACTGCACAGAGCAGATAGTCAGTCATTTAGTACTGGGACTGCATAGAGCAGATAGTCATTTAGTACTGGAACTGCACAGAGAAGATAGTCATTTAGTCTTTTGACTGCACAGAGCAGATAGACAGTCATTTAATACTGGGACTGCACAGAGCAGATAGTCATTTAGTACTGGGACTGCACAAAGCAGATAGTCATTTAGTACTGGGACTGCACAAAGCAGATAGTCATTTAGTACTGGGACTGCACAGAGCAGATAGATAGTGATTTAGTATTGGGACTGCACAGAGCAGGTAGACAGTCATTTAGTACTTTGACTGCACAGAGCAGATAGACAGTCATTTAGTACTGGGACTGCACAGAGCAGATAGTCATTTAGTACTTGGACTGCACAAAGCAGATAGTCATTTAGTACTGGGACTGCACAAAGCAGATTGTCATTTAGTACTGGGACTTCACAGAGCAGATAGATAGTCATTTAGTATTGGGACTGCACAGAGCAGATAGACAGTCATTTAGTACTTTGACTGCACAGAGCAGATAGACAGTCATTTAGTACTGGGACTGCACAGAGCAGATAGACAGTCATTTAATACTGGGACTGCACAGAACAGTTAGTCATTTAGTACTGGGACTGAACAGAGCACATAGACAGCCATTTAGTACTGGGACTGCACAAAGCAGATAGACAGTGTTTTCGTACTGGGACTGCACAAAGCAGATAGTCATTTAGTACTGGGACTGCACAGAGCAGATAGTCATTTAGTACTGGGACTGCACAGAGCAGATAGACAGTCATTTAGTACTGGGACTGCACAGAGTAGATAGACAGTCATTTAGTACTGGGACTTCACAGAGCAGATAGACAGTCATTCTTTACTGGGACTGCACAGATCAGATAGTCATTTAATACTGGGACTGCATTGAGCAGATACATAGTCATTTAGTACTGAGATTGCATAGAGCAGATAGTCATTTAGTACTGGGACTGCACAGAGCAGATAGTCATTTAGTACTGGTACTGCACAGAGCAGAGAGACAGTCATTTAGTACTGGGACTGCACAGAGTTGATAGACAGTCATGTAGTACTGGGACTGCACAGAGCAGATAGTCATTCAGTACTGGGACTGCACAGAGCAGATAGTCATTTAGTACTGGGACTGCACAGAGCAGATAGATAGTCATTTAGTACTGGGACTGCATAGAGCAGATAGTCATTTAGTACTGGGACTGCACAGAGCAGATAGTCATTTAGTACTGGGACTGCACAGAGCAGATAGGAAATTAGTACTGGGACTGCACAGAGCAGATAGAAAGTCATTTAGTACTGGGACTGCATAGAGCAGATAGTCATTTAGTACTGGGACTGCACAGAGCAGATAGTCATTTAGTATTGGGACTGCACAGAGCAGATAGTCATTTAGTACTGGGACTGCACACAGCTGATAGTCATTTAGTATTGGGACTGAACAGAGCAGATAGACAGTCATTTAGTACTGGGACTGCATAGAGGAGATAGTCATTTAGTACTGGGACTGCACAGAGCAGATAGTCATTTAGTACTGGGACTGCACAGAGCAGATAGGAAATTAGTACTGGGACTGCACAGAGCAGATAGAAAGTCATTTAGTACTGGGACTGCAAAGAGCAGATAGTCATTTAGTACTGGGACTGCACAGAGCAGATAGTTATTTAGTATTGGGACTGCACAGAGCAGATAGTCATTTAGTACTGGGACTGCACAGAGCAGATAGACAGTCATTTAGTACTGGGACTGCATAGAGCAGATAGTCATTTAGTACTGGGACTGCATAGAGCAGATAGTCATTTAGTATTGGGACTGCACAGAGCAGATAGACAGTCATTTAGTACTGGGACTGCACAGAGCAGATAGTCAGTCATTTAGTACTGGGACTGCATAGAGCAGATAGTCATTTAGTACTGGGACTGCACAGAGCAGATAGTCATTTAGTCCTTTGACTGCACAGACCAGATAGACAGTCATTTAATACTGGGACTGCACAGAGCAGATAGTCATTTAGTACTGGGACTGCACAAAGCAGATAGTCATTTAGTACTGGGACTGCACAAAGCAGATAGTCATTTAGTACTGGGACTGCACAGAGCAGATAAATAGTGATTTAGTATTGGGACTGCAAAGAGCAGGTAGACAGTCATTTAGTACTTTGACTGCACAGAGCAGATAGACAGTCATTTAGTACTGGGACTGCACAGAGCAGATAGTCATTTACTACTTGGACTGCACAAAGCAGATAGTCATTTAGTACTGGGACTGCACATAGCAGATTGTCATTTAGTACTGGGACTTCACAGAGCAGATAGATAGTCATTTAGTATTGGGACTGCACAGAGCAGATAGACAGCCATTTAGTACTTTGACTGCACAGAGCAGATAGATAGTCATTTAGTACTGGGACTGCACAGAGCAGATAGACAGTCATTTAATACTGGGACTGCACAGAACAGTTAGTCATTTAGTACTGGAACTGAACAGAGCACATAGACAGCCATTTAGTACTGGGACTGCACAAAGCAGATATACAGTGTTTTAGTACTGGGAATGCACAAAGCAGATAGACATTTAGTACTGGGACTGCACAGAGCAGATAGTCATTTAGTACTGGGACTGCACAGAGTAGATAGACAGTCATTTAGTACTGGGACTTCACAGAGCAGATAGACAGTCATTCTTTACTGGGACTGCACAGATCAGATAGTCATTTAATACTGGGACTGCATTGAGCAGATACATAGTCATTTATTACTGAGACCGCATAGAGCAGATAGTCATTTAGTACTGGAACTGCACAGAGCAGATAGTCATTTAGTACTTGTACTGCACAGAGCAGAGAGACAGTCATTTAGTACTGGGACTGCACAGAGTAGATAGACAGTCATGTAGTACTGGGACTGCACAGAGCAGATAGTCATTCAGTACAGGGACTGCACAGAGCAGATAGTCATTTAGTACTGGGACTGCACAGAGCAGATAGATAGTCATTTAGTACTGGGACTGCATAGAGGAGATAGTCATTTAGTACTGGGACTGCACAGGGCAGATAGTCATTTAGTACTGGGACTGCACTGAGAAGATAGTCATTTAGTACTGGGACTGCACAGAGTAGATAGACAGTCATTTAGTACTGGGACTGCACAGAGCAGATAGACAGTCATTCAGTACTGGGACTGCACATAGCAGATAGTCATTTTGTACTGGAACAGCACAGAGCAGATAGTCATTTAGTACTGGGACTGCACAGAGCAGATAGACAGTCATTTAATACTGGTACAGCACAGAGCAGATAGTCATTTAGTATTGGGAGTGCACAGAGCAATATAGACAGTCATTTAGTACTGGGACTGCACAGAGCAGATAGACAGTCATTTAATACTGGGACTGCACAGAGCAGATAGTCATTTAGTACTGGGACTGCACAGAGAAGATATACAGTCATTTAGTACTGGGACTGCACAGAGCAGATAGACAGTCATTTAATACTGGGACTGCACAGAGCACATAGTCATTTAGGAATGGGAAAGCACAGAGCAGATACACAGTCATTAGTACTGGGACTGCACAGAGCAGATAGACAGTCATTCAATACTGGAACTGCACAGAGCAGATAGTCGTTTAGTACTGGGACTGCACAGAGCAGATAGACAGTCAATTAGTACCGGGACTGCACAGAGCAGATAGACAGTCATTTAATACTGGGACTGCACAGAGCAGATAGACAGTCATTCAATACTGGAACTGCACAGAGCAGATAGTCGTTTAGTACTGGGACTGCACATAGCAGATAGACAGTCAATTTAGGAATGGGAAAGCACAGAGCAGATACACAGTCATTAGTACTGGGACTGCACAGAGCAGATAGACAGTCATTCAATACTGGAACTGCACAGAGCAGATAGTCGTTTAGTACTGGGACTGCACAGAGCAGATAGACAGTCAATTAGTACCGGGACTGCACAGAGCAGATAGACAGTCATTTAATACTGGGACTGCACAGAGCAGATAGTCATTTAGTACTGGGACTGCACAGAGCAGATTGTCATTTAGAACTGGGACTGCACAGAGCAGATAGTCTTTTAGTACTGGGACTGCACAGAGCAGATAGACAGTCATTTAGTACTGGGACTGCACAGAGAAAATAGACATTCATTTATTACTAGGAATGCACAGAGCAGATAGTCATTTAGTACTGGGACTGCACAAAGCATATATTCATTTAGTACTAGGACTGAACAGATCAGATAAACAGTCATTTAGTACTGGGACTGTACAGAGAAGATAGACAGTCATTTAATACTGGGACTGCACAGAGCAGATAGTCATTTAGTATTGGGACTGCACAGAGCAGATAGAGAGTCATTTAGTACTTTGAGTGCACAGAGCAGAGAGACAGTCATTTAGTACTGGGACTGCATAGAGCAGATAGTCATTTAGTACTGGGACTGCATAGAGCAGATAGTCATTTAGTACTGGGACTGCACAAAGCAGATAGTCATTTGGTACTGGGACTGCACAGAACAGATAGATAGTCATTTCGTATTGGGACTGCACAGAGCAGGTAGACAGTCATTTAGTACTTTGACTGCACAAAGCAGATAGTCATTTAGTACTTGGACTGCACAGAGAAGATAGATAGTCATTTAGTATTGGGACTGCAAAGAGCAGATAGACAGTCATTTAGTACTTTGACTGCACAGAGCAGATAGACATTCATTTAGTACTGGGACTGCACAGAGCAGATAGTCATTTAGTACTGGGACTGCACAGAGCAGATAGACAATCACTTAGTACTGGGACTGCACAGAGTAGATAGACAGTCATTTAGTACTGGGACTTCACAGAGCAGATAGACAGTCATTCTTTACTGGGACTGCACAGATCAGATAGTCATTTAATACTGGGACTGCATTAAGCAGATACATAGTCATTTATTACTGAGACCGCATAGAGCAGATAGTCATTTAGTACTGGGACTGCACAGAGCAGATAGTCATTTAGTACTTGTACTGCACAGAGCAGAGAGACAGTCATTTAGTACTGGGACTGCACAGAGTAGATAGACAGTCATGTAGTACTGGGACTGCACAGAGCAGATAGTCATTCAGTACAGGGACTGCACAGAGCAGATAGTCATTTAGTACTGGGACTGCACAGAGCAGATAGATAGTCATTTAGTACTGGGACTGCATAGAGGAGATAGTCATTTAGTACTGGGACTGCACAGAGCAGATAGTCATTTAGTACTGGGACTGCACAGAGCAGATAGTCATTTAGTACTGGGACTGCACAGAGTAGATAGACAGTCATTTAGTACTGGGACTGCACAGAGCAGATAGACAGTCATTCAGTACTGGGACTGCACATAGCAGATAGTCATTTAGTACTGGAACAGCACAGAGCAGATAGTCATTTAGTACTGGGACTGCACAGAGCAGATAGACAGTCATTTAATACTGGGACAGCACAGAGCAGATAGTCATTTAGTATTGGGAGTGCATAGAGCAATATAGACAGTCATTTAGTACTGGGACTGCACAGAGCAGATAGACAGTCATTTAATACTGGGACTGCACAGAGCAGATAGTCATTTAGTACTGGGACTGCACAGAGCAGATATACAGTCATTTAGTACCGGGACTGCACAGAGCAGATAGACAGTCATTTAATACTGGGACTGCACAGAGCACATAGTCATTTAGGAATGGGAAAGCACAGAGCAGATACACAGTCATTAGTACTGGGACTGCACAGAGCAGATAGACAGTCATTTAATACTGGAACTGCACAGAGCAGATAGTCGTTTAGTACTGGGACTGCACAGAGCAGATAGACAGTCAAATAGTACCGGGACTGCACAGAGCAGATAGACAGTCATTTAATACTGGGACTACACAGAGCAGATAGTCATTTAGTACTGGGACTGCACAGAGCAGATTGTCATTTAGAACTGTGACTGCACAGAGCAGATAGTCTTTTAGTACTGGGACTGCACAGAGCAGATAGACAGTCATTTAGTACTGGGACTGCACAGAGAAAATAGACATTCATTTAATACTAGGAATGCACAGAGCAGATAGTCATTTAGTACTGGGACTGCACAAAGCATATATTCATTTAGTACTAGGACTGAACAGATCAGATAAACAGTCATTTAGTACTGGGACTGTACAGAGCAGATAGACAGTCATTTAATACTGGGACTGCACAGAGCAGATAGTCATTTAGTATTGGGACTGCACAGAGCAGATAGAGAGTCATTTAGTACTTTGAGTGCACAGAGCAGAGAGACAGTCATTTAGTACTGGGACTGCATAGAGCAGATAGTCATTTAGTACTGGGACTGCACAGAGCAGATAGTCATAAAGTATTGGGACTAAACAGAGCAGATAGACAGTCATTTAGTACTTGGACAGCACAGAGCAGATAGTCAGTCATTTAGTACTGGGACTGCATAGAATAGATATTTATTTAGTACTGGGACTGCACAGAGCAGATAGTCATTTAGTCCTTTGACTGCACAGAGCAGATAGACAGTCATTTAGTACTGGGACTGCACAGAGCAGATAGTCATTTAGTACTGGGACTGCACAGAGCAGATAGATAGTCATTTATTACTGGGACTGCACAAAGCAGATAGTCATTTAGTACTGGGACTGCACAAAGCAGATAGTCATTTGGTACTGGGACTGCACAGAGCAGATAGATAGTCATTTCGTATTGGGACTGCACAGAGCAGGTAGACAGTCATTTAGTACTTTGACTGCACAAAGCAGATAGTCATTTAGTACTTGGATTGCACAGAGAAGATAGATAGTCATTTAGTATTGGGACTGCAAAGAGCAGATAGACAGTCATTTAGTACTTTGACTGCACAGAGCAGATAGACATTCATTTAGTACTGGGACTGCACAGAGCAGATAGACAGTCATTTAATACTGGGACTGCACAGAGCAGTTAGTCATTTAGTACTGGGACTGCACAGAGCAGATAGTCATTTAGTACTGGGACTGCATAGAGCAGATTGTCATTTAGTACTGGGACTGCACAGAGCAGATATACAGTGTTTTAGTACTGGGACTGCACAAAGCAGATAGTCATTTAGTACTTGGACTGCACAGAGCAGATTGTCATTTAGTACTGGGACTGCACAGAGCAGATAGACAGTCATTTAGTACTTGGACTGCACAGAGCAGATAGACAGTCATTCTTTACTGGGACTGCACAGAGCAGATAGTCATTTAATACTGGGACTGCATTGAGCAGATAGATAGTCATTTAGTACTGGGACTGCATAGAGCACATAGTCATTTAGTACTGGGACTGCACAGAGCAGATAGTCATTTAGTACTGGGACTGCACAGAGCAGATAGACAGTCATTTAGTACTGGGTCTGCACAGAGTAGATAGACAGTCATTTAGTACTGGGACTGCACAGAGCAGATAGTCATTTAGTACTGGGACTGCACAGAGAAGATAGTTAGTCATTTAGTACTGGGACTGCATAGAGCAGATAGTCATTTAGTACTGGGACTGCACAGAGCAGATAGTCATTTAGTACTGGGACTGCACAGAGCAGATAGACAGTCATTTAGTACTGGGACTGCACAGACTAGATAGACAGTCATTTATACTGGGACTGCACAGAGCAGATAGATAGTCATTTATTACTGGGACTGCACAAAGCAGATAGTCATTTAGCACTGGGACTGCACAAAGCAGATAGTCATTTGGTACTGGGACTGCACAGAGCAGATAGATAGTCATTTCGTATTGGGACTGCACAGAGCAGGTAGACAGTCATTTAGTACTTTGACTGCACAAAGCAGATAGTCATTTAGTACTTGGACTGCACAGAGAAGATAGATAGTCATTTAGTATTGGGACTGCAAAGAGCAGATAGACAGTCATTTAGTACTTTGACTGCACAGAGCAGATAGACATTCATTTAGTACTGGGACTGCACAGAGCAGATAGACAGTCATTTAATACTGGGTCTGCACAGAGCAGTTAGTCATTTAGTACTGGGACTGCACAGAGCAGATAGACAACCATTTAGTACTGGGACTGCACAAAGCAGATAGTCATTTAGTACTGGGACTGCATAGAGCAGATTGTCATTTAGTACTGGGACTGCACAGAGCAGATATACAGTGTTTTAGTACTGGGACTGCACAAAGCAGATAGTCATCTAGTACTTGGACTGAACAGAGCAGATTGTCATTTAGTACTGGGAATGCACAGAGCAGATAGACAGTCATTTAGTACTTGGACTGCACAGAGCAGATAGACAGTCATTCTTTACTGGGACTGCACAGAGCAGATAGTCATTTAATACTGGGACTGCATTGAGCAGATAGATAGTCATTTAGTACTGGGACTGCATAGAGCACATAGTCATTTAGTACTGGGAATGCACAGAGCAGATAGTCATTTAGTACTGGGACTGCACAGAGCAGATAGACAGTCATTTAGTACTGGGACTGCACAGAGTAGATAGACAGTCATTTAGTACTGGGACTGCACAGAGCAGATAGTCATTTAGTACTGGGACTGCACAGAGAAGATAGTTAGTCATTTAGTACTGGGACTGCATAGAGCAGATAGTCATTTAGTACTGGGACTGCACAGAGCAGATAGTCATTTAGTACTGGGACTGCACAGAGCAGATAGACAGTCATTTAGTACTGGGACTGCACAGACTAGATAGACAGTCATTTATACTGGGACTGCACAGAGCAGATAGACAGTCATTCAGTACTGGGACTGCACAGAGCAGATAGTCATTTAGTACTGGGACTGCACAAAGCATATATTCATTTAGTACTAGGACTGAACAGAGCAGATAAACAGTCATTTAGTACTGGGACTGCACAGAGCAGATAGACAGTCATTTAATACTGGGACTGCACAGAGCAGATAGTCATTTAGTATTGGGACTGCACAGAGCAGATAGAGAGTCATTTAGTACTTTGACTGCACAGAGCAGAGAGACAGTCATTTAGAACTGGGACTACATAGTGCAGATAGTCATTTAGTACTGGGACTGCACAGAGCAGATAGTCATAAAGTATTGGGACTAAACAGAGCAGATAGACATTCATTTAGTACTGGGACTGCACAGAGTAGATAGTCAGTCATTTAGTACTGGGACTGCATAGAACAGATATTCATTTAGTACTGGGACTGCACAGAGCAGATAATCATTTAGTCCTTAGACTGCACAGTGCAGATAGACAGTCATTTAGTACTGGGAAAGCACAGAGCAGATAGTCATTTAGTACTGGGGCTGCACAGAGCAGATAGATAGTCATTTAGTACTGGGACTGCACAAAGCAGATAGTCATTTAGTACTGGGACTGCACAAAGCAGATAGTCATTTAGTACTGTGACGGCACAGAGCAGATAGATAGTCATTTCGTATTGGGACTGCACAGAGCAGGTAGACAGTCATTTAGTACTTTGACTGCACAAAGCAGATAGTCATTTAGTACTTGGACTGCACAGAGCAGATAGATAGTCATTTAGTATTGGGACTGCACAGAGCAGATAGAGAGTCATTTAGTACTTTGACTGCACAGAGCAGAGAGACAGTCATTTAGTACTGGGACTGCATAGAGCAGATAGTCATTTAGTACTGGGACTGCACAGAGCAGATAGTCATAAAGTATTGGGACTAAACAGAGCAGATAGACAGTCATTTAGTACTTGGACAGCACAGAGCAGATAGTCAGTCATTTAGTACTGGGACTGCATAGAACAGATATTCATTTAGTACTGGGACTGCACAGAGCAGATAGTCATTTAGTCCTTTGACTGCACAGAGCAGATAGACAGTCATTTAGTACTGGGACTGCACAGAGCAGATAGTCATTTTGTCCTGGGACTGCACAGAGCAGATAGATAGTCATTTAGTACTGGGACTGCACAAAGCAGATAGTCATTTAGTACTGGGACTGCACAAAGCAGATAGTCATTTGGTACTGGGACTGCACAGAGCAGATAGATAGTCATTTAGTACTTTGACTGCACAAAGCAGATAGTCATTTAGTACTTGGACTGCACAGAGAAGATAGATAGTCATTTAGTATTGGGACTGCAAATAGCAGATAGACAGTCATTTAGTACTTTGACTGCACAGAGCAGATAGACATTCATTTAGTACTGGGACTGCACAGAGCAGACAGACAGTCATTTAATACTGGGACTGCACAGAGCAGTTAGTCATTTAGTACTGGGACTGCACAGAGCAGATAGACAACCATTTAGTACTGGGACTGCACAAAGCAGATAGTCATTTAGTACTGGGACTGCACAGAGCAGATTGTCATTTAGTACTGGGACTGCACAGAGCAGATATACAGTGTTTTAGTACTGGGACTGCACAAAGCAGATAGTCATTTAGTACTTGGACTGCACAGAGCAGATTGTCATTTAGTACTGGGACTGCACAGAGCAGATAGACAGTCATTTAGTACTTGGACTGCACAGAGCAGATAGACAGTCATTCTTTACTGGGACTGCACAGAGCAGATAGTCATTTAATACTGGGACTGCATTGAGCAGATAGATAGTCATTTAGTACTGGGACTGCATAGAGCAGATAGTCATTTAGTACTGGGACTGCACAGAGCAGATAGTCATTTAGTACTGGGACTGCACAGAGCAGATAGACAGTCATTTAGTACTGGGACTGCACAGAGTAGATAGACAGTCATTTAGTACTGGGACTGCACAGAGCAGATAGTCATTTAGTACTGGGACTGCACAGAGAAGATAGTTAGTCATTTAGTACTGGGACTGCATAGAGCAGATAGTCATTTAGTACTGGGACTGCACAGAGCAGATAGTCATTTAGTACTGGGACTGCACAGAGCAGATAGACAGTCATTTAGTACTGGGACTGCACATACTAGATAGACAGTCATTTATACTGGGACTGCACAGAGCAGATAGACAGTCATTCAGTACTGGGACTGCACAGAGCAGATAGTCATTTAGTACTGGGACTGCACAGAGCAGATTGTCATTTAGAACTGGGACTGCACAGAGCAGATAGTCTTTTAGTACTGGGACTGCACATAGCAGATAGACAGTCATTTAGTTCTGGGACTGCACAGAGAAAATAGACATTCATTTAATACTGGGACTGCACAGGGCAGATAGTCATTTAGTACTGGGACTGCACAAAGCATATATTCATTTAGTACTAGGACTGAACAGAGCAGATAAACAGTCATTTAGTACTGGGACTGCACAGAGGAGATAGACAGTCATTTAATACTGGGACTGCACAGAGCAGATAGTCATTTAGTATTGGGACTGCACAGAGCAGATAAAGAGTCATTTAGTACTTTGACTGCACAGAGCAGAGAGACAGTCATTTAGTACTGGGACTGCATAGAACAGATAGTCATTTAGTACTGGGACTGCACAGAGCAGATAGTCATTTAGTCCTTAGACTGCACAGTGCAGATAGACAGTCATTTAGTACTGGGAAAGCACAGAGCAGATAGTCATTTAGTACTGGGGCTGCACAGAGCAGATATATAGTCATTTAGTACTGGGACTGCACAAAGCAGATAGTCATTTAGTACTGGGACTGCACAAAGCAGATAGTCATTTAGTACTGGGACTGCACAGAGCAGATAGATAGT
Source organism: Unio pictorum (assembly GCA_030141615.1). Lineage (NCBI taxonomy): Eukaryota > Metazoa > Mollusca > Bivalvia > Unionida > Unionidae > Unio > Unio pictorum. Next base: position 4,897,907 of record JARLTB010000018.1, on the reverse strand, counting down.
CATTTCGTATTGGGACTGCACAGAGCAGGTAGACAGTCATTTAGTACTTTGACTGCACAAAGCAGATAGTCATTTAGTACTTGGACTGCACAGAGCAGATAGATAGTCATTTAGTATTGGGACTGCAAAGAGCAGATAGACAGTCATTTAGTACTTTGACTGCACAGAGCAGATAGACATTCATTTAGTACTGGGACTGCACAGAGCAGATAGACAGTCATTCTTTACTGGGACTGCACAGAGCAGATAGTCATTTAATACTGCGACTGCATTGAGCAGATAGATAGTCATTTAGTACTGAGACTGCATAGAGCAGATAGTCATTTAGTACTGGGACTGCACAGAGCAGATAGTCATTTAGTACTGGGACTGCACAGAGCAGATAGACAGTCATTTAGTACTGGGACTGCACAGAGTAGATAGACAGTCATTTAGTATTGGGACTGCACAGATCAGATAGTCATTTAGTACTGGGACTGCACAGAGCAGATAGTTAGTCATTTAGTACTGGGACTGCATAGAGCAGATAGTCATTTAGTACTGGAACTGCACATAGCAGATAGTCATTTAGTACTGGGACTGCACAGATCAGATAGACAGTCATTTAGTACTGGGACTGCACAGAGTAGATAGACAGTCATTTATACTGGGACTGCACAGAGCAGATAGACAGTCATTCAGTACTGGGACTGCACAGAGCAGATAGTCATTTAGTATTGGGACTGCACAGAGCAGATAGTCATTTAGTACTGGGACTGCAAAGAGCAGATAGTCATTTAGTACTGGGACTGCACAGAGCAGATAGACAGTAATTTAGTACTGGGACTGCACAGAGTAGATAGACAGTCATTTAGTACTGGGACTGCACAGAGTAGATAGACAGTCATTTAGTACTGGGACTGCACAGAGCAGATATTCATTTAGTACTGGGACTGCACAGAGCAGATAGTTAGTCATTTAGTACTGGGACTGCATAGAGCAGATAGTCATTTAGTACTGGGACTGCACAGAGCAGATAGACAGTCATTTAGTACTGGGACTGCACAGAGCAGATAGTCATTTAGTACTGGGACTGCACAGAGCAGATAGACAGTCATTTAATACTGGGACTGAACAGAGCAGATAGTCATTTAGTACTGGGACTGCACAGAGCAGATAGTCATTTAGTACTGGGACTGCACAGAGCAGATAGACAGTGATTTAATACTGGGACTGAACAGAGCAGATAGTCATTTAATACTGGAATTGCACAGAGCAGATAGTCATTTAGTATTAGGACTGCAAAGACCAATATATACAGTCATTTAGTACTGGGACTGCACAGAGCAGATAGACAGTCACTTAATACTGGGACTGCACAGAGCAGATAGTCATTTAGTACTGGGACTGCACAGAGCAGATATACAGTCATTTAGTACTGGGACTGCACAGAGCAGATAGACAGTCATTTAATACTGGGACTGCACTGAGCAGATAGTCATTTAGTACTGGGACTGCACAGAGCAGATAGTCATTTAGTAATGGGACTGCACAGAGCAGATAGACAGTCATTTAATACTGGGACTGCACTGAGCAGATAGTCATTTAGTATTGGGACTGCACAGAGCAGATAGACAGTCATTTAATACTGGGACTGCACAGAGCAGATAGACAGTCATTTTATACTGGGACTGTACAGAGCAGATAGCCATTTAGTATTGGGACTGCACAGAGCAGATAGACAGTCATTTAGTACTGGGACTGCTCAGAGCAGATAGACAATCATTTAATACTGGGACTGCACAGAGCAGATAGTCATTTAGTACTGGGACTGCACAGAGCAGATAGACAGTCATTTAGTACTGGGACTGCACAGAGCAGATAGACAGTCATTTAATACTGGGACTGCACAGAGCAGATAGTCATTTAGTACTGGGACTGCACAGAGCAGATCGTCATTTATTATTGGGACTGCACAGAGCAGATAGACAGTCATTTAATACTGGGACTGCACAGAGCAGATAGCCATTTAGTACTGGGACTGCACAGAGCAGATAGACAGTCATTTAATACTGGGACTGCTCAGAGCAGATAGTCATTTAGTACTGGGACTGCATAGAGCAGATAGACAGTCATTTAGTACTGGGACTGCACAGACCAGACAGACAGTCATTTAATACTGGGACTGAACAGAGCAGATAGTCATTTAGTACTGGGACTGCACAGAGCAGATAGTCATTTAGTACTGGGACTGCACAGAGCAGATAGACAGTCATTTAGTACTGGGACTGCACAGAGTAGATAGACAGTCATTTAGTACTGGGACTGCACAGAGCAGATAGTCATTTAGTACTGGGACTGCACAGAGAAGATAGTTAGTCATTTAGTACTGGGACTGCATAGAGCAGATAGTCATTTAGTACTGGGACTGCACAGAGCAGATAGTCATTTAGTACTGGGACTGCACAGAGCAGATAGACAGTCATTTAATACTGGGACTGCACTGAGCAGATAGTCATTTAGTACTGGGACTGCACAGAGCAGATAGTCATTTAGTACTGGGACTGCACAGAGCAGATAGACAGTCATTTAATACTGGGACTGCACAGAGCAGATAGTCATTTAGTATTGAGACTGTACAGAGCAATATAGACAGCCATTTAGTACTGGGACTGCACAGAGCAGATAGTCATTTAGTACTGCGACTGCACAGAGCAGATATAGTCATTTAGTACTGGGACTGCACAGAGCTGATAGACAGTCATTTAATACTGGGACTGCACAGAGCAGATAGTCATTTAGTATTGGGACTGCACAGAGCATATAGACAGTCATTTAGTACTGTGACTGCACATAGCAGATAGACAGTCATTTAATACTGGGACTGCACAGAGCAGATAGTCATTTAGTACTGAGACTGCACAGAGCAGATAGTCTTTTAGTACTGGGACTGCACAGAGCAGATAGACAGTCATTTAGTACTAGGACTGCACAGAGCAGATAGACAGTCATTTAATACTGGGACTGCACAGAGCAGATAGACAGTCATTTAATACTGGGACTGCACAGAGCAGATAGTCATTTAGTACTGGGTCTCCACAGAGCAGATAGACAGTCATTTAGTACTGGGACTGCACAGAGCAGATAGACAGTCATTTAATACTGGGACTGCACAGAGCAGATAGTCATTTAGTACTGGGAATGCACAGAGCAGATAGTCATTTAGTACTGGGACTGCACAGAGCAGATAGACAGTCATTTAATACTGGGACTGCACAGAGCAGATAGTCATTTAGTACTGGGACTGCACAGAGCAGATAGACAGTCATTTAATACTGGGACTGCACAGAGCAGATAGTCATTTAGTACTGGGACTGCATAGAGCAGATAGACAGTCATTTATTACTGGGACTGCACAGAGGAGATAGACAGTCATTTAATACTGGGACTGAACAGAGCAGATAGTCATTTAGTACTGGGACTGCACAGAGCAGATAGTCATTTAGTACTGGGACTGCACAGAGCAGATAGTCAGTCATTTAATACTGGGATTGCACAGAGCAGATAGTCATTTAGTATTGGGACTGCAAAGAGCAATATATACAGTCATTTAGTACTGGGACTGCACAGAGCAGGTAGACAGTCATTTAATACTGGGACTGCATAGAGCAGATAGTCATTTAGTACTGGGACTGCACAGAGCAGATATACAGTCATTTAGTACTGGGACTGCACAGAGCAGATAGACAGTCATTTAATACTGGGACTGCACAGAGCAGATAGTCATTTAGTATTGGGACTGCACAGACCAGATAGACAGTCATTTAGTACTGGGACTGCACAGAGCAGATAGACAGTCATTTAATACTGTGACTGCACAGAGCAGGTAGTCATTTAGTACTGGGACTTCACAGAGCAGATAGACAGTCATTTAGTACTGGGACTGCACAGAGCAGATAGACAGTCATTTAATACTGGGACTGCACAGAGCAGCTAGTCATTTAGTACTGGGACTGCACAGAGCAGATTGTCATTTAGTACTGGGACTGCACAGAGCAGATAGTCATTTAGTACTGGGACTGCACAGAGCAGATAGACAGTCATTTAGTACTGGGACTGCAAAGAGAAGATAGGTAGTCATTTAATACTGGGACAGCACAGAGCAGATATTCATTTAGTACTGGGACTGCACAGAGCAGATAGACAGTCATTTAATACTGGGACTGCACAGAGCAGATAGTCATTTAGTACTGGGACAGCACAGAGCAGATTGTCATTTAGTAATGGGACTGCACATAGCAGATAACCATTTAGTACTGGGACTGCACAGAGCAGATAGACAGTCATTTAGTACTGGGACTGCACAGAGCAGATAGAAAGTCATTTAGTACTGGGACTGCACAGAGCAGATAGACAGTCATTTAATACTGGGACTGCACAGAGCAGATAGTCATTTAGTACTGGGACTGCACAGAGCAGATAGACAGTCATCTAGTACTGGGACTGCACAGAGCAGATAGACAGTCATTTAATGCTGGGACTGCACAGTGCAGATAGTCATTTAGTACTGGGACTGCACAGAGCAGATTGTCATTTAGTACTGGGACTGCACAGTGCAGATAGTCATTTAGTACTGGGACTGCACAGAGCAGATAGACAGTCATTTAGTACTGGGACTGCACAGAGAAGATAGACAGTCATTTAATACTGGGACAGCACAGAGGAGATAGTCATTTAGTACTGGGACTGCACAGAACAGATAGACAGTCATTTAATACTGGGACTGCACAGATCAGATAGTCATTTAGTACTGGGACTGCACAGAGCAGATAGACAGTCATTTAGTACTGGGACTGCACAGAGCAGATAGACAGTCATTTAAGACTGGGACTGCACTGAGCAGAAAGTCATTTAGTACTGGGACTGCACAGAGCAGATAGACAGTCATTTAGTACTGGGACTGCACAGAGTAGATAGACAGTCATTTAGTACTGGGACTGCACAGAGCAGATAGACAGTCATTCAGTACTGGGACTGCACAGAGCAGATAGTCATTTAGTACTGGGACTGCACAGAGCAGATAGACAGTCATTTAATACTGGGACTGAACAGAGCAGATAGTCATTTAGTACTGGGACTGCACAGAGCAGATAGTCATTTAGTACTGGGACTGCACAGAGCAGATAGACAGTCATTTAATACTGGGACTGAACAGAGCAGATAGTCATTTAATACTGGAATTGCACAGAGCAGATAGTCATTTAGTATTAGGACTGCAAAGACCAATATATACAGTCATTTAGTACTGGGACTGCACAGAGCAGATAGACAGTCACTTAATACTGGTACTGCACAGAGCAGATAGTCATTTAGTACTGGGACTGCACAGAGCAGATATACAGTCATTTAGTACTGGGACTGCACAGAGCAGATAGACAGTCATTTAATACTGGGACTGCACTGAGCAGATAGTCATTTAGTACTGGGACTGCACAGAGCAGATAGTCATTTAGTAATGGGACTGCACAGAGCAGATAGACAGTCATTTAATACTGGGACTGCACTGAGCAGATAGTCATTTAGTATTGGGACTGCACAGAGCAGATAGACAGTCATTTAATACTGGGACTGCACAGAGCAGATAGACAGTCATTTTATACTGGGACTGTACAGAGCAGATAGCCATTTAGTATTGGGACTGCACAGAGCAGATAGACAGTCATTTAGTACTGGGACTGCTCAGAGCAGATAGACAATCATTTAATACTGGGACTGCACAGAGCAGATAGTCATTTAGTACTGGGACTGCACAGAGCAGATAGACAGTCATTTAGTACTGGGACTGCACAGAGCAGATAGACAGTCATTTAATACTGGGACTGCACAGAGCAGATAGTCATTTAGTACTGGGACTGCACAGAGCAGATCGTCATTTATTATTGGGACTGCACAGAGCAGATAGACAGTCATTTAATACTGGGACTGCACAGAGCAGATAGCCATTTAGTACTGGGACTGCACAGAGCAGATAGACAGTCATTTAATACTGGGACTGCTCAGAGCAGATAGTCATTTAGTACTGGGACTGCATAGAGCAGATAGACAGTCATTTAGTACTGGGACTGCACAGAGCAGACAGACAGTCATTTAATACTGGGACTGAACAGAGCAGATAGTCATTTAGTACTGGGACTGCACAGAGCAGATAGTCATTTAGTACTGGGACTGCACAGAGCAGATAGACAGTCATTTAATACTGGGACTGCACTGAGCAGATAGTCATTTAGTACTGGGACTGCACAGAGCAGATAGTCATTTAATACTGGGACTGCACAGAGCAGATAGACAGTCATTTAATACTGGGACTGCACAGAGCAGATAGTCATTTAGTATTGGGACTGTACAGAGCAATATAGACAGCCATTTAGTACTGGGACTGCACAGAGCAGATAGTCATTTAGTACTGGGACTGCACAGAGCAGATATAGTCATTTAGTACTGGGACTGCACAGAGCTGATAGACAGTCATTTAATACTGGGACTGCACAGAGCAGATAGTCATTTAGTATTGGGACTGCACAGAGCAGATAGACAGTCATTTAGTACTGTGACTGCACATAGCAGATAGACAGTCATTTAATGCTGGGACTGCACAGAGCAGATAGTCATTTAGTACTGAGACTGCACAGAGCAGATAGTCTTTTAGTACTGGGACTGCACAGAGCAGATAGACAGTCATTTAGTACTATTACTGCACAGAGCAGATAGACAGTCATTTAATACTGGGACTGCACAGAGCAGATAGACAGTCATTTAATACTGGGACTGCACAGAGCAGATAGTCATTTAGTACTGGGTCTCCACAGAGCAGATAGACAGTCATTTAGTACTGGGACTGCACAGAGCAGATAGACAGTCATTTAATACTGGGACTGCACAGAGCAGATAGTCATTTAGTACTGGGAATGCACAGAGCAGATAGTCATTTAGTACTGGGACTGCACAGAGCAGATAGACAGTCATTTAATACTGGGACTGCACAGAGCAGATAGTCATTTAGTACTGGGACTGCACAGAGCAGATAGACAGTCATTTAATACTGGGACTGCACAGAGCAGATAGTCATTTAGTACTGGGACTGCATAGAGCAGATAGACAGTCATTTATTACTGGGACTGCACAGAGGAGATAGACAGTCATTTAATACTGGGACTGAACAGAGCAGATAGTCATTTAGTACTGGGACTGCACAGAGCAGATAGTCATTTAGTACTGGGACTGCACAGAGCAGATAGTCAGTCATTTAATACTGGGATTGCACAGAGCAGATAGTCATTTAGTATTGGGACTGCAAAGAGCAATATATACAGTCATTTAGTACTGGGACTGCACAGAGCAGGTAGACAGTCATTTAATACTGGGACTGCATAGAGCAGATAGTCATTTAGTACTGGGACTGCACAGAGCAGATATACAGTCATTTAGTACTGGGACTGCACAGAGCAGATAGACAGTCATTTAATACTGGGACTGCACAGAGCAGATAGTCATTTAGTATTGGGACTGCACAGACCAGATAGACAGTCATTTAGTACTGGGACTGCACAGAGCAGATAGACAGTCATTTAATACTGTGACTGCACAGAGCAGGTAGTCATTTATTACTGGGACTTCACAGAGCAGATAGACAGTCATTTAGTACTGGGACTGCACAGAGCAGATAGACAGTCATTTAATACTGGGACTGCACAGAGCAGCTAGTCATTTAGTACTGGGACTGCACAGAGCAGATTGTCATTTAGTACTGGGACTGCACAGAGCAGATAGTCATTTAGTACTGGGACTGCACAGAGCAGATAGACAGTCATTTAGTACTGGGACTGCAAAGAGAAGATAGGTAGTCATTTAATACTGGGACAGCACAGAGCAGATATTCATTTAGTACTGGGACTGCACAGAGCAGATAGACAGTCATTTAATACTGGGACTGCACAGAGCAGATAGTCATTTAGTACTGGGACAGCACAGAGCAGATTGTCATTTAGTAATGGGACTGCACATAGCAGATAACCATTTAGTACTGGGACTGCACAGAGCAGATAGACAGTCATTTAGTACTGGGACTGCACAGAGCAGATAGACAGTCATTTAGTACTGGGACTGCACAGAGCAGATAGACAGTCATTTAATACTGGGACTGCACAGAGCAGATAGTCATTTAGTACTGGGACTGCACAGAGCAGATAGACAGTCATTTAGTACTGGGACTGCACAGAGCAGATAGACAGTCATTTAATGCTGGGACTGCACAGAGCAGATAGTCATTTAGTACTGGGACTGCACAGAGCAGATTGTCATTTAGTACTGGGACTGCACAGTGCAGATAGTCATTTAGTACTGGGACTGCACAGAGCAGATAGACAGTCATTTAGTACTGGGACTGCACAGAGAAGATAGACAGTCATTTAATACTGGGACAGCACAGAGGAGATAGTCATTTAGTACTGGGACTGCAGAGAACAGATAGACAGTCATTTAATACTGGGACTGCACAGATCAGATAGTCATTTAGTACTGGGACTGCACAGAGCAGATAGACAGTCATTTAGTACTGGGACTGCACAGAGCAGATAGACAGTCATTTAATACTGGGACTGCACTGAGCAGAAAGTCATTTAGTACTGGGACTTCACAGAGTAGATATACAGTCATTTAGTACTGGGACTACATAGAGCAGATAGACAGTCATTTAATACTGGGACTGCACAGAGCAGATAGACAGCCATTTAGTACTGGGACTGCACAGAGCAGATAGTCATTTAGTACTGGGACTGCACAGAGCAGATAGACAGTCATTTAGTACTGGGACTGCACAGAGCAGATAGTCTTTTAGTACTGGGACTGCACAGAGCAGATAGTCATTTAGTACTGGGACTCCACAGAGCAGATAGTCATTTAGTACTGGGACTGCACAGAGCAGATAGTCAGTCATTTAGTACTGGGACTGCACATAGCAGATAGACAATCATTTAGTACTGGGACTGCACAGAGCGGATAGACAGTTAGTACTGGGACTGCACATAGCATATATTCATTTAGTACTAGGACTGCACAGAGCAGACAGTCATTTAGTACTGGGACTGCACAGAGCAGATAGTCATTTAGTACTGGGACTGCATAGAGCAGATAGACAGTCATTTAGTACTGGGACTGCACAGAGCAGACAGACAGTCATTTAATACTGGGACTGAACAGAGCAGATAGTCATTTAGTACTGGGACTGCACAGAGCAGATAGTCATTTAGTACTGGGACTGCACAGAGCAGATAGACAGTCATTTAATACTGGGACTGCACTGAGCAGATAGTCATTTAGTACTGGGACTGCACAGAGCAGATAGTCATTTAATACTGGGACTGCACAGAGCAGATAGACAGTCATTTAATACTGGGACTGCACAGAGCAGATAGTCATTTAGTATTGGGACTGTACAGAGCAATATAGACAGCCATTTAGTACTGGGACTGCACAGAGCAGATAGTCATTTAGTACTGGGACTGCACAGAGCAGATATAGTCATTTAGTACTGGGACTGCACAGAGCTGATAGACAGTCATTTAATACTGGGACTGCACAGAGCAGATAGTCATTTAGTATTGGGACTGCACAGAGCAGATAGACAGTCATTTAGTACTGTGACTGCACATAGCAGATAGACAGTCATTTAATGCTGGGACTGCACAGAGCAGATAGTCATTTAGTACTGAGACTGCACAGAGCAGATAGTCTTTTAGTACTGGGACTGCACAGAGCAGATAGACAGTCATTTAGTACTATTACTGCACAGAGCAGATAGACAGTCATTTAATACTGGGACTGCACAGAGCAGATAGACAGTCATTTAATACTGGGACTGCACAGAGCAGATAGTCATTTAGTACTGGGTCTCCACAGAGCAGATAGACAGTCATTTAGTACTGGGACTGCACAGAGCAGATAGACAGTCATTTAATACTGGGACTGCACAGAGCAGATAGTCATTTAGTACTGGGAATGCACAGAGCAGATAGTCATTTAGTACTGGGACTGCACAGAGCAGATAGACAGTCATTTAATACTGGGACTGCACAGAGCAGATAGTCATTTAGTACTGGGACTGCACAGAGCAGATAGACAGTCATTTAATACTGGGACTGCACAGAGCAGATAGTCATTTAGTACTGGGACTGCATAGAGCAGATAGACAGTCATTTATTACTGGGACTGCACAGAGGAGATAGACAGTCATTTAATACTGGGACTGAACAGAGCAGATAGTCATTTAGTACTGGGACTGCACAGAGCAGATAGTCATTTAGTACTGGGACTGCACAGAGCAGATAGTCAGTCATTTAATACTGGGATTGCACAGAGCAGATAGTCATTTAGTATTGGGACTGCAAAGAGCAATATATACAGTCATTTAGTACTGGGACTGCACAGAGCAGGTAGACAGTCATTTAATACTGGGACTGCATAGAGCAGATAGTCATTTAGTACTGGGACTGCACAGAGCAGATATACAGTCATTTAGTACTGGGACTGCACAGAGCAGATAGACAGTCATTTAATACTGGGACTGCACAGAGCAGATAGTCATTTAGTATTGGGACTGCACAGACCAGATAGACAGTCATTTAGTACTGGGACTGCACAGAGCAGATAGACAGTCATTTAATACTGTGACTGCACAGAGCAGGTAGTCATTTAGTACTGGGACTTCACAGAGCAGATAGACAGTCATTTAGTACTGGGACTGCACAGAGCAGATAGACAGTCATTTAATACTGGGACTGCACAGAGCAGCTAGTCATTTAGTACTGGGACTGCACAGAGCAGATTGTCATTTAGTACTGGGACTGCACAGAGCAGATAGTCATTTAGTACTGGGACTGCACAGAGCAGATAGACAGTCATTTAGTACTGGGACTGCAAAGAGAAGATAGGTAGTCATTTAATACTGGGACAGCACAGAGCAGATATTCATTTAGTACTGGGACTGCACAGAGCAGATAGACAGTCATTTAATACTGGGACTGCACAGAGCAGATAGTCATTTAGTACTGGGACAGCACAGAGCAGATTGTCATTTAGTAATGGGACTGCACATAGCAGATAACCATTTAGTACTGGGACTGCACAGAGCAGATAGACAGTCATTTAGTACTGGGACTGCACAGAGCAGATAGACAGTCATTTAGTACTGGGACTGCACAGAGCAGATAGACAGTCATTTAATACTGGGACTGCACAGAGCAGATAGTCATTTAGTACTGGGACTGCACAGAGCAGATAGACAGTCATTTAGTACTGGGACTGCACAGAGCAGATAGACAGTCATTTAATGCTGGGACTGCACAGAGCAGATAGTCATTTAGTACTGGGACTGCACAGAGCAGATTGTCATTTAGTACTGGGACTGCACAGTGCAGATAGTCATTTAGTACTGGGACTGCACAGAGCAGATAGACAGTCATTTAGTACTGGGACTGCACAGAGAAGATAGACAGTCATTTAATACTGGGACAGCACAGAGGAGATAGTCATTTAGTACTGGGACTGCAGAGAACAGATAGACAGTCATTTAATACTGGGACTGCACAGATCAGATAGTCATTTAGTACTGGGACTGCACAGAGCAGATAGACAGTCATTTAGTACTGGGACTGCACAGAGCAGATAGACAGTCATTTAATACTGGGACTGCACTGAGCAGAAAGTCATTTAGTACTGGGACTTCACAGAGTAGATATACAGTCATTTAGTACTGGGACTGCATAGAGCAGATAGACAGTCATTTAATACTGGGACTGCACAGAGCAGATAGACAGCCATTTAGTACTGGGACTGCACAGAGCAGATAGTCATTTAGTACTGGGACTGCACAGAGCAGATAGACAGTCATTTAGTACTGGGACTGCACAGAGCAGATAGTCTTTTAGTACTGGGACTGCACAGAGCAGATAGTCATTTAGTACTGGGACTCCACAGAGCAGATAGTCATTTAGTACTGGGACTGCACAGAGCAGATAGTCAGTCATTTAGTACTGGGACTGCACATAGCAGATAGACAATCATTTAGTACTGGGACTGCACAGAGCGGATAGACAGTTAGTACTGGGACTGCACATAGCATATATTCATTTAGTACTAGGACTGCACAGAGCAGATAGTCATTTAGTACTGGGACTGCACAGAGGAGATAGACAGTCATTTAGTACTGGGACTTCACAGAGCAGATAGTCAGTCATTTAGTACTGGGACTGCACAGAGCAGATAGTCTTTTAGTACTGGGACTGAACAGAGCAGATAGTCATTTAGTACTGAGACTGCACAGAGCAGATAGCCATTTAGTGCTTGGACTGCACAGAGCAGATAGACAGTCATTTAGTACTGGGACTGCACAGATCAGATAGTCATTTAGTACTGGGACTGCACAGAGCAGATAGACAGTCATTTAGTACTGGGACTGCACAGAGCAGATAGACAGTCATTTAATACTGGGACTGCACTGAGCAGAAAGTCATTTAGTACTGGGACTTCACAGAGTAGATATACAGTCATTTAGTACTGGGACTGCATAGAGCAGATAGACAGTCATTTAATACTGGGACTGCACAGAGCAGATAGACAGCCATTTAGTACTGGGACTGCACAGAGCAGATAGTCATTTAGTACTGGGACTGCACAGAGCAGATAGACAGTCATTTAGTACTGGGACTGCACAGAGCAGATAGTCTTTTAGTACTGGGACTGCACAGAGCAGATAGTCATTTAGTACTGGGACTCCACAGAGCAGATAGTCATTTAGTACTGGGACTGCACAGAGCAGATAGTCAGTCATTTAGTACTGGGACTGCACATAGCAGATAGACAATCATTTAGTACTGGGACTGCACAGAGCAGATAGACAGTTAGTACTGGGACTGCACATAGCATATATTCATTTAGTACTAGGACTGCACAGAGCAGATAGTCATTTAGTACTGGGACTGCACAGAGGAGATAGACAGTCATTTAGTACTGGGACTTCACAGAGCAGATAGTCAGTCATTTAGTACTGGGACTGCACAGAGCAGATAGTCTTTTAGTACTGGGACTGAACAGAGCAGATAGTCATTTAGTACTGAGACTGCACAGAGCAGATAGCCATTTAGTACTTGGACTGCACAGAGCAGATAGACAGTCATTTAGTACTGGGACTGCACAGAGCAGATAGACAGTAATTTGTACTGGGACTGCACAGAGCATATATTCATTTAGTACTAGAACTGAACAGAGCAGATAGTCATTTAGTACTGGGACTGCACAGAGCAGATAGTCATTTGGTAATGGGACTGCACAAAGCAGATAACCATTTAGTACTGGGACTGCACAGAGCAGATAGTCATTTAGTACTGGGACTGCACAGAGCAGATAGACAGTGTTTTAGTACTGGGACTGCACAGAGCGCCATATGCCTGCTTTTTTTCAGTTAGGGTTTTATTGTGCTTTTTTTTAATATCAGAATCATAACCCCAAAATATTGCAGAGTATCTCAACCATTGCTTTGTTACAGCAGTAACGATGTATTATCTGTCAAACTGTATTGTGCTGAAATTGAAGGACTGAGGTCTATACCTGCAAACAGTACAAATGAACAGTACATATTTATGAATTCATAGAGGTGACAAAACACATCATCAATGGGTCTCATAGGAAGTATGCTTACTACTTGTCTGACTGGACAGGGCAAATTTAACCACTGAACCAATTTAGTACATTAATGCTCTGAAACTTTCAGCATATTCATATGAATATATCAATCTGGAGTTAACTATCACTCTATGGCAGTGTTCAGAAATCTTGAATGTGTGTACCCATTTTAGGTCATTATTTTTATTGGTGTACCCCTTCTCTCAGTAACTTTGTGTTTTTCTGTGTGAATTCTAGTGATTTACTTTCTGCCCCTGAAACTCTTTCATGTACAGCTAGTGGTACACATACAGTGGGACCCCGCTATAACACGTCCCGTTATAACACGAATTCGGATATAACACGGTCATGGCATGGCTCCCTAAATTTCAGGTAATTTATTACAGGTATTTTTCTCAAAGACCCAAAAAAAATCTTTTAAGTGTGAAAAATAAAATACGTCAAGAGTTTATCATTCTCATAATCGTCTAAAAAGTGCGAAAAAAAAACGTGTAGAAAATGTATTATCATTTTGGGGAGGAAATCACACACAAAATCGAATATAAAATAGTCATTGTATGGCTCCTAAAATTTCAAAAGTTAACAAATTTCTTCCAGTTTTGTGCCAGAATAAACATCGGAAATACGAACCAATTGCTGGGCCTACTGAGAACTTTGATCTTTGTTTATTGTTGAAAAATGACAGCTCATAAGTGTCAATATTATTATTACTGATCCCTGAGCAATGAAGCCATCGTGTCTAATTGGTGTTTGTCTTGAATGCATTCCGAATACAATCGTTGCTCTAATAATCTCCGATATATGTTCTCTTAATTTCATACACAACTAAGCAACAGCCAATGCGGGGGTTGATAAAAGATTCTCACCAGAATGTATAAATCAATTAATTTAAGTACATTGCTTATCATCAAAGTGAACTGCCAAGCTAAACTTGTTCAAATGAGGGGGAAACGATTTATACAGCATCAAAGAAACAAAAAGCCGCCAACATGTGTGCGTGGCTTAGCGGTGTTGTTTTATGTAATCTGTTGACTAGTAAATTCGAATTCTGCAACTGAGAACTATAATTGACTTTGCCAAGAGCAAACGTGACATTAGCAGAAAGCAGCTAAAAATCAGAGTTCTTAAAAAAATAATAACTATTAACAGATGATAAATGTAATGGTATAAAATGTATATGACACAGAGGTCTCGGAAACGCTTAATTACACGTATTTGAATGCAAATATTTGATCTGGGACACATAAATCACTCCATGCAGGAGTCCTCCGTATGCATGCAAATAGCTGGGAGACAGAGTTAGTGTTGATTACTTTATTATTTTAGCTATGCTGATATTTACAGTGGCATAATTCAGTGGTTAGAATACAGCCAGTTCTGCCTGCTGTATTTATTAGAGTACATCAAAAGAACTTGATGCAATAACTCTTTTCATGCAATAGATTATACATGTATATATAAATTAGACACGTGTATGTACCAATGCATGGTTCTCTGATTAAAGTAATATATTATATCTGCAATTTCTGTTACCACAGCAATGCTTTTCTCATTTAATATATATTGATCAAAAATGATAATTGTACCATGCATTTTCGCACCTGTCTTTATGTACACACACACACACACACCCCGCATTAAATCCAAAAATGTGTTGGTATTGTACATGGTTGCTTATAACATGGTTCGGTTCATAACACGGTCAGATTCTATGGCTCCCAACTAACGTGTTATAGCGGGGTCCCACTGTACTATGCTTTGTGCAACACTGCTGTAGGGTAAATGTATAGCTTCCTCGAAATGTTTTTCTTCTTCAGTGAGTCATTAAACACAATGGCAGTCTCATGTGCCATCACCTTCTTTCTGTCAAGTTGTATCTGCTCTGAGCACGAATAACAGTGTAGTTGAGAAAGAATAATAGTAAAGTCAAGAAGCAAGAATAAAAGTCCCATCAGTAAAGAAAAAATAATAGTACAGAGGAGAATAAATGGAAAGAGGCCATCCATTTAGTACATATGCATGGTGGCAGGGAGAATAAATGGAAAGAGGCCATCCATTTAGTACATATGTATGGCGGCAGGGAGAATAAATGGAAAGAGGCCATCCATTTAGTACATATGTATGGCGGCAGGGAGAATAAATGGAAAGAGGCCATCCATTTAGTACATATGTATGGCGGCAGGGAGAATAAATGGAAAGAGGCCATCCATTTAGTACATATGCATGGTGGCAGGGAGGAGAATCAATGGAAAGAGGCCATCCATTTAGTACATATGTATGGCGGCAGGGAGAATAAATGGAAAGAGGCCATCCATTTAGTACATATGCATGGTGGCAGGGAGGAGAATAAATGGAAAGAGGCCATCCATTTAGTACATATGTATGGCGGCAGGGAGAATAAATGGAAAGAGGCCATCCATTTAGTACATATGCATGGTGGCAGGGAGGAGAATCAATGGAAAGAGGCCATCCATTTAGTACATATGTATGGCGGCAGGGAGAATAAATGGAAAGAGGCCATCCATTTAGTACATATGCATGGCGGCAGGGAGGAGAATCAATGGAAAGAGGCCATCCATTTAGTACATATGCATGGTGGCAGGGAGGAGAATCAATGGAAAGAGGCCATCCATTTAGTACTTATGTATGGCGGCAGGAAGAATAAATGGAAAGAGGCCATCCATTTAGTACATATGCATGGTGGCAGGGAGGAGAATAAATGGAAAGAGGCCATCCATTTAGTACATATGTATGGCGGCAGGGAGAATAAATGGAAAGAGGCCATCCATTTAGTACATATGCATGGTGGCAGGGAGGAGAATAAATGGAAAGAGGCCATCCATTTAGTACATATGTATGGCGGCAGGGAGAATAAATGGAAAGAGGCCATCCATTTAGTACATATGCATGGTGGCAGGGAGAAGAATCAATGGAAAGAGGCCATCCATTTAGTACATATGTATGGTGGCAGGGAGAATAAATGGAAAGAGGCCATCCATTTAGTACATATGCATGGCGGCAGGGAGGAGAATCAATGGAAAGAGGCCATCCATTTAGTACATATGCATGGCGGCAGGGAGGAGAATCAATGGAAAGAGGCCATCCATTTAGTACATATGCATGGCGGCAGGTTTAACTTAAATGCACATAGGAAATGGCATGGGGGTGGGGGGATGTGAAACCATGACAGTAATTTGTCTAATACATAACCTGTTTGACTGGGTTCAGTTGGACTGTTTTATTAAATAGCTAAATATTATTAATCCTTGATTGTTTCTGCATGTATTAAATATATTCCGTTCTATAGAATTTGGATGTGTGTGCATCAAGCATACACAGGTGGGTGGGGTGTGTAAAAAAGTATCCTTGTGTACAGGTAGGGGTCAAGCTTTGCCAGAGTTTTGCATACATACTAATAGATGTACCAAAAGAAAGAACAGTACAGAGAAGAAATCAAGAATAACAGTTAATTTGAAAAAGTAAGAATTGTACAGTTGACAAAGCAAGAATAAACGTCAAGAAAGTAAAAATTACAGTACAGTTGAGAAGCAATAATTAAATACCAGTTGATAAAGTGAGAATAATGGGTATAGGGGAAAAAGAACAACAGTGATTAAAGCAGGAATAACAGGATAGACAAGAACGAATTATAGTACAGTTGAGTGAGATTAGCAGTACAGTCAAGAAATAATTATTGTACAGTCGAGAATGTTTAACAGCACAGCCCAAAAAATATAGTACAGCTGAGAAGGATTAGCAGTACAGTCCAGAAAGAGTTAATGTACAGTTGAGTAAGATGTACAGCTGTACAGTCAAAAAAAGAAATATAGTACAGCTGAGAATGATTAGCAATACAATCAAGAAAGAATTGTAGTACAGCCGAGAATGATTAGCAGTACAGTCAAGAAAGAATTAAAGTACAGCTGAGAACAATTAGCTGTACAGCCAAGAAATAATGTAGTACAGATGAGAAAGACTAGCAGTACAGTCAATAAAGAATTCTAGTACAGTTGAGAAGATTAGCAGTACAGTCAAAAAACATAGTACATTTGAGAAAGATTAACAGTACAGTCAAGAAATAACTATAGTAGAGTTGAGAATGATTAGCAGTATAGTCAAGAAAGAATTCTAATACAGTTGAGAAAGATTAGTAGTACAGTCAAGAATCTATGAATAATTGTACAAATGAGAGTTCAGGAATAAACTCAATAAAGAATTCAAAGAATGTCAATGTGTGGTAGATAAATCTGTACAAGAAAACAGGTATCACACAAGAAATATTGAGACTGTACAAGAAAACAGGTATCACACCTGAAATATTGAGACTGTACAAGAAAACAGGTATCACACATGAAATATTGAGACTGTACAAGAAAACAGGTATCACACATGAAATATTGAGACTGTACAAGAAAACAGGTATCACACATGAACTATTGAGACTGTACAAGAAAACAGGTATCACACATGAACTATTGAGACTGTACAAGAAAACAGGTATCACACATGAAATATTGAGACTGTACAAGAAAACAGGTATCACACATGAACTATTGAGACTGTACAAGAAAACAGGTATCACACATGAAATATTGAGACTGAAACTTTTACAAATTGGCCCCAAAAATGTACCTCCCAAAACTTTTCATCATTCATAGTATACACAAAAACCAAGAAATGGTCAATGAGTAGAGTGGAATCAAGTTACAAAACAAATTTCCAGTATTTTTTTAAACTTGCTTATTCATAACTGATTTGGACGTCAGACAAAAAAACTGTTTCTTCATTGAATATTTTATTTTAATATTGGTATGTAACATGAAAGATAAACACAGGTTTTATTTTGTGATATTTTATTATCTGTAAATAAAACATATTTCCAAAGAAAAAGTTTTGTTTATAAAAAGGCAAGTCTGCAACATTATAAAAGCAACAACAAATGCAAAGTTAACAATTTTGGTCCATTAGGATCAAATCAATGTTGATAAAATAAACGATTTTAACATGAATATTCTTTAAAAGTTCATCGTACTCTCTTCTTTAATTTTCAATACCATAGATCTAAATTATCTTTAGATCTGTATAAATGTGAAGAAAAAAAAATATATATATATATATATATATATATATATATATATATATATATATATATATATATATATATATATATATATATATATATATAGATATATATATATATACATATATACACACACCTCGTAACATAGAAAAACAAGTTTACACTGTATAAAAATATAAAGTTTACTGAAGAACTAAATATTATAGCTGGAAACAAAAGTATATAGTGATATGCAAGTCATATATAAAAATGAGGCTAAGAAAGTAAATGTAATCAAATTTCATTGTTGATACAATTAATTAAATGCAAACAATGAAAATATGAAGTACAATCTTTTAAATTTTAAGCTGCAAAAAGAAATTGCTATATCTAAGTGTTGTAAGAAATGATTCTATTTTTTAAAATGTCTTTAATTTCTTTGATGAAATCCTCAGAATTCCAGAATATTAGTGTTCTAGAGTGAGATGCTATCTCCCCAGAACTTACAAACACTTAATAACCTTGAAATGTTCTATCCACATTTTCTGGCAAGATGTCAATTTTATTTGTGTAGGTTCTTTACAGACTTACTAACTAAATCTGAAATCTGCAAAATAATGGGCTAATAAATATGGAAAATACTGATAGTCAGTAGTTAGATTTCATGCTATGTCATAAAACTTAGTTGATTGGGCAATAGTTAAGAATCCATCCATATGATCTATGTTGTGTTTACTTCAGGTGTGCACATACAATAAAAAAAATGAAAGCTCTGCTTGGTCATTTTCACTTCATGGGCTTTAAAAAGCAAATTGTGAAATAACAAGCCAAACAAGTTTTAACAGTTTGTAATTTATTCACTGTACTTTCAGAAGTGGATATTGCCTACTCTGGCAAAATTTGTTTTTCCTATTTAATAACTGCTCATTTTAAGGTTAATGTACTTCTGTGCTAGTACAGGTGATTTCTTAACACATTGGAGCAGCCGTTTCTTTGCTAAGCCATGTGTTTAGATCATGCATGATTTCTACAACTACAACATGTACAAAGAATTAGTCACATACAGTAGCATGGAGGTATGCCAACAATCCTTCCATGCCAACAATCCCTCCATGCCAACACTCCCTCTATGCCAATACTCCCTCTATGCCAACAATCCTTCCATGCCAACACTTCCTCTATGCCAAGAATCCCTCTATGCCAATACTCCCTCTATGCCAACAATCCTTCCATGCCAACAATCCCTCCATGCCAACAATCCCTCCATGGTGCATTTAAAATGCAACAAACAACTTCACCTTACTGACAGTTTTATCTTATCAGTCTAAAATAGGAATCACAAGACTTTAAATAATGATGAACAACTACATTAGTATCAACCACTGGTTATATGCAAATACTGTACAGCAAATATAATCTACTCTGAATATGAAATAGCTGACATAAGCAGTGTGTCACAACATTAACAGCTAAATAACTCATTGCTACAGATTTAAAAATTGTACAGTCTGACTGAAAATGTAATGATAACTAACTCCTAATCTGTCACGGACGTTCTGAAAATGTAATGATAACTCTTGATCTGTCAAAGACTTTCTGAAAATGTGATGATAACTCTCGCTCTGTCACAGACTGTTTGAAAATATGAAGAATTCTTGATCTATCACATACTTCTGAAAATGTAATGATAACTCTAGATCCATCAGAGACTTTTTGAAAATGTAATGATAACTCTTTATCTGCCACAGATTGTCTGAAAATCTAATGGTAACTATGTCCTGATATGTTACAGTGTCTGCAAATGTAATGGTAACTAAGTCCTGATGTGTTACAGTATGTCTGCAAATGTGAGGATGACTGTCTCCTGATGTGTTACAGTCTGTACACAAATGTAAAGATGACTAGCTCCTTATGTTTTACAGACTGTACACAAATGTAAAGATGACTAGCTCCTTATGTTTTACAGTCTGTACACTAATGTAAAGATGACTAGCTCCTTATGTTTTGCAGTCTGTACACAAATGTAAAGATAACTAGCTCCTTGTGTTTTGCAGTCTGTACACAAATGTAAAGATGACTAGCTCCTTATGTTTTACAGTCTGTATGCAAATGTAGAGATGACTAGCTCCTTATGTTTTACAGTCTGTACACAAATGTAAAGCTGACTAGCTCCTTATGTTTCACAGTCTGTACACAAATGTAAAGATGACTAGCTCCTTATGTTTTGCAGTCTGTACACAAATGTAAAGATGACTAGCTCCTTATGTTTTGCTGTCTGTACACAAATGTAAAGATGACTAGCTCCTTATGTTTTGGAGTCTGTACACAAATGTAAAGATGACTAGCTCCTTATGTTTTACAGTCTGTACACAAATGTAAAGATGACTAGCTCCTTATGTTTTGCAGTCTGTACACAAATGTAAAGATGACTAGCTCCTTATGTTTTACAGTCTGTACACAAATGTAAAGATGACTAGCTCCTTATGTTTTACAGTCTGTACACAAATGTAAAGATGACTAGCTCCTTATGTTTTACAGTCTGTACACAAATGTAAAGATTACTAGCTCCTTATGTTTTACAGTCTGTACACAAATGCAGAGATGACTAGCTCCTGATGTGTTACAGTCTGTACACAAATGTAAAGATGACTAGCTCCTGATGTGTTACAGTCTGTACACAAATGTAAAGATGACTAGCTCCTGATGTTTTACAGTCTGTACACAAATGTAAAGATGACTAGCTCCTTATGTTTTACAGTCTGTACACAAATGTAGAGATGACTAGCTCCTGATGTGTTACAGTCTGTACACAAATGTAAAGATGACTAGCTCCTTATGTTTTACAGTCTGTACACGAATGTAAAGATGACTAGCTCCTGATGTGTTACAGTCTGTACACAAATGTAGAGATGAATAGCTCCTTATGTTTTACAGTGTGTATGCAAATGTAAAGATGACTAGCTCCTTATGTTTTGCAGTCTGTACTCAAAATTTAAAAATGACTAGCTCCTTATGTTTTACAGTCTGTACACAAATGTAGAGATGAATAGCTCCTTATGTTTTACAGTGTGTACGCAAATGTAAAGATGACTAGCTCCTTATGTTTTGCAGTCTGTACTCAAAATTTAAAAATGACTAGCTCCTTATGTTTTACAGTCTGTACACAAATGTAGAGATGACTAGCTCCTGATGTGTTACAGTCTGTACACAAATGTAAAGATGACTAGCTCCTGATGTGTTACAGTCTGTACACAAATGTAAAGATGACTAGCTCCTGATGTGTTACAGTCTGTACACAAATGTAAAGATGACTAGCTCCTGATGTTTTACAGTCTGTACACAAATGTAAAGATGACTAGCTCCTGATGTTTTACAGTCTGTACACAAATGTAAAGATGACTAGCTCCTGATGTGTTACAGTCTGTACACAAATTTAAAGATGACTAGCTCCTGATGTGTTACAGTCTGTACACAAATTTAAAGATGACTAGCTCCTGATGTGTTACAGTCTGTACACAAATTTAAAGATGACTAGCTCCTGATGTGTTACAGTCTGTACACAAATTTAAAGATGACTAGCTCCTGATGTGTTACAGTCTGTACACAAATTTAAAGATGACTAGTTCCTGATGTGTTACAGTCTGTCTGAAAATGCGAGGATGACTAGTGTTACGTGCTTAGGCTCAAATAAACAGTAACATAGAAAGAGTGAAAATAAAAAGCTTGTAAAAACTTAATAAACAATTTATCGAGCACAACTACTTTCCAGAAAAGAATAAAATAAAATTACGGTTTTATGAATCAATTTCAAAATTAATCCAAGAATAATTCAAAATATTATCCACTAGAGAAATTGCAAAAGTCCTGGTAATAAAATGTCTAAATAATTTAAAGTTTGAATCCCAGCGAATTAACCAAGATGGAAGACGATGTCACTTGATGAAGTCAGTTCTTGGTAATAAAATTCTATGAGCACAATTCTTTTCCAAATAAATAACAAAATAAATCGTCTTGAATTCAAATGAATTGAAATAATTTCCAATACGAGGTAACTCAAAACGACACAACTTAATATTCTAACAGCCCAAGTTCTACTAAATAATTCGCTCCCAAAACATAATTTATATACCTGTTTTTACGTAAACAAGAAAGGGGTCACATGATCTTCTAGAATCATTTAGAACAAATTTACATTCAAGAAACACGTACACACCGTATGACCCAACTAAAAATAGAAAGATGTTTATACAACGCTCCATAATGTCCTTGGAACCAACCAATCATTTTAAAAGCTTGTTTACAACTGTGAAGCCAGGTCAGAAATGAGGTCAACATCTGGTGTCTACAGGTCACCCCCCCCCCAATGAATGAATCTTAAACTTAAAAATGCCAAATTTGAATCTGACAAACAAGCAAATTTAAAAATAAATGACTTAAATCAATTATACGTAACACTAGCTCCTGATGTATTATAGTCTGTCTGAAAATGTGAAGATGATTAGCACCTGATGTGTTACAGTCTGTCTGAAAATGTAATGATCACTAACTCCTGATGTCTGAAAATGTGAAGATGACTAGTTCCTGATGTGTTACAGTCTGTCTGAAAATGTAATGATCACTAACTCCTGATGTCTGAAAATGTGAAGATGACTAGCTCCTGATGTGTTACAGTCTGTATGTGCTTTTAAAAACAGTCATTATGTTGCAGTTATTCATTAAATCTAAGTGAATCTGGCTTGAAATACACAATCTTCATTGTCAGCCAACATGTTAATACTGAAAGCATTATCCACTGCATGTTTACAGCAAAATGCCATTCATGCAAGCTTGTCACCTTGATTAATCTTGCTACGGTTTACAGCAAAATGCCATTCATTTAAGCTTGTCACCTTGATTAATCTTGCTACATTATTTGGTACAAACATGGTCATGGGATGATTAAATTGCAAAATATATACCAGATACATTAATCTATAATGCAACAGAATCATTAAAAGAAAGAATATAAATTACCTTAAATTAAAAAAAAAATATTTTGACATGTATTTCAACACAACTATAGATAAAATAATTCAAAGTCAGGACAATCATGGAAATCAGAAGAAATGGAAGACAGTATGATGATTTAGAATGATACCATAATAATGAAGCCTCCTGTTTATAAATGTCAGTAACAATAGTTGACATTAATAAAGTGATTAAAACATTTTACATTAAAACAACAGCTGATATAAAAGTCATATTCATAAACCATGCTACAAGCTTTCTTTTTATTTAGGCAAGACAGTAACTGTACTAGAAAACATTATTATCTACTGTTCTATAAAGCTTTCTGTTTATTCAAGCAAGACTGTAACTGTACTAGAAAACATTATTATCTACTGTTCTATAAAGCTTTCTGTTTATTCAAGCAAGACTGTAACTGTACTAGAAAACATTATTATCTACTGTTCTATAAAGCTTTCTGTTTATTCAAGCAAGACTGTAACTGTACTAGAAAACATTATTATCTACTGTTCTATAAAGCTTTCTGTTTATTCAAGCAAGACAGTAACTGTACTAGAAAACATTATTATCTGCTGTTCTATAAAGCTTTCTGTTTATTCAAGCAAGACTGTAACTGTACTAGAAAACATTATTATCTACTGTTCTATAAAGCTTTCTGTTTATTCAAGCAAGACAGTAACTGTACTAGAAAACATTATTATCTACTGTTCTATAAAGCTTTCTGTTTATTCAAGCAAGACAGTAACTGTACTAGAAAACATTATTATCTGCTGTTCTATAAAGCTTTCTGTTTATTCAAGCAAGACTGTAACTGTACTAGAAAACATTATTATCTACTGTTCTATAAAGCTTTCTGTTTATTCAAGCAAGACTGTAACTGTACTAGAAAACATTATTATCTACTGTTCTATAAAGCTTTCTGTTTATTCAGGCAAGACAGTAACTGTACTAGAAAACATTATTATCTACTGTTCTATAAAGCTTTCTGTTTATTCAGGCAAGACAGTAACTGTACTAGAAAACATTATTCACTACTGTGCTAAATAGACATTTGCTTATTCAGGCAAGACATAAACACCCTGCAAGTCAATTATAAAACTCTTAATAACACTAATATAATCCCAAAGTTGAATTTGAATATTGCAATAAAGGCATTATATATATATATATATATATATATATATATATATATATATATATATATATATATATATATATATATATATATATATATATATATATATATGACTTGAAAAACATAGCACAATATTTGTATAATGACATATAGTAGAAACGAATAACAATCAGTGTAACAGCATATTTTTAACAATTTTCAACCAACACAAGCATAATTACAGACCTTAACAACACTATTTAACACACTCATTTTATAACAATATCACAGTCAATAAGTTGGCATCTGGTTAGATAACTTAAATTTTATTGTAAAGTGTTGTCCCAATAAATTGTATCATACATTTATAGCATATGCTAAAATAATATTAAAATATGGCTCCCATTCAATCGGATTACAAATTTGACCTATAAAGGTTAAAATAATATTAAAATATGGCTCCCATTCAATCAGACTTCAAATGAGAGGTTCATGTTATACAGACTTTTGGAATTCAAGATCAACTTATTTTTAGTAACTATCAGATAAAGGATGGCTTGGATTTAATTGTTATGAAATATTTCATTAAGAATGACACAATCCAAATGAAGATTACATTTTCATAAATATGAAAGTCATTCATGTATTTTGATTAGTGTACTGAAAGAAGAGCAGAACATGACCTCATATGGTACAGGTCAAATCAACATGATCTTGCACAGGTCTATTTTAATCAGAATGACATCTAATACTGCAACAATTTTAATCAGAATGGGGTCTAATACTGCTACAATTTTAATCAGACTAGGGTCTAATACTGCTACAATTTTAATCAGAATGGGGTCTGATACTGCTACAATTTTAATCAGAATGGGGTCTAATACTGCTACAATTTTAATCAGAATGGGGTCTAAAACTGCCACAAATTTAATCAGAATGGGGTCTAAAACTGCTACAATTTTAATCAGAATGGGGTCTAAAACTGCTACAATTTTAATCAGACTAGGGTCTAATACTGCTACAATTTTAATCAGAATGGGGTATGATACTGCTACAATTTTAATCAGAACGGGGTCTAATACTCTACAATTTTAATCAGAATGGGGTCTAAAACTGCTACAAATTTAATAAGAATGGGGTCTAAAACTGCTACAATTTTAATCAGAATGGGGTCTAAAACTGCTACAATTTTAATCAGACTAGGGTCTAAAACTGCTACAAATTTAATCAGAATCGGGTCTAATACTGTGACAATTTTAATCAGAATGGGGTCTAATACTGCTACAATTTTAATCAGACTGGGGTCTAATACTGCTACAATTTTAATCAGAATGGGGTCTAATACTGCTACAATTTTAATAAGAATGGGGTCTAATACTGCTACAATTTTAATCAGAATGGGGTCTAATACTGCTACAATTTTAATAAGAATGGGGTCTAATACTGCTACAATTTTAATCAGAATGGGGTCTAATACTGCTACAAATTTAATCAGAATGGGGACTAATACTGCTACAATTTTAATCAGAATGGGGTCTAATACTGCTACAATTTTAATCAGAATGGGGTCTGATATTGCTACAATTTTAATCAGAATGGGGTCTAATACTGCTACAATTTTAATCAGATGGGTTTAATACTGCTACAATTTTAATCAGAATGGGGTCTAATATTGCTACAATTTTAATCAGAATGGGGTCTAATACTGCTACAATTTTAATTAGAATGGGGACTAATACTGCTACAATTTTAATTAGAATGGGGTCTAATACTGCTACAATTTTAATCAGAATGGGGTCTAATACTACTATAATTTTAATCAGAATGGGGTTTAATACTGCTACAATTTTAATCAGAATGGGGTTTAATACTGCTACAATTGTAATCAGAATGGAGTTTAATACTGCTATAATTTTAATCAGAATGGGGTTTAATACTGCTACAATTTTAATCAGAATGGGGTCTAAAACTGCTACAAATTTAATCAGAATGGGGTCTAATACTTCTACAATTTTAATCAGAATGGGGTCTAATACTGCTACAATTTTAATTAGAATGGGGTTTAATACTGCTACAGTTTTAATCAGAATGGGGTCTAATACTACTATAATTTTAATCAGAATGGGGTTTAATACTGCTACAATTTTAATCAGAATGGGGTTTAATACTGCTACAATTGTAATCAGAATGGAGTTTAATACTGCTATAATTTTAATCAGAATGGGGTCTAATACTGCTACAATTTTAATCAGACTTGGGTCTAATACTGCTACAATTTTAATCAGAATGGGGTCTGATACTGCTACAATTTTAATCAGAATGGGGTCTAATACTGCTACAATTTTAATCAGAATGGGGTCTAAAACTGCCACAAATTTAATCAGAATGGGGTCTAAAACTGCTACAATTTTAATCAGAATGGGGTCTAAAACTGCTACAATTTTAATCAGACTAGGGTCTAATACTGCTACAATTTTAATCAGAATGGGGTATGATACTGCTACAATTTTAATCAGAACGGGGTCTAATACTCTACAATTTTAATCAGAATGGGGTCTAAAACTGCTACAAATTTAATAAGAATGGGGTCTAAAACTGCTACAATTTTAATCAGAATGGGGTCTAAAACTGCTACAATTTTAATCAGACTAGGGTCTAAAACTGCTACAAATTTAATCAGAATCGGGTCTAATACTGTGACAATTTTAATCAGAATGGGGTCTAATACTGCTACAATTTTAATCAGACTGGGGTCTAATACTGCTACAATTTTAATCAGAATGGGGTCTAATACTGCTACAATTTTAATAAGAATGGGGTCTAATACTGCTACAATTTTAATCAGAATGGGGTCTAATACTGCTACAATTTTAATAAGAATGGGGTCTAATACTGCTACAATTTTAATCAGAATGGGGTCTAATACTGCTACAAATTTAATCAGAATGGGGACTAATACTGCTACAATTTTAATCAGAATGGGGTCTAATACTGCTACAATTTTAATCAGAATGGGGTCTGATATTGCTACAATTTTAATCAGAATGGGGTCTAATACTGCTACAATTTTAATCAGATGGGTTTAATACTGCTACAATTTTAATCAGAATGGGGTCTAATATTGCTACAATTTTAATCAGAATGGGGTCTAATACTGCTACAATTTTAATTAGAATGGGGACTAATACTGCTACAATTTTAATTAGAATGGGGTCTAATACTGCTACAATTTTAATCAGAATGGGGTCTAATACTACTATAATTTTAATCAGAATGGGGTTTAATACTGCTACAATTTTAATCAGAATGGGGTTTAATACTGCTACAATTGTAATCAGAATGGAGTTTAATACTGCTATAATTTTAATCAGAATGGGGTTTAATACTGCTACAATTTTAATCAGAATGGGGTCTAAAACTGCTACAAATTTAATCAGAATGGGGTCTAATACTTCTACAATTTTAATCAGAATGGGGTCTAATACTGCTACAATTTTAATCAGAATGGGGTTTAATACTGCTACAGTTTTAATCAGAATGGGGTCTAATACTGCTACAATTGTAATCAGAATGGGGTCTAATACTGCTACAATTTTAATCAGATGGGTTTAATACTGCTACAATTTTAATCAGAATGGGGTCTAATACTGCTACAATTTTAATCAGAATGGGGTCTAATACTGCTACAATTTTAATCAGAATTGGGTCTAATACTGCTACAATTTTAATCAGAATGGGGTCTAATACTACTACAATTTTAATCAGAATGGGGTTTAATACTGCTACAATTGTAATCAGAATGGGGTCTAATACTGCTACAATTTTAATCAGACTAGGGTTTAATACTGCTACAATTTTAATCAGAATGGGGTCTAATACTGCTACAATATTAATCACAATGGGGTCTAATACTGCTACAGTTTTAATCAGAATGGGGTCTGATACTGCTACAATTTTAATCAGACTAGGGTTTAATACTGCTACAATTGTAATCAGAATGGGGTCTAATACTGCTACAATTTTAATCAGAATGGGGTCTGATACTGCTACAATTCTAATCTGAATGGGGACTAATACTGCAACAATTTTAATCAGAATGGGGACTAATACTGCCAAAATTTTAATCAGAATGGGGTATGATACTGCTAGTTTTAATCAGAATGGGGTCTAATATTGCTAAAATTTTAATCAGAATGGGGTCTAAAACTGCTACAATTTTAATCAGACTAGGGTCTAATACTGCTACAATTTTAATCAGAATGGGGTCTAAAACTGCTACAATTTTAATCAGACTAGGGTCTAATACTGCTACAATTTTAATCAGAATGGGGTCTAATACTGCTACAATTTGAATCAGAATGGGGTCTAATACTGCCACAATTTTAATCAGAATGGGGTCTAAAACTGCTACAATTTTAATCAGACTAGGGTATAAAACTGCTACAAATTTAATCAAAATGGGGTCTAATACTGCTACAATTTTAATCAGATCGGGGTCTAATACTGCTACAAATTTAATCAGAATGGGGTCTAATACTGCTACAAATTTAATCAGAATGAGGTCTAATAATGCTACAAATTTAATCAGAATGGGGACTAATACTGCTACAATTTTAATCAGAATGGGGTCTAATATTGCTACAATTTTATTCAGAATGGGGTTTAATACTGCTACAGTTTTAATCAGAATGGGGTCTAATACTGCTACAATTTTAATTAGAATGGGGACTAATACTGCTACAATTTTAATCAGAATGGGGTCTAATACTGCTACAAATTTAATCAGAATGAGGTCTAATAATGCTACAAATTTAATCAGAATGGGGACTAATACTGCTACAATTTTAATCAGAATGGGGTCTAATATTGCTACAATTTTAATCAGAATGGGGTCTAATACTGCTACAATTTAAATCAGAATGGGGTCTAATACTGCTACAATTTTAATCAGATGGGTTTAATACTGCTACAATTTCAATCAGAATGGGGTCTAATATTGCTACAATTTTAATCAGAATGGGGTCTAAAATTGCTACAATTTTAATCAGAATGGGGTCTAATACTGCTACAGTTTTAATTAGAATGGGGTCTAATACTGCTACAATTTTAATCAGATGGGTTTAATACTGCTACAATTTTAATCACAAAGGGGTCTAATACTGCTACAAATTTAATCAGAATGGGGTCTAAAACTGCTACAAATTTAATCAGAATGGGGTCTAATATTGCTACAATTTTAATTAGAATGGGGACTAATACTGCTACAATTTTAATCAGAATGGGGTCTAATACTGATACAATTTTAATCAGAATGGGGTCTAATACTGCTACAATTTTAATCAGAATTGGGTTTAATACTGCTACAATTTTAATCAGAATGGGGTTTTATACCACTACACTTTTAATCAGAATGGGGTCTAATACTGCTACAATTTTAATCAAACTACTGTCTAATACTGCTACAATTTTAATTAGAATGGGGACTAATACTGCTACAATTTTAATCAGAATGGGGTTTTATACCACTACACTTTTAATCAGAATGGGGTCTAATACTGCTACAATTTTAATCAAACTACTGTCTAATACTGCTACAATTTTAATCAGAATGGGGTCTAATACTGCTACAATTTTAATTAGAATGGGGACTAATACTGCTACAATTTTAATCAGAATGGGGTCTAATACTGCTACAATTTTAATCAGAATGGGGACTAATACTGCTACAATTTTAATTAGAATGGGGACTAATACTGCTACAATTTTAATTAGAATGAGGTCTAATACTGCTACAATTTTAATCAAACTACTGTCTAATACTGCTACAATTTTAATCAGAATGGGGTCTAATACTGCTACAATTTTAATTAGAATGGGGACTAATACTGCTACAATTTTAATTAGAATGAGGTCTAATACTGCTACAATTTTAATTAGAATGGGGTCTAATACTGCTACAATTTTAATCAGAATGGGGTCTAATACTGCTACAATTTTAATCAGAATGGGGTCTAATATTGCTACAATTTTAATTAGAATGGGGACTAATACTGCTACAATTTTAATTAGAATGAGGTCTAATACTGCTACAATTTTAATTAGAATGGGGTCTAATACTGCTACAATTTTAATCAGAATGGGGTCTAATACTGCTACAATTTTAATCAGAATGGGCTCTTATACTGCTACAATTTGAATCAGAATGGGGTCTAATACTGCTACAATTTTAATTAGAATGGGGTCTAATACTGCTACAATTTTAGTCAGAATGGGGTCTAATACTGCTACAATTTTAATCAGAATGGGGTCTAATACTGCTACAATTTTAATAAGAATGGGGTCTAATACTGCTACAATTTTAATCAGAATGGGGTCTAATACTGCTACAATTTTAATAAGAATGGGGTCTAATACTGCTACAATTTTAATCAGAATGGGGTCTAATACTGCTACAAATTTAATCAGAATGGGGACTAATACTGCTACAATTTTAATCAGAATGGGGTCTAATACTGCTACAATTTTAATCAGAATGGGGTCTGATATTGCTACAATTTTAATCAGAATGGGGTCTAATACTGCTACAATTTTAATCAGATGGGTTTAATACTGCTACAATTTTAATCAGAATGGGGTCTAATATTGCTACAATTGTAATCAGAATGGGGTCTAATACTGCTACAATTTTAATTAGAATGGGGACTAATACTGCTACAATTTTAATTAGAATGGGGTCTAATACTGCTACAATTTTAATCAGAATGGGGTCTAAAACTGCTACAATTTTAATCAGACTAGGGTCTAATACTGCTACAATTTTAATCAGAATGGGGTCTAATACTGCTACAATTTGAATCAGAATGGGGTCTAATACTGCCACAATTTTAATCAGAATGGGGTCTAAAACTGCTACAATTTTAATCAGACTAGGGTATAAAACTGCTACAAATTTAATCAAAATGGGGTCTAATACTGCTACAATTTTAATCAGATCGGGGTCTAATACTGCTACAAATTTAATCAGAATGGGGTCTAATACTGCTACAAATTTAATCAGAATGAGGTCTAATAATGCTACAAATTTAATCAGAATGGGGACTAATACTGCTACAATTTTAATCAGAATGGGGTCTAATATTGCTACAATTTTATTCAGAATGGGGTTTAATACTGCTACAGTTTTAATCAGAATGGGGTCTAATACTGCTACAATTTTAATTAGAATGGGGACTAA
Organism: Unio pictorum; assembly: GCA_030141615.1. Lineage (NCBI taxonomy): Eukaryota > Metazoa > Mollusca > Bivalvia > Unionida > Unionidae > Unio > Unio pictorum. The sequence goes on along the minus strand of JARLTB010000018.1, from coordinate 4,865,780 downwards.
TACTGCTACAATTTTAATCAGAATGGGGTCTAATACTGCTACAAATTTAATCAGAATGAGGTCTAATAATGCTACAAATTTAATCAGAATGGGGACTAATACTGCTACAATTTTAATCAGAATGGGGTCTAATATTGCTACAATTTTAATCAGAATGGGGTCTAATACTGCTACAATTTAAATCAGAATGGGGTCTAATACTGCTACAATTTTAATCAGATGGGTTTAATACTGCTACAATTTCAATCAGAATGGGGTCTAATATTGCTACAATTTTAATCAGAATGGGGTCTAAAATTGCTACAATTTTAATCAGAATGGGGTCTAATACTGCTACAATTTTAATTAGAATGGGGTCTAATACTGCTACAATTTTAATCAGATGGGTTTAATACTGCTACAATTTTAATCACAAAGGGGTCTAATACTGCTACAAATTTAATCAGAATGGGGTCTAAAACTGCTACAAATTTAATCAGAATGGGGTCTAATATTGCTACAATTTTAATTAGAATGGGGACTAATACTGCTACAATTTTAATCAGAATGGGGTCTAATACTGATACAATTTTAATCAGAATGGGGTCTAATACTGCTACAATTTTAATCAGAATTGGGTTTAATACTGCTACAATTTTAATCAGAATGGGGTTTTATACCACTACACTTTTAATCAGAATGGGGTCTAATACTGCTACAATTTTAATCAAACTACTGTCTAATACTGCTACAATTTTAATTAGAATGGGGACTAATACTGCTACAATTTTAATCAGAATGGGGTTTTATACCACTACACTTTTAATCAGAATGGGGTCTAATACTGCTACAATTTTAATCAAACTACTGTCTAATACTGCTACAATTTTAATCAGAATGGGGTCTAATACTGCTACAATTTTAATTAGAATGGGGACTAATACTGCTACAATTTTAATCAGAATGGGGTCTAATACTGCTACAATTTTAATCAGAATGGGGTCTAATACTGCTACAATTTTAATAAGAATGGGGTCTAATACTGCTACACTTTTAATCAGAATGGGGTCTAATACTGCTACAATTTTAATAAGAATGGGGTCTAATACTGCTACAATTTTAATCAGAATGGGGTCTAATACTGCTACAAATTTAATCAGAATGGGGACTAATACTGCTACAATTTTAATCAGAATGGGGTCTAATACTGCTACAATTTTAATCAGAATGGGGTCTGATATTGCTACAATTTTAATCAGAATGGGGTCTAATACTGCTACAATTTTAATCAGATGGGTTTAATACTGCTACAATTTTAATCAGAATGGGGTCTAATATTGCTACAATTTTAATCAGAATGGGGTCTAATACTGCTACAATTTTAATTAGAATGGGGACTAATACTGCTACAATTTTAATTAGAATGGGGTCTAATACTGCTACAACTTTAATCAGAATGGGGTCTAATACTGCTATAATTTTAATCAGAATGGGGTTTAATACTGCTACAATTTTAATCAGAATGGGGTTTAATACTGCTACAATTGTAATCAGAATGGAGTTTAATACTGCTATAATTTTAATCAGAATGGGGTTTAATACTGCTACAATTTTAATCAGAATGGGGTCTAAAACTGCTACAAATTTAATCATAATGGGGTCTAATACTTCTACAATTTTAATCAGAATGGGGTCTAATACTGCTACAATTTTAATCAGAATGGGGTTTAATACTGCTACAGTTTTAATCAGAATGGGGTCTAATACTGCTACAATTTTAATTAGAATGGGGTCTAATACTGCTACAATTTTAATCAGATGGTTTTAATACTGCTACAATTTTAATCAGAATGGGGTCTAATACTGCTACAATTTTAATAAGAATGGGGTCTAATACTGCTACAATTTTAATCAGAATGGGGTCTAATACTGCTACAATTTTAATCAGAATGGGGTCTAATACTACTACAATTTTAATCAGAATGGGGTTTAATACTGCTACAATTTTAATCAGAATGGGGTCTAATACTGCTACAATTTTAATCAGACTAGGGTTTAATACTGCTACAATTTTAATCAGAATGGGGTCTAATACTGCTACAATTTTAATCAGAATGGGGTCTAATACTGCTACAGTTTTAATCAGAATGGGGTCTAATACTGCTACAATTTTAATCAGACTAGGGTTTAATACTGCTACAATTGTAATCAGAATGGGGTCTAATACTGCTACAATTTTAATCAGAATGGGGTCTGATACTGCTACAATTTTAATCTGAATGGGGACTAATACTGCAACAATTTTAATCAGAATGGGGACTAATACTGCCAAAATTTTAATCAGAATGGGGTATGATACTGCTAGTTTTAATCAGAATGGGGTCTAATATTGCTAAAATTTTAATCAGAATGGGGTCTAAAACTGCTACAATTTTAATCAGACTAGGGTCTAATACTGCTACAATTTTAATCAGAATGGGGTCTAAAACTGCTACAATTTTAATCAGACTAGGGTCTAATACTGCTACAATTTTAATCAGAATGGGGTCTAATACTGCTACAATTTGAATCAGAATGGGGTCTAATACTGCCACAATTTTAATCAGAATGGGGTCTAAAACTGCTACAATTTTAATCAGACTAGGGTATAAAACTGCTACAAATTTAATCAAAATGGGGTCTAATACTGCTACAATTTTAATCAGATCGGGGTCTAATACTGCTACAAATTTAATCAGAATGGGGTCTAATACTGCTACAAATTTAATCAGAATGAGGTCTAATAATGCTACAAATTTAATCAGAATGGGGACTAATACTGCTACAATTTTAATCAGAATGGGGTCTAATATTGCTACAATTTTATTCAGAATGGGGTTTAATACTGCTACAGTTTTAATCAGAATGGGGTCTAATACTGCTACAATTTTAATTAGAATGGGGACTAATACTGCTACAATTTTAATCAGAATGGGGTCTAATACTGCTACAAATTTAATCAGAATGAGGTCTAATAATGCTACAAATTTAATCAGAATGGGGACTAATACTGCTACAATTTTAATCAGAATGGGGTCTAATATTGCTACAATTTTAATCAGAATGGGGTCTAATACTGCTACAATTTAAATCAGAATGGGGTCTAATACTGCTACAATTTTAATCAGATGGGTTTAATACTGCTACAATTTCAATCAGAATGGGGTCTAATATTGCTACAATTTTAATCAGAATGGGGTCTAAAATTGCTACAATTTTAATCAGAATGGGGTCTAATACTGCTACAATTTTAATTAGAATGGGGTCTAATACTGCTACAATTTTAATCAGATGGGTTTAATACTGCTACAATTTTAATCACAAAGGGGTCTAATACTGCTACAAATTTAATCAGAATGGGGTCTAAAACTGCTACAAATTTAATCAGAATGGGGTCTAATATTGCTACAATTTTAATTAGAATGGGGACTAATACTGCTACAATTTTAATCAGAATGGGGTCTAATACTGATACAATTTTAATCAGAATGGGGTCTAATACTGCTACAATTTTAATCAGAATTGGGTTTAATACTGCTACAATTTTAATCAGAATGGGGTTTTATACCACTACACTTTTAATCAGAATGGGGTCTAATACTGCTACAATTTTAATCAAACTACTGTCTAATACTGCTACAGTTTTAATCAGAATGGGGACTAATACTGCTACAATTTTAATCAGAATGGGGTTTTATACCACTACACTTTTAATGAGAATGGGGTCTAATACTGCTACAATTTTAATCAAACTACTGTCTAATACTGCTACAATTTTAATTAGAATGGGGACTAATACTGCTACAATTTTAATCAGAATGGGGTTTTATACCACTACACTTTTAATCAGAATGGGGTCTAATACTGCTACAATTTTAATCAAACTACTGTCTAATACTGCTACAATTTTAATCAGAATGGGGTCTAATACTGCTACAATTTTAATCAGAATGGGGACTAATACTGCTACAATTTTAATCAGAATGGGGTCTAATACTGCTACAATTTTAATCAGAATGGGGTCTAATACTGCTACAAATTTAATCAGAATGGAGTCTAATACCGCTACAATTTTAGTCAGAATGGGGTCTAAAACTGCTACAAATTTAATCAGAATGGGGTCTAATACTGCTACAATTTTAATCAGAATGGGGCCTAATACTGCTACAATTTGAATCAGAATGGGGACTAATACTGCTACAATTTGAATCAGAATGGGGTCTAATACTGCTACAATTTGAATCAGAATGGGGTCTAATACTGCTACAATTTTAGTCAGAATGGGGTCTAAAACTGCTACAATTTTATTTAGAATGGGGTCTAATACTGCTACAATTTTAATAAGAATGGGGTCTAATACCGCTACAATTTTAATCAGAATGGGGTCTAATACTGCTACAAATTTAATCAGAATGGGGTCTAATACCGCTACAATTTTAATCAGAATGGGGTGTTATACTGCTACAGTTTTAATCAGAATGGGGTCTAATACTGGTACAATTTTAATCAGAATGTGGTATAATACTGCTAAAGTTTTAATCAGAATGGGGACTAATACTGCTACAATTTAATCAGAATGTGGTATAATACTGCCACAATTTTAATCAGTCTAGGGTTAAAAACTGTTACTATTTTAATCAGACAAGGGTTTAATAATGCTTTATTTTTGTCAGACTGGGGTCTAATACTTGTTTGATTTTAATCAGACTGAGGTATACTATTGCTTTTATTTTAATCAGACTCAGGTATAATACTGCTTTTCTTTGTGTCAGACTCGGGTCTAATATTGCTTTTTATTTAAGTCAGACTGAGGTATAATATGCTTTATTTTTGTCAGACTGGGGTTTAATATTGCTTTTATTTTAGTCAGACTGAGGTATAATATTGCTTTTCTTTTTGTCAGACTGAAGTATAATATTGCTTTCATTTTAATCAGACTGGGGTATAATATTGCTCTGATTTTAATTAGACTGGGGTCTAAGATTGCTTTTATATTAATCAGATTGAGGTTTAATATTGCTTTTATTTTAGTCAGACTGAGGTATAATATTGCTTTTAGTTTAATCAGACTGGGTCTAATGATGCTATGAATTAAAAATAACAAATCTCACTGTTCTGTGTCTACACACTATTACCAATGACATCTCATTGTTCTTGATATACACAGTAATATCAATGATACATCTCAGTGTTCTGCATGTACACAGTAATACCAGTGATACATCTCAGTGTTCTGTATATACACAGTAATACCAATGATACATCTCATTTTTCTGTGTGTACACAGTAATACCAATGATGCATCTCAGTGTTCTGTATGTACACAGTAATAACAATGATACATCTCAGTGTTCTGTATGTACACAGTAATACAAATGATACATCTCAGTGTTATGTGTGTACACAGTAATACCAATGTTACATCTCAGTGTTCTGTGTGTACATATTATTGCCAATGATACATCTCAGTGTGCTGTATGTACACAGTAATATCAATGATACATCTCAGAGTTCTGTATGTACACAATAATACCAATGATACATTGCAGTGTTCTGTATGTACACAGTAATACCAATGATACATTTCAGTATTCTGTATGTACACAGTAATACCAATGATGCATCTCAGTGTTCTGTGTGTACACATTATTGCCAATGAAACATCTCGGTGTTCTGTATGTACAAAGTAATATCAATGATACATCTCAGTGTTCTGTATGTACACAGTAATACCAAAGATACATCTCAGTGTTCTGTACGTAAACAGTAATACCAATGATACATTTCAGTGTTCTGTATGTACACAGTATTACCTATAATACATCTCAGTGTTCTTTATGTACACAGAATTACCAATGATACATTTCAGTGTTATGTATGTACACAGAAATATCAGTGATACATCTCAGTGTTCTGTATGTACACAGTAATACCAATGACACGACACATTGTTCTGTATGTATACAGTATTACCAATCAATGATACATCTCAGTGTTCTGTATGTACACAGTAATACCAATGATACATTTCAGTGTTCTGTATGTACACAGTAATAACAATGATACATCTCATTGTTCTGTATGTACACAGTAATAACAATGATACATCTCATTGTTCTGTATGTACGCAGTAATACCAATGATACATCTTAGTGTTCTGTATGTACACAGTAATACCAATGACACATTTCAGTGTTCTGTATGTACACAGTATTACCAATGATACATCTCAGTGTTCTGTATGTACACAGTAATAACAATGATACATCTCATTGTTCTGTATGTACGCAGTAATACCAATGACATGTCACATTGTTCTGTATGTACACAGTAATACCAATGATACATCTCAGAGTTCTGTATGTACACAGTAATACCAATGATACATTTCAGTGTTCTGTATGTACACAGTAATAACAATTATACATCTCATTGTTCTGTATGTACACAGTAATAACAATGATACATCTCATTGTTCTGTATGTACGCAGTAATACCAATGATACATCTTAGTGTTCTGTATGTACACAGTAATACCAATGATACATCTTAGTGTTCTGTATGTACACAGTAATAACAATGATACATCTCATTGTTCTGTATGTACGCAGTATTACCAATGACACATCTCAGTGTTCTGTATGTACACAGTAATACCAGTGATACATCTCAGTGTTCTGTATGTACACAGTAATATCAATGTTACATTTCAGTGTTCTGTATGTACACAATAATACCAATGATACATTGCAGTCTTCTGTATGTACACAGTAATACCAATGATACATTTCAGTGTTCTGTATGTACACAGTAATACCAATGATGCATCTCAGTGTTCTGTGTGTACACATTATTGCCAATGATACATCTCGGTGTTCTGTATGTACACAGTAATATCAATGATACATCTCGGTGTTCTGTATGTACACAGTAATACCAAAGATACATCTCAGTGTTCTGTACGTACACAGCAAAACCAATGATACATTTCAGTGTTCTGTTTGTACACAGTATTATCTATAATACATCTCAGTGTTCTTTATGTACACAGTATTACCAATGATACATTTCAGTGTTATGTATGTACACAGTAATACCAGTGATATATCTCAGTGTTCTGTATGTACACAGTAATACCAATGACACATCACATTGTTCTGTATGTATACAGTATTACCAATCAATGATACATCTCAGTGTTCTGTATGTACACAGTAATACCAATGATACATCTCAGAGTTCTGTATGTACACAGTAATACCAATGATACATTTCAGTGTTCTGTATGTACACAGTATTACCAATGATACATCTCAGTGTTCTGTATGCACACAATAATACCAATGATACATCTCAGTGTTCTGTATGTACACAGTAATAACAATGATACATCTCACTGTTCTGTATGTACGCAGTAATACCAATGACATGTCACATTGTTCTGTATGTACACAGTAATACCAATGATACATCTCAGAGTTCTGTATGTACATAGTAATACCAATGATACATTTCAGTGTTCTGTATGTACACAGTAATAACAATGATACATCTCATTGTTCTGTATGTATGCAGTAATACCAATGATACATCTTAGTGTTCTGTATGTACACAGTAATAACAATGATACATCTCATTGTTCTGTATGTACGCAGTATTACCAATGACACATCTCAGTGTTCTGTATGTACACAGTAATACCAGTGATACATCTCAGTGTTCTGTATATACACAGTAATACCAATGACATGTCACATTGTTCTGTATGTACACAGTATTACCAATGATACATCTCAGTGTTCTGTATGTACACAATATTACCAATGATACCAATGATACATCTCAGTGTTCTGTATGTACACAATATTACCAATGATACATCTCAGTGTTTTGTATGTACACAATATTACCAATGATACATCTCAGTGTTCTGTATGTACACAATATTACCAATGATACCAATGATACATCTCAGTGTTCTGTATGTACACAATATTACCAATGATACATCTCAGTGTTCTGTATGTACACAATATAAATATTACCAATGATACATCTCAGTGTTCTGTATGTACACAATATTACCAATGATACCAATGGTACATCTCAGTGTTCTGTATGTACACAATATAAATATTACCAATGATGCATCTCAGTGTTCTGTATGTACACAATATTACCAATGATGCCAATGATACATCTCAGTGTTCAGTATGTACACAATATTACCAGTGAAAAATCATGATTATCATCATCATTAGATTATTTACATGATATCATACATTAAAAACTACAGTGAAATAGAAAGCTACCTGGATTTTGTTCACTATTACAGCAACAAAAATTACAATCCTGAGACATAAGACAGTCACCAACTAGATTTAGTCAGACAGCAGTTGTCTTGGATAATGTTATAAAATAGAATTAGTCAGACAGCAGCTGTCTTGGATAATGTTATAAATTAGAAATAGTCAGACAGCAGTTGTCTTGGATAATGTTATAAATTAGAATTAGTCAGACAGCAGTTGTCTTGGATAATGTTATAAATTAGAATTAGTCAGACAGCAGTTGTCTTGTATAATGTTATAAAAAAGAATTAGTCAGACAGCAGTTGTCTTGTATAATGTTATAAATTAGAATTAGTCAGACAGCAGTTGTCTTGGATAATATTATAAAATAGAATTAGACAGCAGTTGTCTTGTATAATGTTATAAAATAGAATTAGACAGCAGTTGTCTTGTATAATGTTATAAAATAGAATTAGTCAGACAGCAGTTGTCTTGGATAATGTTATAAATTAGAATTAGTCAGACAGCAGTTGTCTTGTATAATGTTATAAAATAGAATTAGACAGCAGTTGTCTTGGATAATGTTATAAAATAGAATTAGACAGCAGTTGTCTTGTATAATGTTATAAAATAGAATTAGTCAGACAGCAGTTGTCTTGTATAATGTTATAAAATAGAATTAGTCAGACAGCATCTGTCTTGGATAATGTTATAAAATAGAATTAGACAGCAGTTGTCTTGTATAATGTTATAAAATAGAATTAGTCAGACAGCAGTTGTCTTGGATAATGTTATAAAATAGAATTAGTCAGACAGCAGCTGTCTTGGATAATGTTATAAATTAGAATTAGTCAGACAGCAGTTGTCTTGGATAATGTTATAAATTAGAATTAGTCAGACAGCAGTTGTCTTGGATAATGTTATAAAATAGAATTAGTCAGACAGCAGCTGTCTTGGATAATGTTATAAATTAGAATTAGTCAGACAGCAGTTGTCTTGGATAATGTTAAAAATTAGAATTAGTTAGACAGCAGTTGTCTTGTATAATGTTATAAATTAGAATTAGTCAGACAGCAGTTGTCTTATATAATGTTATAAAATAGAATTAGTCAGACAGCAGTTGTCTTGGATAATGTTATAAAATAGAATTAGTCAGACAGCAGCTGTCTTGGATAATGTTATAAATTAAAATTAGTCAGACAGCAGTTGTCTTGTATAATGTTATAAAATAGAATTAGTTAGACAGCAGTTGTCTTGGATAATGTTATAAATTAGAATTAGTCAGACAGCAGTTGTCTTGTATAATGTTATAAAATAGAATTAGTTAGACAGCAGTTGTCTTGGATAATGTTATAAAATAGAATTAAACAGCAGCTGTCTTGGATAATGTTATAATAGTAAAATTATGGCTATAAATATATTGCATACAGGTGGGGGATAATAAAGGGAATTTACATATTCTCATGTACCTGATAAAGACTGCTGCCATTAACTTTATTTCTTAACAAGGCTTTTTGGATAAACAAATACTGCAATGGACCAAATGGTCCTACATTGACCATTCTGTATGATGACATTCACAAACTCACAAGTTAATTAGAAAGGCTGTGCTAATTTAATTTCATTCTTAATAGGATAGTCATGACAACGATTTGACCATAGCGTTGGATGAAATCTAATTCTCCTTTTGTGATTACTGTGCATAGCAAAAGAAATCCATAATTGACCTCACATTATTAGAGGCAGCAAATTATGACTTGGGTTAATGAAAATGTAATGCAAACATTTATTACACTTTATAGTCAAATAAAAATGCCAGAGTTGAAATACATGATTGATGGTTTCAACAAGTAGCTAGAAGAAAGGAATAAATGTTAATACTATTTTATCAAATGAATGTAATAGCCAATTAAAATGTTTTCATAGTCAGTAAAAAAGGGTCTGTGTTAAAACTCAAAATACAAGTAAAGCTTTAATTAAATAGAAATTTGTAAAAACAATCATTCTGTTTGGAACAAGAAAATGTTTAAAAAGAAAAAAATATTAGATTGAACATTCTGGCTATATCAGAAAAGCATATGTTTGGTTTACAGTAAATATTTCACATCACAAACTATAAAATGAGGTTAAAATGCAGTAATATTCATTACAGTTTTAAAAGAACCTATTTGAAAAACTGCAGAAAACTGAAATTATAGACAGGATAAAAACAAGCTCGAGAAGTGATATGCCGATAGAAATGCTGCAGCTTTCTCTCATTATAAAAGACGCCCAGAAATATATCTCTCACTCATAATAACATATTCCCATAAATATATCTCTTAATCATTATAAAACACTCCCAGAATATCTCTCACTCATTATAAAACACTCCCAGAATATATCTCTCACTTATTATAACACACTCCCAGAAATATATCTCTCTCATTATAAAACACTCCCAGAAATATATCTCTCACTCATTATAACACACTCCCAGAAATATATCTCTCACTCATTATAACACACTCCCAGAAATATATCTCTTACTCATTATAACACACTCCCAGAAATATATCTCTTACTCATTATAACACACTCCCAGAAATATATCTCACTCATTATAACACACTTCCAGAAATATATCTCTCACTCATTATAACACACTCCCAGAAATATATCTCTCACTCATTATAACACACTTCCAGAAATGTATCTCTCACTCAGTATAACACACTCCCAGAAATATATCTCACTCATTATAACACTCCCATAAATATACCTCTCACTCATTATAACACACTCCCAGAAATATATCTCTCACTCATTATAACACACTCCGAAAAATATATCTCTCACTCATTATAACAATCCCTTAAATATATCTCTCACTCATTATAACACTCCCATAAATATACCTTTCACTCATTATAACACTCCCAGGAATATATCTCTCACTCATTATAACACACTCCCAGAAATATATCTCACCTATTATAACACTCCCATAAATATACCTCTCACTCATAATAACACACTCACAGAAATATATCTCTCTCATTATAGAACACTCCCAGAAATATATCTCTCACTCATTATAACACACTCCCAGAAATATATCCACTCATTATAACACACTCCCAGAAATATATTTCTCACTCATTATAACACACTCCGAGAAATATATATCTTACTCATTATAACACACTCCCAGAAGTATATCTCTCACTCATTATATGTTAAATGCTTGTAAATATGTAACATGTTTCGTTGATTTCTTTGAATGATTGTAGATATATTTATATACATAAACAAATTATACTATTATTGTATGATATGTAAGTCTTCATTGAAGATGGTAAGACAAAGTCATGGAATATTCTCTTTGTAAAAAAACAATGTACTGAAAATATAGTAATTATGAGGTATTTCTTTGCTTTGGCATTCCATTTCAATTTAAAACATTAGTTATATATTCACAACCAAACTAGTCTTGAGTAACAACTGCAATGAGAGATCATTTATTTATGTAGATCAGATCCTCCATGCACAGATTCATTCGTTATACAGTACCTGTCATAAGAAATCACCTGTCTTAAGAGAACATTATTTTTGGCTGAAATGGTGTTCTTTTAAGACAGGTTTTGGTATATGATGATAGGGCCATCTGTAGTGCATCTTGGGTATTTCGACAATATATGTGTATATCATCATCCACAGCCCATGTTTATGTGTTGTGGAGATTGTATTGTATAATAAACATCTGATATTGAACAATGATTGTCATGTATAAAAAGAACCTGACTTTAGTGAGCATTTGATAAATAAATTTCTGATGGAATACACATTTTACTAAAGTAACAAAAACAACCTGACTAGTGAGCATTCAATAAATAAAATTGTTATGGAATACATCTATTGCTGAAGTAATAATTATACAACTTTCATGATATAAACACTAACAGCTTACTTTTGTGTTGGTCCAAACTTATGGGATATAATGTTAAAACTTCCATGACTGTTACCCAGAGATATAATGTTACAACTTCCAAGACTGTTATCCAGAGATATAATGTTACAACTTCCAAGACTGTTACCCAGAGATATAATGTTACAACATCCAAGACTGTTACCCAGAGATATAATGTTACAACTTCCAAGACTGTTATCCAGAGATATAATGTTACAACTTCCAAGACTGTTACCCAGAGATATAATGTTAAAACTTCCATGACTGTTACCCAGAGATATATTACATCTTCCAAGTCTGTTAAACAGATATATAATATTACAACATCCAAGATCATTACCCAGAGAAAGTACTGATACTGTTGGAACTTCCAAGACTGTTAACCCCAATATTACATTAAATACCTCTGCACAAATTTAAACTTTCAGTTCTTATTAAGTGAAAAATCTATAATTGTCTTACATGGTCAATAAATAAATTGAACATGAAATAATTAATTTTGTTTACAACACATTTGGACTGTTGTCCTTGAATTAAGCATGAAACAAAATGTAACTGATGTCAGTGAAGCACATAAGGTCAACAGTGACTAGTCCAGAAGTTGATGGACATTATCATCCTCTTCATCTAACTCTCTCTGTGATACAGATTGAGCTTGTGCTATATCAGACCCTGCCTGTTGTACATCAGACCCAGTTCCATGTAAAATACTTCCGCTAAAGTCAGACCACAAGCCGTTTGAGAACAGAGTGGGTTCCACTCCTTCAAGGCACAGTCTGAACTCTGAAAGAGCTGTAGAGAAAGATTACAAATTAATCATGTTATTGACAGATGTGAGAACAGTCACACAACAAATGTGAGAACAAGCACAAAATCAGTGAGAAGAAACAGCAGCAGTAAGAATAGATAGAACAGCTATGAGAATAAACAGAACAGTTTTCATAAAATTAATAAGGGTTCCATGGAATGAGATCCAAACAATTTGTTAGCATGATTTCTTAAGGTTTATGCCAACACAGATGAGACAAAAAGTCTTAGTGTATCAGAATAGGAGTGTCATCTACAAATAAAACAATAAACATGACATAAAATAATGACATTTCTATATCTATAGTAAAGCACTGATTAACCTCAGCCAATACATTTGTATCATTACACATTTGTATCATTACACATTTGAATCATTACACATTTGTATCATTACACATTTGTATCATATACCCATGTACTGTACTAATGTACCAGTGGCCAGAAGTGTGATGATGTGCTAACAGTCTTCCAATTAATTCTGTTCTTGTCTGAAAGCATTATAATTCAGAAAGTAACATTCCAATTTACTGTTTTTGATTTGGGTGGAATAATTTATTCAAATTATTATTTTCTGGAATTACCAAGTTCTCACAAATATTTGTAGACAAAAAAATTAACTTGAAATTATAGTGAATACAAAAAAGGACATTTTGTATTATATTGCTGGGATTCATCAAAACACTGTTAGCACATCAACACACTTCAGGCCACTTGTACATCAGTACATTAAGACTTTAGGCACATCAACACACTTCAGGCCACTTGTACATCACTACATTTAAGACTTTAGGCACATCATCACACTTCAGGTCACTTGTACATCAGTACATTAAGACTTTAGGCACATCAAAACACTTCAGGCCACTTGTACATCAATACATTTATGACTTTAGGCACATCATCACACTTCAGGCCACTTGTACATCAATACATTTAAGACTTTAGGCACATCAACACACTTCAGGCCACTTATACATCAGTACATTTAAGACTTTTAGGCACATCATCACACTTCAGGCCACTTGTACATCAATACATTTAAGACTTTAAGCACAGTAACACACTTCAGGCCACTTGTACATTTTTTAAGACATTTAGGCACATCATCACACTTCAGGCCACTTCTACATCAGTGTATTTAAGACATTAGGCACATCAACACACTTCAGGCCACATATACATCAGTACATTTAAGACTTTTAGGCACATCATCACACTTCAGGTCACTTGTACATCAATAGATTTAAGTCTTTAGGCACATTAACACACTTCTGGCCACATGTAGATTTTTAAGACTTTTAGGCACATCATCACACTTCAGGACACTTGTACATCAGTGTATTTAAGACTTTAGGCACATCAACACACTTCAGGCCACTTGTACATCAGTACATTTAAGATTTTTAGGCACATCATCACACTTCAGGTCACTTGTACATCAATAGATTTAAGACTTTAGGCACATCAACACACTTCAGGCCACTTGTACATCAATGCATTTAAGACTTTAGGCACATCATCACAGTTCAGGCCACTTGTACATCAGTGCATTTAAGAATTTAGGCACATCAACACCTTCTGAGTTGGATCATATTTCAAACATCACTGGAATTTAATTTGAACTTTAATCATCAGAATTGGTAATAAAAATGTTTGGATTATGTGAAATTTAATTCAGAATACTGTTAGTTCTTTTTAAATATTTCCTTTGAATTTGATGGAAATAAATTATTTGTTGATTTTTACAAAACTTAAACTATTTGTTGAATTTTACAAATCAGTCTGGGAGTTAGTAGTGTCATTTGTCTGAGTTTCAAACTCTTGGAGCTGTTTCAGTTTTAAGAAAAATATTCTTAATTCATTCATATTGTCAATATTTCATTGTTTTTTCTTTTCATTCTTGCCATGACATCAGAGCACTTTCACTCACTGACATAACCACATATATCATAGCTCTGTAATGTTCTTAGTGATGTACAGAGCTAAGGTAAAATGCATTGGCATTTTTAGCAGAGTTGTCAGATCCTGTTCATCTAGTTCGTGCTGTTTCTCTATTTCTTCAATAATTGAAATGAATAAAAAATGCTATCACACAGTTACTTTAAGTTTGTATACTCATCTCAGGTCACCATTTTGCAACTTTTATTATTGGTAGGTAACTTGATGGTATAGTCCCCACATTAGTACAACATGGGAACCGCTCCGGTGGCCTAGTGGTTAGAGCATCCGCCGCGGAAGCGGGAGGTTGTGGGTTCGATCCTCGACCGAGTCATACCAAAGACTTAGAAAAATGGTACTAACAGCTGCCTCGCTTGACGTTCAGCATTAAGAGGTTAGTGTTAGGACTGGTCGGCCTGGTGTCAGGATAATGTGACTGGGTGGGACATCATGCTACATGTCTGCGGCATGATGCCCGAGTGCTAGACATCACTATAAACTGCCTCACTGCAGACATCGTAGTGATATGACTGAAAAATTATTAAACCTATGTTACAAATCCTAATCAAACAAACAAGAAAAAACGAACAAGAACAACATGGGGACTTCAACAACTTTTGTGCTTATGTTATTTAATTTATCAATAGGCTGTACCAATAATATATACAAGTTTAGTGCTTATGTTATTTAGTTTATCAATAGGCCATACCAATAATAAATACAAGTTTAGTGCTTCTGGTGTTTAGTTATATCAATAGGCCATACCAATCATATAAACAAGTTTAGTGCTTATGTTATTTAGTTTATAAATAGGCTGTACCAATAATATATACAAGTTTAGTGCTTATGGTATTTAGTTTATCAATAGGCCATACCAATAATAATTACAAGTTTAGTGCTTATAGCATTTAGTTTATCAATAGGCCATATCAATAATAAATACAAGTTTAGTGCTTATGGTATTTAGTTTATCAGTAGGCCATACCAATAATAAATATAAGTTTAGTGATTATGGTATTTAGTTTATCAAAAGGCCATACCAATAATAATTACAAGTTTAGTGCTTATGGTATTTAGTTTGTCAATAGGCCATACTAATAATAAATACAAGTTTAGTGCTTATGGTATTTAGTTTCTCAATAGGCCATACCAATAATAAATACAAGTTTAGTGCATATGGTATTTAGTTTATCACTAGGCCATACCAATAATAAATACAAGTTTAGTGCTTATGGTATTTAGTTTATCAATAGGCCATACCAATCATATATACAAGTTTAGTGCTTATGGTATTTAGTTTATCAATAGGCCATACCAATAATATACAAGTTTAGTGCTTATGTTATTTAGTTTATCAATAGGCCATACCAATAATATATACAAGTTTAGTGCTTATGTTATTTAGTTTATCAAGAGGCCATACCAATAATAATTACAAGTTTAGTGCTTATGGTATTTAGTTTATCAATAGGCCATACCAATAATAAATACAAGTTTAGTGCTTATGTTATTTAGTTTATCAATAGGCCATACCATTAATAAATACAAATTTAGTGCTTATGGTATTTAGTTGATCAATAGGCCATACCAATAATAAATACAAGTTTAGTGCTTATGGTATTTAGTTTATCAATAGTCCATACCAATAATAAATACAAATTTAGTGCTTATGGTATTTAGTTTATCAATAGGCCATACCAATAATATATACAAGTTTAGTGCTAATGGTATTTAGTTTATCAATAGGCCATACCAATAATAATTACAAGTTTAGTGCTTATAGTATTTAGTTTATCAATAGGCCATACCAATAATAAATACAAGTTTAGTGCTTATGGTATTTAGTTTATCAATAGGCCATACCAATAATAAATACAAGTTTAGTGCTTATGGTATTTAGTTTATCAGTAGGCCATACCAATAATAAATACAAGTTTAGTGCTTATGGTATTTAGTTTATCAATAGGCCATACCAATAATAATTACAAGTTTAGTGCTTATGGTATTTAGATTATCAATAGGCCATACCAATAATAAATACAAGTTTAGTGCTTATGGTATTTAGTTTATCAAAAGGCCATACCAATAATAAATACAAGTTTAGTGCTTATGGTATTTAGCTTATCAATAGGCCATACCAATCATATATACAAGTTTAGTACTTATGGTATTTAGTTTATCAATAGGCCATACCAATAATAAATACAAGTTTAGTGCTTATGGTATTTAGTTTATCAATAGGCCGTACCAATAATAAACAGTCGACTCCGGTTAACTGCACACCCTTGGGCACATCATGAGACTGTGCAGTTAACCGGAGTGTGCAGTTAACCTATGTACGGTACAGTACATCTTTAAATCAGCACGTCATGAATATATGTGAAGAATAAATTTAAACAATGATTAGAATCCACTCTTTCAACTTTTACTTAAATGTTAAGCTTTTTTACCTTCCTCCTTACACAATTTCACTGATTTAACCAATGAATCAAGGAATTATAGCGAATTTCAAGAAATTCTATAGATCGCATGTTATTCAAAAACTGCTGTCAGACATTGATGGGTCATCTCCCACAGAAAAAAGGGTCAGCTCTAAAGTCGTCTGCATGCTGTTTTTTGCCGTGTTGTCATTTAAATTGAATTCGTTGCGCATTTTCCATCTTTCCAACCATCCATTTTTTTTGGTTTGAAATCATTCAAGCCCGAACAGTTTATAGCAATGTTTCCCATGATGCACTATGATTTGTCCCACGCTATTGCTCCCTAGTGGGCAGGTATATACATGTATATACCACCTGCGACGTCCTTTACATGTCAATCATTTACAAAGCTGCATTTACTGGCTTAATTGTCGTCTTATTTGAAGCGCTACAGCAGTGGACTGGCAATAACTGATCACGAATATATATTGTGCAGCTAAACGGAGCAAAATTGTATTGAATAATGTACCATGGGCAGAAATTTAGCATGCTATTATCCGGAGTATGCATTTAAGAGAAGTGCAGTTATCCGAAGTTTGTTCCCATTGAAATGCATTGCAAGAAAACGGGACTGGCATGACTACGTGCAGTTGACCAGGGTGTGCAGTTAACCGATGTGCAGTTAAGTGGAGTCGACTCTATACAAGTTTAGTGCTTATGTTATTTAGTTTATCAATAGGCTGTACCAATAATATATACAAGTTTAGTGGTTATGGTATTTAGTTTATCAATAGGCCATTCCAATAATGAATACAAGTTTAGTGCTTATAGTATTTAGTTTATCAATAGGCCATACCAATAATAAATACAAGTTTAGTGCTTATGTTATTTAGTTTATCAAAAGGCCATACCAATAATAAATACAAGTTTAGTGCTTATGGTATTTAGTTTATCAATAGGCCATACCAATAATAAATACAAGTTTAGTGCTTATGGTATTTAGTTTCTCAATAGGCCATACCAATAATAAATACAAGTTTAGTGCTTATGGTATTTAGTTTATCAGTAGGCCATACCAATAATAAATACAAGTTTAGTGCTTATGGTATTTAGTTTCTCAATAGGCCATACCAATAATAAATACAAGTTTAGTGCTTATGGTGTTTAGTTTATCAATAGGCCATACCAATAATAATTACAAGTTTAGTGCTTATGGCATTTAGTTTATCAATAGGCCATACCAATAATAAATACAAGTTTAGTGCTTATGGTATTTAGTTTATCAATAGTCCATACCAATAATAAATACAAATTTAGTGCTTATGGTATTTAGTTTATCAATAGGCCATACCAATAATACATACAAGTTTAGTGCTAATGGTATTTAGTTTATCAATAGGCCATACCAATAATAATTACAAGTTTAGTGCTTATAGTATTTAGTTTATCAATAGGCCATATCAATAATAAGTACAAGTTTAGTGCTTATGGTATTTAGTTTATCAGTAGGCCATACCAATAATAAATACAAGTTTAGTGCTTATGGTATTTAGTTTATCAATAGGCCATACCAATAATAATTACAAGTTTAGTGCTTATGGTATTTAGATTATCAATAGGCCATACCAATAATAAATACAAGTTTAGTGCTTATGGTATTTAGTTTCTCAATAGGCCATACCAATAATATACAAGTTTAGTGCTTATGTTATTTAGTTTATCAATAGGCCATACCAATAATAAATACAAGTTTAGTGCTTATGGTATTTAGTTTATCAATAGGCCATACGAATGATAATACAAATTTAGTGCTTATGGTATTTAGTTTATCAATAGGCCATACCAATAATAAATACAATTTTAGTGCTTATGGTATTTAGTTTATCAATAGGCCATACCAATAATAATTACAAGTTTAGTGCTTATAGTATTTAGTTTATCAATAGGCCATATCAATAATAAATACAAGTTTAGTGCTTATGGTATTTAGTTTATCAGTAGGCCATACCAATAACAAATACAAGTTTAGTGCTTATGGTATTTAGTTTATCAATAGGCCAAACAAATGATCAATACAAATTTAGTGCTTATGGTATTTAGTTTATCAATAGGCCATACCAACAATAAATACAAGTTTAGTGCTTATGGTATTTAGTTTATCAATAGGCCATACCAATAATATATACAAGTTTAGTGCTTATAGTATTTAGTTTATCAATAGGCCATATCAATAATAAATACAAGTTTAGTGCTTATGGCATTTAGTTTATCAATAGGCCATACCAATAATAAATACAAGTTTAGTGCTTATGGTATTTAGTTTATCAATAGTCCATACCAATAATAAATACAAATTTAGTGCTTATGGTATTTAGTTTATCAATAGGCCATACCAATAATACATACAAGTTTAGTGCTAATGGTATTTAGTTTATCAATAGGCCATACCAATAATAATTACAAGTTTAGTGCTTATAGTATTTAGTTTATCAATAGGCCATATCAATAATAAGTACAAGTTTAGTGCTTATGGTATTTAGTTTATCAGTAGGCCATACCAATAATAAATACAAGTTTAGTGCTTATGGTATTTAGTTTATCAATAGGCCATACCAATAATAATTACAAGTTTAGTGCTTATGGTATTTAGATTATCAATAGGCCATACCAATAATAAATACAAGTTTAGTGCTTATGGTATTTAGTTTCTCAATAGGCCATACCAATAATATACAAGTTTAGTGCTTATGTTATTTAGTTTATCAATAGGCCATACCAATAATAAATACAAGTTTAGTGCTTATGGTATTTAGTTTATCAATAGGCCATACGAATGATAAATACAAATTTAGTGCTTATGGTATTTAGTTTATCAATAGGCCATACCAATAATAAATACAATTTTAGTGCTTATGGTATTTAGTTTATCAATAGGCCATACCAATAATAATTACAAGTTTAGTGCTTATAGTATTTAGTTTATCAATAGGCCATATCAATAATAAATACAAGTTTAGTGCTTATGGTATTTAGTTTATCAGTAGGCCATACCAATAACAAATACAAGTTTAGTGCTTATGGTATTTAGTTTATCAATAGGCCAAACAAATGATCAATACAAATTTAGTGCTTATGGTATTTAGTTTATCAATAGGCCATACCAACAATAAATACAAGTTTAGTGCTTATGGTATTTAGTTTATCAATAGGCCATACCAATAATATATACAAGTTTAGTGCTTATAGTATTTAGTTTATCAATAGGCCATATCAATAATAAATACAAGTTTAGTGCTTATGGTATTTAGTTTATCAGTAGGCCATACCAATAATAAATACAAGTTTAGTGCTTATGGTATTTAGTTTATCAATAGGCCATACCAATAATAAATACAAATTTAGTGCTTATGGTATTTAGTTTATCAATAGGCCATACCAATAATAAATACAAGTTTAGTGCTTATGGTATTTAGTTTATCAATAGGCCATACCAATAATAATTACAAGTTTAGTGCTTATAGTATTTAGTTTATCAATAGGCCATATCAATAATAAATACAAGTTTAGTGCTTATGGTATTTAGTTTATCAGTAGGCCATACCAATAATAAATACAAGTTTACTGCTTATGGTATTTAGTTTCTCAAAAGGCCATACCAATAATAAATACAAGTTTAGTGCTTATGGTATTTAGTTTATCAGTAGGCCATACCAATAATAAATACAAGTTTAGTGCTTATGGTATTTAGTTTCTCAATAGGCCATACCAATAATAAATACAAGTTTAGTGCTTATGGTATTTAGTTTATCAATAGGCCATACCAATAATAATTACAAGTTTAGTGCTTATGG
The DNA here is from genome assembly GCA_030141615.1 of Unio pictorum. Classification (NCBI taxonomy): domain Eukaryota; kingdom Metazoa; phylum Mollusca; class Bivalvia; order Unionida; family Unionidae; genus Unio; species Unio pictorum. Next base: position 4,844,506 of record JARLTB010000018.1, on the reverse strand, counting down.
CATTTAGTTTATCAATAGGCCATACCAATAATAAATACAAGTTTAGTGCTTATGTTATTTAGTTTATCAATAGGCCATACCGTTAATAAATACAAATTTAGTGCTTATGGTATTTAGTTTATCAATAGGCCATACCAATAATAAATACAAGTTTAGTGCTTATGGTATTTAGTTTATCAATAGGCCATACCAATAATAAATACAAATTTAGTGCTTATGGTATTTAGTTTATCAATAGGCCATACCAATAATAAATACAAGTTTAGTGCTTATGGTATTTAGTTTATCAATAGGCCATACCAATAATAAATACAAGTTTAGTGCTTATGGTATTTAGTTTATCAATAGGCCATACCAATAATAAACAGTCGACTCCGGTTAACTGCACACCCTCGGGCACATCATGAGACTGTGCAGTTAACCGGAGTGTGCAGTTAACCTATGTACGGTACAGTACATCTTTAAATCAGCACGTCACGAATATATGTGAAGAATAAATTTAAACAATGATTAGAATCCACTCTTTCAACTTTTACTTAAATGTTAAGCTTTTTTACCTTCCTCTTTACACAATTTCACTGATTTAACCAATGAATCAAGGAATTATAGCGAATTTCAAGAAATTCTATAGATCGCATGTTATTCAAAAACTGCTGTCAGACATTGATGGGTCATCTCCCACAGAAAAAAGGGTCAGCTCTAAAGTCGTCTGCATGCTGTTTTTTGCCGTGTTGTCATTTAAATTGAATTCGTTGCGCATTTTCCATCTTTCCAACCATCCATTTTTTTGGGTTTGAAATCATTCAAGCCCGAACAGTTTATAGCAATGTTTCCCATGATGCACTATGATTTGTCCCACGCTATTGCTCCCTAGTGGGCAGGTATATACATGTATATACCACCTGCGACGTCCTTTACATGTCAATCATTTACAAAGCTGCATTTACTGGCTTAATTGTCGTCTTATTTGAAGCGCTACAGCAGTGGACTGGCAATAACTGATCACGAATATATATTGTGCTGCTAAACGGAGCAAAATTGTATTGAATAATGTGCCATGGGCAGAAATTTAGCATGCTATTATCCGGAGTATGCATTTAAGAGAAGTGCAGTTATCCGAAGTTTGTTCCCATTGAAATGCATTGCAAGAAAACGGGACTGGCATGACTACGTGCAGTTGTCCAGGGTGTGCAGTTAACCGATGTGCAGTTAAGTGGAGTCGACTCTATACAAGTTTAGTGCTTATGTTATTTAGTTTATCAATAGGCTGTACCAATAATATATACAAGTTTAGTGCTTATGGTATTTAGTTTATCAATAGGTCATTCCAATAATGAATACAAGTTTAGTGCTTATAGTATTTAGGTTATCAATAGGCCATACCAATAATAAATAAAAGTTTAGTGCTTATGCTATTAAGTTTATCAAAAGGCCATACCAATAATAAATACAAGTTTAGTGCTTATGGTATTTAGTTTATCAATAGGCCATACCAATAATAAATACAAGTTTACTGCTAATGGTATTTAGTTTCTCAATAGGCCATACCAATAATAAATACAAGTTTAGTGCTTATGGTATTTAGTTTATCGGTAGGCCATACCAATAATAAATACAAGTTTAGTGCTTATGGTATTTAGTTTCTCAATAGGCCATACCAATAATAAATACAAGTTTAGTGCTTATGGTGTTTAGTTTATCAATAGGCCATACCAATAATAATTACAAGTTTAGTGCTTATGGCATTTAGTTTATCAATAGGCCATACCAATAATAAATACAAGTTTAGTGCTTATGGTATTTAGTTTATCAATAGGCCATACCGTTAATAAATACAAATTTAGTGCTTATGGTATTTAGTTTATCAATAGGCCATACCAATAATAAACACAAGTTTAGTGCTTATGGTATTTAGTTTATCAAAAGGCCATACCAATAATAAATACAAGTTTAGTGCTTATGGTATTTAGTTTATCAATAGACCATACCAATAATAAATACAAGTTTACTGCTTATGGCATTTAGTTTCTCAATAGGCCATACCAATAATAAATACAAGTTTAGTGCTTATGGTATTTAGTTTATCAGTAGGCCATACCAATAATAAATACAAGTTTAGTGCTTATGGTATTTAGTTTCTCAATAGGCCATACCAATAATAAATACAAGTTTAGTGCTTATGGTGTTTAGTTTATCAATAGGCCATACCAATAATAATTACAAGTTTAGTGCTTATGGCATTTAGTTTATCAATAGGCCATACCAATAATAAATACAAGTTTAGTGCTTATGTTATTTAGTTTATCAATAGGCCATATCGTTAATAAATACAAGTTTAACGCTTATGGTATTTAGTTTATCAATAGGCCATACCAATAATATATACAAGTTTAGTGCTTAAGGTATTTAGTTATCAATAGGCCACACCAACAATAAATACAAGTTTAGTGCTTATGGTATTTAGTCTATCAATAGGCCATAATAATAATAATTACAAGTTTAGTGCTTATGGTATTTAGTTATATCAATAGGCTATACCAATCAAAAAAAAAAGTTTAATGATAATGTTATTTAGTTTATCAATAGGCCGTACCAATAATATATACAAGTTTAGTGCTTATGGTATTTAGTTATCAATAGGCGATACCAATAATAAATACAAGTTTAGTGCTGATGGTATTTAGTTTCTCAATAGGCCATACCAATAATAAATACAAGTTTACCGCTGATGGTATTTAGTTTATCAATAGGCTGTACCAATAATAAATACAAGTTTAGTGCTTATGGTATTTAGTTTATCAATTGGCCATACCAATAATAAATACAAGTTTAGTGCTGATGGTATTTAGTTTCTCAATAGGCCATACCAATAATAAATACAAGTTTACCGCTGATGGTATTTAGTTTATCAATAGGCTGTACCAATAATAAATACAAGTTTAGTGCTTATGGTATTTAGTTTATCAATTGGCCATACCAATAATAAATACAAGTTTAGTGCTTATGGTATTTAGTTTATCAATAGGCCATGCCAATAATATATACAAGATTAGTGCTTATGGTATTTAGTTTATCAACAGGCCATACTAATATATACAAGTTTAGTGCTTATGTTATTTAGTTTATCAATAGGTCGTATAAAAAATAAATACAAGTTTAGTGCTTATGGTATTTAGTTTATCAATAGGCTGTACCAATAATAAATACAAGTTTAGTGCTTATGGTAGTTTATCAATAGGCTGTACTAATCATAAATACAAGTTTAGTGCTTATGGTATTTAGTTTATCAATAGGCCATACCAATAATAAATACAAGTTTAGTGCTTATGTTATTTAGTTTATAAATAGGCCATATCAATAATAAATAAAAGTTTAGTGCTTATGGTATTTAGTTTATCAATAGGCTGCATCAATAAAAAATACAAGTTTAGTGCTTATGGTATTTAGTTTATCAATAGGCTGTACCAATAATAAATACAAGTTTAGTGCTTATGTTATTTAGTTTATGAATAGGCCATATCAATAATAAATACAAGTTTAATGCTTAGGGTATTTAGTTTATCAATAGGCTGCACCAATAATAAATACAAGTTTAGTGCTTATGGTATTTAGTTTCTCAAAAGGCTGTACCAATAATAAATACAAGTTTAGTGCTTATGGAATTTAGTTTATCAATAGGCCATACCATTAATAAATACAAGTTTATTGCTTATGGTATTTAGTTTATCAATAGGCTGTACCAATAATAAATACAAGTTTAGTGCTTATGGTATTTAGTTATATCAATAAGCTATACCAATCAAAAAAAAAAGTTTAGTGCTTATGTTTTAGTTTATAAATAGGCCGTACCAATAATATATACAAGTTTAGTGCTTATGGTATTTAGTTATCAATAGGCCATACCAATAATAAATACAAGTTTAGTGCTGATGGTATTTAGTTTCTCAATAGGCCATACCAATAATAAATACAAGTTTACCGCTGATGGTATTTAGTTTATCAATAGGTTGTACCAATAATAAATACAAGTTTAGTGCTTATGGTATTTAGTTTAACAATAGGCCAAACAAATGATGAATAAAAGTCTAGTGCTTATGGTATTTAGTTTATCAATTGGCCATACCAATAATAAATACAAGTTTAGTGCTTATGGTATTTAGTTTATCAATAGGCCATGCCAATAATATATACAAGATTAGTGCTTATGGTATTTAGTTTATCAACAGGCCATACCAATAATATATACAAGTTTAGTGCTTATGTTATTTAGTTTATCAATAGGCCATATCAAAAATAAATACAAGTTTAGTGCTTATGGTATTTAGTTTATCAATAGGCTGTACCAATAATAAATACAAGTTTAGTGCTTATGGTAGTTTATCAATAGGCTGTACTAATCATAAATACAAGTTTAGTGCTTATGGTATTTAGTTTATCAATAGGCCATACCAATAATAAATACAAGTTTAGTGCTTATGTTATTTAGTTTATAAATAGGCCATATCAATAATAAATAAAAGTTTAGTGCTTATGGTATTTAGTTTATCAATAGGCTGCATCAATAATAAATACAAGTTTAGTGCTTATGGTATTTAGTTTATCAATAGGCTGTACCAATAATAAATACAAGTTTAGTGATTATGTTATTTAGTTTATGAATAGGCCATATCAATAATAAATACAAGTTTAATGCTTAGGGTATTTAGTTTATCAATAGGCTGCACCAATAATAAATACAAGTTTAGTGCTTATGGTATTTAGTTTATCAAAAGGCTGTACCAATAATAAATACAAGTTTAGTGCTTATGGAATTTAGTTTATCAATAGGCCATACCATTAATAAATACAAGTTTAGTGCTTATGGTATTTAGTTTATCAATAGGCTGTACCAATAATAAATACAAGTTTAGTGCTTATGGTATTTAGTTTATCAATAGGCCATACCAATAATAAATACAAGTTTAGTGCTTATGTTATTTAGTTATCAATAGGCCATACCAATAATAAATACAAGTTTAGTGCTTATGGAATTTAGTTTATCAATAGGCCATATCAATAATAAATACAAGTTTAGAGCTTATGGAATTTAGTTTATCAATAGGCCATACCAATAATAAATACAATTTTAGTGCTTATGGAATTTAGTTTATCAATAGGCTCTACCAATAATAAATACAAGTTTAGTGCTTATGGTATTTAGTTTATCAAAAGGCAATATCAAAAATATATACAAGTTTAGTGCTTATGGTATTTAGTTTATCAATAGGCTGTACCAATAATAAATACAAGTTTAGTGCTTATGGTATTTAGATTATCAATAGGATGTACCAATAATAAATACAAGTTTAGTGCATATGGTATTTAGTTTATCAATAAGTCATACCGTAAATAAATAGAAGTTTAGCGCTTATGGTATTAAGTTTATCAATAGGCCATACCAATAATATATACAAGTTTAGTGCTTAAGGTATTTAGTTATCAATAGGCCATACCAATAATAATTACAATTTTAGTGCTTATGGTATTTAGTTATATCAATAGGCCATACCAATCATATAAACAAGTTTACTGCTTATGGTATTTAGTTTCTCAATAGGCCATACCAATAATAAATACAAGTTTAGTGCTTATGGTATTTAGTTTATCAGTAGGCCATACCAATAATAAATACAAGTTTAGTGCTTATGGTATTTAGTTTCTCAATAGGCCATACCAATAATAAATACAAGTTTAGTGCTTATGGTGTTTAGTTTATCAATAGGCCATACCAATAATAATTACAAGTTTAGTGCTTATGGCATTTAGTTTATCAATAGGCCATACCAATAATAAATACAAGTTTAGTGCTTATGTTATTTAGTTTATCAATAGGCCATATCGTTAATAAATACAAGTTGACCGCTGATGGTATTTAGTTTATCAATAGGCTGTACCAATAATAAATACAAGTTTAGTGCTTATGGTATTTAGTTTAACAATAGGCCAAACAAATGATAAATAAAAGTCTAGTGCTTATGGTATTTAGTTTATCAATTGGCCATACCAATAATAAATACAAGTTTAGTGCTTATGGTATTTAGTTTATCAATAGGCCATGCCAATAATATATACAAGATTAGTGCTTTTGGTATTTAGTTTATCAATAGGCTGTACCAATAATAAATACAAGTTTAGTGCTTATGGTATTTAGTTTATCAATAGGATGTACCAATAATAAATACAAGTTTAGTGCATATGGTATTTAGTTTATCAATAAGTCATACCGTAAACAAATAGAAGTTTAGTGCTTATGGTATTAAGTTTATCAACAGGCCATACCAATAATATATACAAGTTTAGTGCTTAAGGTATTTAGTTATCAATAGGCCATACCAATAATAATTACAATTTTAGTGCTTATGGTATTTAGTTATATCAATAGGCCATACCAATCATATAAACAAGTTTACTGCTTATGGTATTTAGTTTCTCAATAGGCCATACCAATAATAAATACAAGTTTAGTGCTTATGGTATTTAGTTTATCAGTAGGCCATACCAATAATAAATACAAGTTTAGTGCTTATGGTATTAAGTTTCTCAATAGGCCATACCAATAATAAATACAAGTTTAGTGCTTATGGTGTTTAGTTTATCAATAGGCCATACCAATAATAATTACAAGTTTAGTGCTTTTGGCATTTAGTTTATCAATAGGCCATACCAATAATAAATACAAGTTTAGTGCGTATGTTATTTAGTTTATCAATAGGCCATATCATTAATAAATACAAGTTTACCGCTGATGGTATTTAGTTTATCAATAGGCTGTACCAATAATAAATACAAGTTTAGTGCTTATGGTATTTAGTTTAACAATAGGCCAAACAAATGATAAATAAAAGTCTAGTGCTTATGGTATTTAGTTTATCAATTGGCCATACCAATAATAAATACAAGTCTAGTGCTTATGGTATTTAGTTTATCAATAGGCCATGCCAATAATATATACAAGATTAGTGCTTATGGTATTTAGTTTATCAACCGGCCATACCAATAATATATACAAGTGTAGTGCTTATGGTATTTAGTTTATCAATAGGCTGTACCAATAATAAATACAAGTTTAGTGCTTATTGTAATTTATCAATAGGCTGTACTAATCATAAATACAAGTTTAGTGCTTATTGTATTTAGTTTATCAATAGGCCATACCAATAATAAATACAAGTTTAGTGCTTATGTTATTTAGTTTATAAATAGGCCATATCAATAATAACTAAAAGTTTAGTGCTTATGGTATTTAGTTTATCAATAGGCTGCATCAATAATAAATACAAGTTTAGTGCTTATGATATTTAGTTTATCAATAGGCTGTACCAATAATAAATACAAGTTTAGTGCTTATGTTATTTAGTTTATGAATAGGCCATATCAATAATAAATTCAAGTTTAATGCTTAGGGTATTTAGTTTATCAATAGGCTGCACCAATAATAAATACAAGTTTAGTGCTTATGGTATTTAGTTTATCAAAAGGCTGTACCAATAATAAATACAAGTTTAGTGCTTATGGAATTTAGTTTATCAATAGGCCATACCATTAATAAATACAAGTTTAGTGCTTATGGTATTTAGTTTATCAATAGGCTGTACCAATAATAAATACAAGTTTAGTGCTTATGGTATTTAGTTTATCAATAGGCCATACCAATAATAAAAACAAGTTTAGTGCTTATGTTATTTAGTTATCAATAGGCCAAACCAATAATAAATACAAGTTTAGTGCTTATAGTATTTAGTTTATCAATAGACCATATCAATAATAAATACAAGTTTAAAGCTTATGGAATTTAGTTTATCAATAGGCCATACCAATAATAAATATAATTTTAGTGCTTATGGTATTTAGTTTATCAATAGGCTCTACCAATAATAAATACAAGTTTAGTGCTTATGGTATTTAGTTTATCAATAGGCTGTACCAATAATAAATACAAGTTTAGTGCTTATGGTATATAGTTTATCAATAGGATGTACCAATAATAAATACAAGTTTAGTGCTTATGGTATTTAGTTTATCAATAGGCTCTACCAATAACAAATACAAGTTTAGTGCTTATGGTATTTAGTTTATCAACAGGCTGTACCAATAATAAATACAAGTTTAGTGCTTATGGTATATAGTTTATCAATAGGATGTACCAATAATAAATACAAGTTTAGTGCTTATGGTATTTAGTTTATCAATAAGTCATACCGTAAATAAATACAAGTTTAGCGCTTATGGTATTAAGTTTATCAATAGGCCATACCAATAATATATACAAGTTAAGTGCTTAAGGTATTTAGTTATCAATAGGCCATACCAATAATAATTATAATTTTAGTGCTTATGGTATTTAGTTATATCAATAGGCCATACCAATCATATAAACAAGTTTAATGCTTATGTTATTTAGTTTATCAATAGGATGTACCAATAATAAATACAAGTTTAGTGCTTATGGTATTCAGTTTATCAATACGCCATACCAATAATAAATACAAGTTTAGTGCTTATGGTATTTAGTTTATCAATAGGCCATATCAATAATAAATACAAGTTTAGTGATTATGGTATTTAGTTTATCAATAGGATGTACCAATAACAAATACAAGTTTAGTGCTTATGTTATTTAGTTTATCAAAAGGCCATACCAATAATAAATACAAGTTTAGTGCTTATGGTATTTAGTTTATCAATAGGCGATACCATTAATAAATACAAGTTTAGTACTTATGGTACTTAGTTTATCTATAGGCCAAACCAATAATATATACAAGTTTAGTGCTTAAGATATTTAATTATCAATAGGCCATACCAATAATAAATACAAGTATAGTGCTTATGGTATTTAGTTTATCAATAGGAAATATCAATAATAAGTACAAGTTTAGTGCTTATGGTATTTAGTTTATCAATAGGCCATACAAATAATAATTACAAGTTTAGTGCTTATGGTATTTAGTTATATCAATAGGCCATACCAATCATATAAACAAGTTTAGTGCTTATATTATTTAGTTTATCAATAGGCCATACCAATAATATATACAAGTTTAGTGCTGATGGTATTTATTTTATCAATAGGCCATACCAATAATAAATACAAGTTTACTGCTATGGTATTTAGTTTATCAATAGGCTGTACCAATAATAAATACAAGTTTAGTGCTTATGGTATTTAGTTTATCAATAGGCTGTACCAATAATAAATACAAGTTTAGTGCTTTTGGTATTTAGTTTATCAATAGGCAGTACTAATCAAAAATACAAGTTTAGTGCTTATGGTATTTAGTTTATCAATAGGCCATACCAATAATAAATACAAGTTTAGTGCTTATGTTATTTAGTTTATGAATAGGCCATATCAATAATAAATACAAGTTTAGTGCTTATGGTATTTAGTTTATCAATAAGCCATTCCAATAATAAATACAAGTTTAGTGCTTATGGTATTTACTTTATCAATAGGCTGTACCAATAATAAATAGAAGTTTAGTGCTTATGGAATTTAGTTTATCAATAGGCCATACCATTAATAAATACAAGTTTAGTGCTTATGGTATTTAGTTAATAAATAGGCTGTACCAATAATAAATACAAGTTTAGTGCTTATGGTATTTAGTTTATCAATAGGCCATACCAACAATAAAAACAAGTTTAGAACTTATGGTATTTAGTTTATCAACAGGCCATACCAATAATAAATACAAGTTTAGTGCTTATGGTATTTAGTTTATCAATACGCTGTACTAATAATAAATATAAGTTTAGTGCTTGTTGTATTTAGTTTATCAATAGGCCATACCACTAATAATTACAAGTTTAGTGCTTATGGTATTTAGTTATATCAATAGGCCATACCAATCATATAAACAAGTTTAATGATTATGTTATTTAGTTTATCAATAGGCTGTACCAATAATAAATACAAGTTTAGTGCTTATGGTATTTAGTTTATCAATAGGCCATACCAATAATAAATACAAGTTTAGTGCTTATGGTATTTATTTTATCAATAGGCCATATCAATAATAAATACAAGTTTAGTGCTTATGGTATTTAGTTTATCAATAGGCTGTACCATTAATAAATACAAGTATAGTGCTTATGGTATTTAGTTTATCAAGAGGAAATATCAATAATAAGTACAAGTTTAGTGCTTATGGTATTTAGTTTATCAATAGGCCATACAAATGATAATTACAAGTTTAGTGCTTATGGTATTTAGTTATATCAATAGGCCATACCAATCATATAAACAAGTTTAGTGCTTATATTATTTAGTTTATCAATAGGCCATACCAATAATATATACAAGTTTAGTGCTGATGGTATTTAGTTTATCAATAGGCCATACCAATAATAAATACAAGTTTACTGCTATGGTATTTAGTTTATCAATAGGCTGTACCAATAATAAATACAAGTTTAGTGCTTATGGTATTTAGTTTATCAATAGGCTGTACCAATAATAAATACAAGTTTAGTGCTTTTGGTATTTAGTTTATCAATAGGCAGTACTAATCAAAAATACAAGTTTAGTGCTTATGGTATTTAGTTTATCAATAGGCCATACCAATAATAAATACAAGTTTAGTGCTTATGTTATTTAGTTTATGAATAGGCCATATCAATAATAAATACAAGTTTAGTGCTTATGGTATTTAGTTTATCAATAAGCCATTCCAATAATAAATACAAGTTTAGTGCTTATGGTATTTACTTTATCAATAGGCTGTACCAATAATAAATAGAAGTTTAGTGCTTATGGAATTTAGTTTATCAATAGGCCATACCATTAATAAATACAAGTTTAGTGCTTATGGTATTTAGTTAATAAATAGGCTGTACCAATAATAAATACAAGTTTAGTGCTTATGGTATTTAGTTTATCAATAGGCCATACCAACAATAAAAACAAGTTTAGAACTTATGGTATTTAGTTTATCAACAGGCCATACCAATAATAAATACAAGTTTAGTGCTTATGGTATTTAGTTTATCAATACGCTGTACTAATAATAAATATAAGTTTAGTGCTTGTTGTATTTAGTTTATCAATAGGCCATACCACTAATAATTACAAGTTTAGTGCTTATGGTATTTAGTTATATCAATAGGCCATACCAATCATATAAACAAGTTTAATGATTATGTTATTTAGTTTATCAATAGGCTGTACCAATAATAAATACAAGTTTAGTGCTTATGGTATTTATTTTATCAATAGGCCATATCAATAATAAATACAAGTTTAGTGCTTATGGTATTTAGTTTATCAATAGGCTGTACCATTAATAAATACAAGTTAAGTGCTTATGGTATTTAGTTTATCAATAGGACATACCAATAATAAGTACAAGTTTAGTGCTTATGGTATTTAGTTATATCAATAGGCCATACCAATCATATAAACAAGTTTAGTGCTTATGTTATTTAGTTTATCAATAGGCCATACCAATAATATATACAAGTTTAGTGCTTATGGTATTTAGTTTATCAATAGGCCATACGAATAATAAATACAAGTTTAGTGCTTATGTTATTTAGTTTATCAATAGGCCATAGCAATAATAAATACAAGTTTTGTGCTTATGGTATTTAGTTTATCAATAGGCCATACCAATAATAAATACAAGTTTAGTGCTTATGTTATTTAGTTATCAATAGGACATACCAACAATAAATACAAGTTTACTGCTTATGGTATTTAGTTAATCAATAGGCCATATCAATAATAAATACAAGTTTAGAGCTTTTGGTATATAGTTTATCAATAGGCCATACCAATAATAAATACAAGTTTAGTGCTTATGGTATTTAGTTTATCAATAGGCTCTACCAATAATAAATACAAGTTTAGTGCTTATGGTATTTAGTTTATCAAAAGGCCATATCAATAATAAATACAAGTTTAGTGCTTATGGTATTTAGTTTATCAATAGGCTGTACCAATAATAAATACAAGTTTAGTGCTTATGGTATTTAGTTTATCAATAGGATGCACCAGTAATAAATACAAGTTTAGTGCATATGGTATTTAGTTTATCAATAAGCCATACCGTAAATAAACACAAGTTTAACGCTTATGGTATTAAGTTTATCAATAGGCCATACCAATAATATATACAAGTTTAGTGCTTAAGGTATTTAGTTATCAATAGGCCATACCAATAATAATTACAAGTTTAGTGCTTATGGTATTTAGTTATATCAATAGGCCATACCAATCATATAAACAAGTTTAATGCTTATGTTATTTAGTTTATCAAAAGGCAATATCAATAATATATACAAGTTTAGTGCTTATGATATTTAGTTTATCAATACGCCATCCCAATAAGAAATACAAGTTTAGTGCTTATGGTATTTAGATTATCAATAGGCCATATCAATAATAAATACAAGTTTAGTGATTATGGTATTTAGTTTATCAATAGGATGTACCAATAATAAATACAAGTTTAGTGCTTATGGTATTTAGTTTATCAACAGGCCATATCAATAATAAATACAAGTTTAGTGCTTATGGTATTTAGTTTATCAAAAGGCCATACCAATAATAAGTACAAGTTTAGTGCTTCTGGTATTTAGTTATATCAATAGGCCATACCAATCATATAAACAAGTTTAGTGCTTATGTTATTTAGTTTATCAATAGGCCATACCAATAATATATACAAGTTTAGTGCTTATGGTATTTAGTTTATCAATAGGCCATATCAATAATAAATACAAGTTTAGTGATTATGGTATTTAGTTTATCAATAGGATGTACCAATAATAAATACAAGTTTAGTGCTTATGGTATTTAGTTTATCAATAGGCCATAGCAATAATAAATACAAGTTTTGTGCTTATGGTATTTAGTTTATCAATAGGCCATACCAATAATAAATACAAGTTTAGTGATTATGTTATTTAGTTATCAATAGGCCATACCAATAATAATTAGAAGTTTACTGCTTATGGTATTTAGTTAATCAATAGGCCATATCAATAATAAATACAAGTTTAGAGCTTATGGTATTTAGTTTATCAATAGGCCATACCAATAATAAATACAAGTTTAGTGCTTATGGTATTTAGTTTATCAATAGGCTCTACCAATAATAAATACAAGTTTAGTGCTTATGATATTTAGTTTATCAAAAGGCCATATCAATAATAAATACAAGTTTAGTGCTTATGGTATTTAGTTTATCAATAGGCTGTACCAATAATAAATACAAGTTTAGTGCTTATGGTATTTAGTTTATCAATACGATGCACCAGTAATAAATACAAGTTTAGTGCATATGGTATTTAGTTTATAAATAAGCCATACCGTAAATAAACACAAGTTTAACGCTTATGGTATTAAGTTTATCAATAGGCCATACCAATAATATATACAAGTTTAGTGCTTAAGGTATTTAGTTATCAATAGGCCATACTAATAATAAATACAAGTTTACTGCTTATGGTATTTAGTTAATCAATAGGCCATATCAATAATAAATACAAGTTTAGAGCTTATGGTATTTAGTTTATCAATAGGCCATAACAATAATAAATACAAGTTTAGTGCTTATGGTATTTAGTTTATCAATAGGCTCTACCAATAATAAATACAAGTTTAGTGCTTATGGTATTTAGTTTATCAAAAGGCCATATCAATAATAAATACAAGTTTAGTGCTTATGCTATTTAGTTTATCAATAGGCTGTACCAATAATAAATACAAGTTTAGTGCTTATGGTATTTAGTTTATCAATAGGATGCACCAGTAATAAATACAAGTTTAGTGCATATGGTATTTAGTTTATCAATAAGCCATACCGTAAATAAACACAAGTTTAACGCTTATGGTATTAAGTTTATCAATAGGCCATACCAATAATATATACAAGTTTAGTGCTTAAGGTATTTAGTTATCAATAGGCCATACCAATAATAATTACAAGTTTAGTGCTTATGGTATTTAGTTATATCAATAGGCCATACCAATAATATAAACAAGTTTAATGCTTATGTTATTTAGTTTATCAAAAGGCAATATCAATAATATATACAAGTTTAGTGCTTATGGTATTTAGTTTATCAAAAGGCCATATCAATAATAAATACAAGTTTAGTGCTTATGGTATTTAGTTTATCAATGGGCTGTACCAATAATAAATACAAGTTTAGTGCTTATGGTATTTAGTTTATCAATAGGATGCACCAGTAATAAATACAAGTTTAGTGCATATGGTATTTAGTTTATCAATAAGCCATACCGTAAATAAACACAAGTTTAACGCTTATGGTATTAAGTTTATCAATAGGCCATACCAATAATATATACAAGTTTAGTGCTTATGGTATTTAGTTTATCTATAGGCCATATCAATAATAAATACAAGTTTAGTGATTATGGTATTTAGTTTATCTATAGGCCATATCAATAATAAATACAAGTTTAGTGATTATGGTATTTAGTTTATCAATAGGATGTACCAATAATAAATACAAGTTTAGTGCTTATGGTATTTAGTTTATCAATAGGCCATAGCAATAATAAATACATGTTTTGTGCTTATGGTATTTAGTTTATCAATAGGCCATACCAATAATAAATACAAGTTTAGTGCTTATGTTATTTAGTTAACAATAGGCCATACCAATAATAAATACAAGTTTACTGCTTATGGAATTTAGTTAATTAATAGGCCATATCAATAATAAATACAAGTTTAGAGCTTATGGTATTTAGTTTATCAATAGGCCATACCAATAATAAATACAAGTTTAGTGCTTATGGTATTTAGTTTATCAATAGGCTCTACCAATAATAAATACAAGTTTAGTGCTTATGGTATTTAGTTTATCAAAAGGCCATATCAATAATAAATACAACTTTAGTGCTTATGCTATTTAGTTTATCAATAGGCTGTACCAATAATAAATACAAGTTTAGTGCTTATGGTATTTAGTTTATCAATAGGATGCACCAGTAATAAATACAAGTTTAGTGCATTTGGTATTTAGTTTATCAATAAGCCATACCGTAAATAAACACAAGTTTAACGCTTATGGTATTAAGTTTATCAATAGGCTATACCAATAATATATACAAGTTTAGTGCATAAGGTATTTAGTTATCAATAGGCCATAGCAATAATAATTACAAGTTTAGTGCTTATGGTATTTAGTTATATCAATAGGCCATACCAATCATATAAACAAGTTTAATGCTTATGTTATTTAGTTTATCAACAGGCAATATCAATAATATATACAAGTTTAGTGCTTATGGTATTTAGTTCATCAATAGGCCATCCCAATAAGAAATACAAGTTTAGTGCTTATGGTATTTAGATTATCAATAGGCCACATCAATAATAAATACAAGTTTAGTGATTATGGTATTTAGTTTATCAATAGGATGTACCAATAATAAATACAAGTTTAGTGCTTATGGTATTTAGTTTATCAATAGTCCATACCAATAATAAATACAAGTTTAGTGCTTATGGTATTTAGTTTAACAATAGGCCATACCGTTAATAAATACAAGTTTAGTACTTATGGTACTTAGTTTATCTATAGGCCAACCAATAATATATACAAGTTTAGTGCTTAAGGTATTTAGTTATCAATAGGCCATACCAATAATAAATATAACAAAAACAAGTATAGTGCTTATGGTATTTAGTTTATCAATAGGCCATTCAAATAATAATTACAAGTTTAGTGCTTATGGTATTTAGTTGTATCAATAGGCCATACCAATCATATAAACAAGTTTACTGCTTATGTTATTTAGTTTATCAAAAGGCTGTACCAATAATAAATACAAGTTTAGTGCTTATGGTATTTAGTTTATCAATAGGCTGTACCAATAATAAATACAAGTTTAGTGCTTTTGGTATTTAGTTTATCAATAGGCTGTAATAATCATAAATACAAGTTTAGTGCTTATGGTATTTAGTTTATCAATAGGCCATACCAATAATAAATACAAGTTTAGTGCTTATGTTATTTAGTTTATGAATAGGCCATATCAATAATACATAAAAGGTTAGTGCTTATGGAATTTAGTTTATCAATAGCCCATACCATTAATAAATACAAGTTTAGTGCTTGGTATTTAGTTAATCAATAGGCTTTACCAATAATAAATACAAGTTTAGTGGTTATGGTATTTAGTTTATCAATAGGCCATACCAATAATAAATACAAGTTTAGTGCTTATGTTATTTAGTTATCAATCGGTAGTACCAATAATAAATACAAGTTTAGTGCTTATGGTATTTAGTTTATCAATAGGATGTACCAATAATAAATACAAGTTTAGTGCTTGTGGTATTTAGTTTATTAATAAGCAATACCGTAAATAAATACACAGTTTAGCGCTTATGGTATTAAGTTTATCAATAGGCCATACCAAAAATATATACAAGTTTAGTGCTTAAGGTATTTAGTTATCAATAGGCCATACCAATAATAATTACAAGTTTAGTGCTTATGGTATTTAGTTATATCAATAGGCCATACCAATCATATAAACAAGTTTAATGCTTATGTTATTTAGTTTATCAATAGGCAATACCAATAATAAATACAAGTTTAGTGCTTATGGTATTTAGTTTATCAATAGGCCATACCAATAATAAATACAAGTTTAGTGCTTATGGCATTTAGTTTATCAATAGGCCATATCAATAATAAATACAAGTTTAGTGATTATGGTATGTAGATTATCAATAGGCTGTACCAATAATAAATACAAGTTTAGTGCTTATGGTATTTAGTTTATCAATAGGCCATACCAATAATAAATGCAAGTTTAGTGCTTATGGTATTTAGTTTATCAATAGGCCATACCATTAAAAAATACAAGTTTAGTGCTTATGGTACTTAGTTTATCAATAGGCCATACCAATACTATATACAAGTTTAGTGCTTAAGGTCTTTAGTTATCAATAGGCCATACCAATAATAAATACAAATTTACTGCTTATGGTATTTAGTTTATCAATAGACCATATAAAAAATAAATAGAAGTTTAGTGCTTATGGTATTTAGTTTATCAATAGGCCATACCAATAATAATTACAAGTTTAAAGCTTATGGTATTTAGTTATATCAATAGGATATACCAATCATATAAACAACTTTAGTGCTTATGTTATTTTGTTTATCAATAGGCCATACCAAAAATATATACAAGTTTAGTGCTGATGGTATTTAGTTTATCAATAGGATGTACCAAAAATAAATACAAGTTTAGTGCTTATGGTATTTAGTTTATCAATAAGCCATACCGTTAATAAATACAAGTTTAGCGCTTATGGTATTAAGTTTATCAATAGGCCATACCAATAATATATACAAGTTTAGTGCTTAAGGTAATTAGTTATCAATAGGCCATACCAATAATAATTACAAGTTTAGTGCTTATGGTATTTAGTTATATCAATAGGCCATACAATCATAAAAATAAGTTTAATTCTTATGTTATTTAGTTTATCAATAGGCTCTGCCAATAATAAATACAAGTTTAGTGCTTATGGTATTTAGTTTATCAATAGGCCATACCAATAATAAATGCAAGCATAGTGCTTATGGTATTTAGTTTATCAATAGGATATACCATTAATAAATACAAGTTTAGTGCTTATGGTATTTAGTTTATCAATAGGCCATACCAATAATATAGACAAGTATAGTGCTTAAGGTCTTTAGTTATCAATAGGCCATACCAATAATAAATACAAATTTACTGCTTATGGTATTTAGTTATCAATAGGCCATATCAATAATAAATACAAGTTTAGTGCTAATGATATTTAGTTTATCAATAGGCCATACCGTTATCAAATACAAGTTTAGCGCTTATGGTATTTAGTTTGTCAATAGGCCATACCAATAATAAATACAAGTTTAGTGCTTATGGTATTTAGTTTATCAACAGGCTGTACCAATAATAAATACAAGTTTAGTGCTTATCTTATTTAGTTTATTTACAGGCCATACCAATAATAAATACAAGTTTAGTGCTTATGGTATTTAGTTATCAAAAGGCCATACCAATAATAAATACAAGTTTAGTGCTTATGGCATTTAGTTTACCTATAGGCCATACTGTTAATAAATACAAGTTTAGTGCTTATGGTATTTAGTTTATCAATAGGCTCTACCAATAATAAATACAAGTTTATTGCTTATGGTATTTAGTTTATCAATAGGCCATATCAATAATAAATACAAGTTTAATGCTTATGGTATTTGGTTATCAAAAGGCCATACCAATAATAATACAAGTTCAGTGCTTATGATATTTATTTATCAATAGGCCATACCGTTAATAAATACAAGTTTAGCGCTGATGGTATTTAGTTTATCAATAGGCCATACCAATAATAAATACAAGTTTAGTGCTTATGGTATTTAGTTTATCAATAGGCTGTACCAATAATAAATACAAGTTTAGTGCTTATGGTATTTAATTTATCAATAGGCCATATCAAAAATACATACAAGTTTTGTGCTTATGGTATTTACATGTCAATAGGCCATACAAATAATAAATACAAGTTTAGTGCTTATGGTATTTAGTTAATCAAAAGGCCATACCAATAATAAATACAAGTTTAGTGCTTATGGTATTTAGTTTATCAATAGGATGTACCAATAATAAATACAAGTTTAGTGCTAATGGTATTTAGTTTATCAATAATCCATACCGTAAATAATTACAAGTTTAGTGCTTATGGTATTTAGTTATATCAATAGGGCATACGAATCATATAAACAAGTTTAATGCTTATGTTATTTAGTTTATCAATAGGCTGTACCAATAATAAATACAAGTTTAGTGCTTATGGTATTTAGTTTATCAATAGGACATACCAATATTAAATACAAGTTTAGTGCTTATGGTATTTAGTTTATCAATAGGCCATATCAATAATAAATACAAGTTTAGTGATTATGGTATTTAGTTTATCAATAGGCTGAACCAATAATAAATACAAGTTTAGTGCTTATGGTATTTAGTTTATCAATAGGCCATACCAATAATAAATGCAAGTTTAGTGCTTATGGTATTTAGTTTATCAATAGGCCATACCATTAATAAATACAAGTTTAGTGCTTATGGTACTTAGTTTATCAATAGGCCATACCAATAATATAGAAAGTTTAGTGCTTAAGGTCTTTAGTTATCAATAGGCCATACCAATAATAAATACAAGTTTACTGCTTATGGTATTTAGTTATCAATAGGCCATATCAATAATAAATACAAGTTTAGTGCTTATGATATTTAATTTATCAATAGGCCATACCGTTATCAAATACAAGTTTAGCACTTATGGTATTTAGTTTGTCAATAGGCCATACCAATAATAAATACAAGTTTAGTGCTTATGGTATTTAGTTTATCAACAGGCTGTACCAATAATAAATACAAGTTTAGTGATTATGGTATTAAATTTATCAATAGGATGTACCAATAATAAATACAAGTTTAGTGCTTATGGTATTTAGTTTATAAATTATCCATACCAATAATAAATACAAGTTTAGTGCTTATGCTATTTAGTTTATCAATAGGCTGTACCAATAATAAATACAAGTTTAGTGCTTATGGTATTTAGTTTATCAATAGGATGCACCAGTAATAAATACAAGTTTAGTGCATATGGTATTTAGTTTATCAATAAGCCATACCGTAAATAAACACAAGTTTAACGCTTATGGTATTAAGTTTATCAATAGGCTATACCAATAATATATACAAGTTTAGTGCATAAGGTATTTAGTAATCAATAGGCCAAATCAAAAATAATTACAAGTTTAGTGCTTATGGTATTTAGTTATATCAATAGGCCATACCAATCATATAAACAAGTTTAATGCTTATGTTATTTAGTTTATCAAAAGGCAATATCAATAATATATACAAGTTTAGTGCTTATGGTATTTAGTTCATCAATAGGCCATCCCAATAAGAAATACAAGTTTAGTGCTTATGGTATTTAGATTATCAATAGGCCATATCAATAATAAATACAAGTTTAGTGATTATGGTATTTAACTTATCAATAGGATGTACCAATAATAAATACAAGTTTAGTGCTTATGGTATTTAGTTTATCAATAGTCTATACCAATAATAAATACAAGTTTAGTGCTTATGGTATTTAGTTTATCAATAGGCCATACCGTTAATAAATACAAGTTTAGTACTTATGGTTCTTAGTTTATCTATAGGCCATACCAATAATATATACAAGTTTAGTGCTTAAGGTATTTAGTTATCAATAGGCCATACCAATAATAAATATAATAAAAACAAGTATAGTGCTTATGGTATTTAGTTTATCAATAGGCCATACAAATAATAATTACAAGTTTAGTGCTTATGGTATTTAGTTATATCAATAGGCCATACCAATCATATAAACAAGTTTACTGCTTATGTTATTTAGTTTATCAAAAGGCTGTACCAATAATAAATACAAGTTTAGTGCTTATGGTATTTAGTTTATCAATAGGCTGTACCAATAATAAATACAAGTTTAGTGCTTTTGGTATTTAGTTTATCAATAGGCTGTAATAATCATAAATACAAGTTTAGTGCTTATGGTATTTAGTTTATCAATAGGCCATACCAATAATAAATACAAGTTTAGTGCTTATGTTATTTAGTTTATGAATAGGCCATATCAATAATACATAAAAGGTTAGTGCTTACGGTATTTAGTTTATCAATAGCCCATAACATTAATAAATACAAGTTTAGTGCTTATGGTATTTAGTTAATCAATAGGCTTTACCAATAATAAATACAAGTTTAGTGGTTATGGTATTTAGTTTATCAATAGGCCATACCAATAATAAATACAAGTTTAGTGCTTATGTTATTTAGTTATCAATAGGCTGTACCAATAATAAATACAAGTTTAGTGCTTATGGTATTTATTTAATCAAAAGGCCATAGCAATAATAAATACAAGTTTAGTGCTTATGGTATTTAGTTTATCAATAGGATGTACCAATAATAAATACAAGTTTAGTGCTTGTGGTATTTAGTTTATCAATAAGCAATACCGTAAATAAATACACAGTTTAGCGCTTATGGTATTAAGTTTATCAATAGGCCATACCAATAATATATACAAGTTTAGTTCTTAAGGTATTTAGTTATCAATAGGCCATACCAATAATAATTACAAGTTTAGTGCTTATGGTATTTAGTTATATCAATAGGCCATACCAATCATATAAACAAGTTTAATGCTTATGTTATTTAGTTTATCAATAGGCAATACCAATAATAAATACAAGTTTAGTGCTGATGGTATTTAGTTTATCAATAGGACATACCAAGAATAAATACAAGTTTAGTGCTTATGGTATTTAGTTTATCAATAGGCCATATCAATAATAAATACAAGTTTAGTGATTATGGTATGTAGATTATCAATAGGCTGTACCAATAATAAATACAAGTTTAGTGCTTATGGTATTTAGTTTATCAATAGGCCATACCAATAATAAATGCAAGTTTAGTGCTTATGGTATTTAGTTTATCAATAGGCCATACCATTAAAAAATACAAGTTTAGTGCTTATGGTACTTTGTTTATCAATAGGCCATACCAATAATATATACAAGCTTAGTGCTTAAGGTCTTAATTATCAATAGGCCATACCAATAATAAATACAAATTTACTGCTTATGGTATTTAGTTTATCAATAGACCATATCAAAAATAAATAGAAGTTTAGTGCTTATGGTATTTAGTTTATCAATAGGCCATACCAATAATAATTACAAGTTTAGAGCTTATGGTATTTAGTTATATCAATAGGCCATACCAATCATATAAACAACTTTAGTGCTTATGTTATTCTGTTTATCAATAGGCCATACCAAAAATATATACAAGTTTAGTGCTGATGGTATTTAGTTTATCAATAGGATGTACCAAAATAAATACAAGTTTAGTGCTTATGGTATTTAGTTTATCAATAAGCCATACCGTTAATAAATACAAGTTTAGCGCTTATGGTATTAAGTTTATCAATAGGCCATACCAATAATATATACAAGTTTAGTGCTTAAGGTAATTAGTTATCAATAGGCCATACCAATAATAATTACAAGTTTAGTGCTTATGGTATTTAGTTATATCAATAGGCCATACAATCATATAAATAAGTTTAATTCTTATGTTATTTAGTTTATCAATAGGCTGTGCCAATAATAAATACAAGTTTAGTGCTTATGGTATTTAGTTTAGCAATAGGATATACCATTAATAAATACAAGTTTAGTGCTTATGGTATTTAGTTTATCAATAGGCCATACCAATAATATAGACAAGTTTAGTGCTTAAGGTCTTTAGTTATCAATAGGCCATACCAATAATAAATACAAATTTACTGCTTATGGTATTTAGTTATCAATAGGCCATATCAATAATAAATACAAGTTTAGTGCTAATGATATTTAGTTTATCAATAGGCCATACCGTTATCAAATACAAGTTTAGTGCTTATGGTATTTAGTTTGTCAATAGGCCATACCAATAATAAATACAAGTTTAGTGCTTATGGTATTTAGTTTATCAACAGGATGTACCAATAATAAATACAAGTTTAGTGCTTATCTTATTTAGTTTATTTATAGGCCATACCAATAATAAATACAAGTTTAGTGCTTATGGTATTTAGTTATCAAAAGGCCAAACCAATAATAAATACAAGTTTAGTGCTTATGGTATTTAATTTACCTATAGGCCATACTGTTAATAAATACAAGTTTAGTGCTTATGGTATTTAGTTTATCAATAGGCTGGAACCAATAATAAATACAAGTTTATTGCTTATGGTATTTAGTTTATCAATAGGCCATATCAATAATAAATACAAGTTTAATGCTTATGGTATTTCGTTATCAAAAGGCCATACCAATAATAATACAAGTTCAGTGCTTATGATATTTATTTATCAATAGGCCATACCGTTAATAAATACAACTTTAGCGCCGATGGTATTTAGTTTATCAATAGGCCATACCAATAATAAATACAAGTTTAGTGCTTATGGTATTTAGTTTATCAATAGGCTGTACCAATAATAAATACAAGTTTAGTGCTTATGGTATTTAATTTATCAATAGGCCATATCAAAAATACATACAAGTTTTGTGCTTATGGTATTTAGTTGTCAATAGGCCATACCAATAATAAATACAAGTTTAGTGCTTATGGTATTTAGTTAATCAAAAGGCCATACCAATAATAAATACAAGTTTAGTGCTTATGGTAGTTAGTTTATCAATAGGATGTACCAATAATAAATACAAGTTTAGTGCTAATGGTATTTAGTTTATCAATAATCCATACCGTAAATAAATACAAGTTTAGCGCTTATGGTATTAAGTTTATCAATAGGCCATACCAATAATATATACAAGTTTAGTGCTTAAGATATTTAGTTATCAATAGGCCATACCAATAATAATTACAAGTTTAGTGCTTATGGTATTTAGTTATATCAATAGGGCATACCAATCATATAAACAAGTTTAATGCTTATGTTATTTAGTTTATCAATAGGCTGTACCAATAATAAATACAAGTTTAGTGCTTATGGTATTTAGTTTATCAATAGGACATACCAATAATAAATACAAGTTTAGTGCTTATGGTATTTAGTTTATCAATAGGCCATATCAATAATAAATACAAGTTTAGTGATTATGGTATTTAGTTTATCAATAGGCTGAACCAATAATAAATACATGTTTAGTTCTTATGGTATTTAGTTTATCAATAGGCCATACCAATAATAAATGCAAGTTTAGTGCTTATGGTATTTAGTTTATCAATAGGCCATACCATTAATAAATACAAGTTTAGTGCTTATGGTACTTAGTTTATCAATATGCCATACCAATAATATATACAAGTTTAGTGCTTAAGGTCTTTAGTTATCAATAGGCCATACCAATAATAAATACAAGTTTACTGCTTATGGTATTTAGTTATCAATAGGCCATATCAATAATAAATACAAGTTTAGTGCTTATGATATTTAGTTTATCAATAGGCCATACCGTTATCAAATACAAGTTTAGCGCTTATGGTATTTAGTTTGTCAATAGGCCATACCAATAATAAATACAAGTTTAGTGCTTATGGTATTTAGTTTATCAACAGGCTGTACCAATAATAAATACAAGTTTAGTGATTATGGTATTAAATTTATCAATAGGATGTACCAATAATAAATACAAGTTTAGTGCTTATGGTATTTAGTTTATAAATAGGCCATACCAATAATAAATACAAGTTTAGTGCTTATGGTATTTAGTTTATCAATAGGCCATACCTTTAATAAATACAATTTCAGTACTGATGGTACTTAGTTTATCTATAGGCCATACCAATAATATATACAAGATTAGTGATTAAAGTATTTAGTTATCAATAGGCCATACCAATAATAAATATAAGTTTAGTGCTAATGGTATTTAGTTTATCAATAGACCATATCAATAATAAATACAAGTTTAGTGCTTATGGTATTTAGTTTACCTATAGGCCATTCTGTTAATAAATACAAGTTTAGTGTTTATGGTATTTAGTTTATCAATAGGCTGTACCAATAATAAATACAAGTTTATTGCTTATGGTATTTAGTTTATCAATAGGCCATATCAATAATAAATACAAGTTTAGTGCTTAAGGTATTTAGTTATCAAAAGGCCATACCAATAATAAATACTAGTTTAGTGCTTATGGTATTTAGTTTATCAATAGGCCATACCAATAATAAATACAAGTTTAGTGCTTATGGTATTTAGTTTACCAACAGGCCATACCGTTAATAAATACAAGTTTAGTGCTTATGGTATTTAGTTTATCAATAGGCCATACCAATAATAAATACAAGTTTAGTGCTTATGGAATTTAGTTTATCAATAGGCCATATCAATAATAAATACAAGTTTAGTGCTTATGGTTTTTAGTTATCAAAAGGCTATACCAATAATAATACAAGTTTAGTGCTTATTGTATTTATTTATCAATAGGCCATACCGTTAATAAATACAAGTTTAGCGCTTATGGTATTTAGTTTATCAATAGGCCATACCAATAATAAATACAAGTTTAGAGCTTATGGTATTTAGTTTATCAATAGGTTGTACCAATAATAAATACAAGTTTAGTGCTTACGGTATTTAATTTATCAATAGGCCATATCAAAAATACATACAAATTTTGTGCTTATGGTATTTAGTTGTCAATAAACCATACCAATAATAAATACAAGTTTAGTGCTTATGGTATTTAGTTAATCAAAAGGCCATACCAATAATAAATACAAGTTTAGTGCTTATGGTATTTAGTTTATCAATAGACCATACCGTTAATAAATACAAGTTTAGTACTGATGGTACTTAGTTTATCTATAGGCCATACCAATAATATATACAAGATTAGTGATTAAGGTATTTAGTTATCAATAGGCCATACCAATAATAAATATAAGTTTAGTGCTTATGGTATTTAGTTTATCAATAGACCATATCAATAATAAATACAAGTTTAGTGCTTATGGTATTTAGTTATATCAATAGGCCATACCAATCATATAAACAAGTTTAGTGCTTATGTTATTTAGTTTATCAATAGGCCATACCAATTATATATACAAGTTTAGTGCTGATGGTATTTAGTTTATCAATAGGCCATACAAATAATAAATACAAGTTTACTGCTTATGGTATTTAGTTTATCAATAGGCTGTACCAATAATAAATACAAGTTTAGTGCTTATGGTATTTAGTTTATCAATAGCCTGTACCAATAATAAATACAAGTTTAGTGCTTTTGGTATTTAGTTTCTCAATAGGCTGTACTAATCATAAATACAAGTTTAGTGCTTATGGTATTTAGTTTATCAATTGGCCATACCAATAATAAATACAAGTTTAGTGCTTATGGTATTTAGTTTATCAATAGGCCATTCCAATAATAAATACAAGTTTAGTGCTTATGGTATTTAGTTTAACAATAGGCTGTACCAATAATAAATACAAGTTTAGTGCTTATGGAATTTAGTTTATCAATAGCCCATACCATTAATAAATACAAGTTTAGTGCTTATGGTATTTA
Organism: Unio pictorum; assembly: GCA_030141615.1. NCBI lineage: Eukaryota > Metazoa > Mollusca > Bivalvia > Unionida > Unionidae > Unio > Unio pictorum. The sequence continues at coordinate 4,818,315 of JARLTB010000018.1, read as the reverse complement.
GTTAATCAATAGGCTGAACCAATAATAAATACAAGTTTAGTGCTTATGGTATTTAGTTTATCAATAGGCCATACCAATAATAAATACAAGTTTAGTGCTTATGTTATTTAGTTATCAATAGGCCATACCAATAATAAATACAAGTTTAGTGCTTATGGTATTTAGTTTATCAATAGGCTATATCAATAATAAATACAAGTTTAGAGATTATGGTATTTAGTTAATCTATAAGCAATACCAATAATAAATACAAGTTTAGTGCTTATGGTATTTAGTTTAGCAATAGACTGTACCAATAATAAATACAAGTTTAGTGCTTATGGTATTTAGTTAATCAAAAGGCAATACCAATAATAAATACAAGTTTAGTGCTTATGGTATTTAGTTTATCAATAAGCCATACCGTAAATAAATACAAGTTTAGCGCTTATGGTATTAAGTTTATCAATAGGCCATACCAATGATATATACAAGTTTAGTGCTTAAGGTATTTAGTTATCAATAGGCTATACCAATAATAATTACAAGTTTAGTGCTGATGGTATTTAGTTATATCAATAGGCCATACCAATCATATAAACAAGTTTAATGCTTATGTTATTTAGTTTATCAATAGGCTGTACCAATAATAAATACAAGTTTAGTGCTTATGGTATTTAGTTTATCAATAGGCCATACCAATAATAAATACAAGTTTAGTGCTTATGGTATTTAGTTTATCAATAGGCCATATCAATAATAAATACAAGTTTAGTGATTATGGTATTTAGTTTATCAATAGGCTGTACCAATAATAAATACAAGTTTAGTGCCTATGGTATTTAGTTTATCAATAGGCCATACCAATAATAAATGCAAGTTTAGTGCTTATGGTATTTAGTTTATCAATAGGCCATACCATTAATAAATACAAGTTTAGTGCTTATGGTATTTAGTTTATCAAAAGGCCATACAAATAATAATTACAAGTTTAGTGCATATGGTATTTAGTTATATCAATAAGCCATACCAATCATATAAACAATTTTAGTGCTTATGTTATTTAGTTTATCAATAGGCCATACCAATTATATATACAAGTTTAGTGCTGATGGTATTTAGTTTATCAATAGGCCATACCAATAATAAATACAAGTTTACTGCTTATGGTATTTAGTTTATCAATAGGCTGTATCAATAATAAATACAAGTTTAGTGCTTATGGTATTTAGTTTATCAATAGCCTGTACCAATAATAAATACAAGTTTAGTGCTTTTGGTATTTAGTTTATCAATAGGCTGTACTAATCATAAATACAAGTTTATTGCTTATGGTATTTAGTTTATCAATAGGCCATACCAATAATAAATACAAGTTTAGTGCTTATGTTATTTAGTTTATGAATAGGCCATATCAATAATACATACAAGTTTAGTGCTTATTGTATTTAGTTTATCAATAGGCCGTTCCAATAATAAATACAAGTTTAGTGCTTATGGTATTTAGTTTAACAATAGGCAGTACCAATAATAAATACAAGTTTAGTGCTTATGGAATTTAGTTTATCAATAGCCCATACCATTAATAAATACAAGTTTAGTGCTTATGGTATTTAGTTAATCAATAGGCTGAACCAATAATAAATACAAGTTTAGTGCTTATGGTATTTGGTTTATCAATAGGCCATACCAATAATAAATACAAGTTTAGTGCTTATGTTACTTAGTTATCAATAGGACATACCAATAATAAATACAAGTTTAGTGCTTATGGTATTTAGTTTATCAAAAGGCTGTACCAAAAATAAATACAAGTTTAGTGCTTATGGTATTTAGTTAATCAAAAGGCCATACCAATAATAAATACAAGTTTAGTGCTTATGGTATTTAGTTTATCAACAGGATGTACCAATAATAAATACAAGTTTAGTGCTTATGGTATTTAGTTTATCAATAAGCCATACAGTAAATAAATACAAGTTTAGCGCTTATGGTATTAAGTTCATCAATAGGCCATACCAATAATATATACAAGTTTAGTCTTTAAGGTATTTAGTTATCAATAGGCCATACCAATAATAATTACAAGTTTAGTGCTTATGGTATTTAGTTATATCAATTGGCCATACCAATCATATAAACAACTTTAATGCTTATGTTATTTAGATTATCAAGAGGCTGTACCAATAATAAATACAAGTTTAGTGCTTATGGTATTTAGTTTATCAATAGGCCATACCAATAATAAATACAAGTTTAGTGCTTATGGTATTTAGTTTATCAATAGGCCATATCAATAATAAATACAAGTTTAGTGATTATGGTATTTAGTTTATCAATAGGCTGTACCAATAATAAATACAAGTTTAGTGCTTATGGTATTTAGTTTATCAATAGGCCATACCAATAATAAATGCAAGTTTAGTGCTTATGGTATTTATTTTATCAATAGGCCATACCATTAATAAATACAAGTTTAGTGCTTATGGTACTTAGTTTATCAATAGGCCATACCAATAATATATACAAGTTTAGTGCTTAAGGTCTTTAGTTATCAAAAGGCCATACCAATAATAAATACAAGTTTACTGCTTATGGTATTTAGTTATCAATAGGCCATATCAATAATAAATACAAGTTTAGTGTTTATGATATTTAGTTTATCATTAGGCCATACCGTTATCAAATACAAGTTTAGCGCTTATGGTATTTAGTTTGTCAATAGGCCATACCAATAATAAATACAAGTTTAGTGCTTATGGTATTTAGTTTATCAACAGGCTGTACTAATAATAAATACAAGTTTAGTGCTTACGGAATTTATTTTATCAATAGGCCATATCAATAATAAATACAAGTTTAGTGCTTATGGTATTTAGTTTATCAACAGGCTGTACCAATAATAAATACTAGTTTAGTGCTTATGGTATTTATTTTATCAATAGGCCATATCAATAATAAATACAAGTTTAGTGCTTATGGTATTTATTTTATCAATAGGCCATATCAATAATAAATACAAGTTTAGTGCTTATGTATATTTAGTTAATCAATAGGCCATATCAATAAAATAAATACAAGTTTAATGCTTATGGTATTTAGTGATCAATAGGCCATAACAATAATAAATACAAGTTTAGTGCGTATGGTATTTAGTTTATCAATAGGCAATACCAATAATAAATACAAGTTTAGTGATTATGGTATTTAGTTTATCAATAGGCTGTACCAATAATAAATACAAGTTTAGTGCTTATGGTATTTAGTTTATCAATAGGCCATACCAATAATAAATGCAAGTTTAGTGCTTATGGTATTTAGTTTATCAATAGGCCATACCATTAATAAATACAAGTTTAGTGCTTATGGTATTTAGTTTATCAAAAGGCCATACAAATAATAATTACAAGTTTAGTGCTTATGGTATTTAGTTATATCAATAGCCCATACCAATCATATAAACAAGTTTAGTGCTTATGTTATTTAGTTTATCAATAGACCATACCAATTATATATACAAGTTTAGTGCTGATGGTATTTAGTTTATCAATAGGCCATACCAATAATAAATACAAGTTTACTGCTTATGGTATTTAGTTTATCAGTAGTCTGTACCAATAATAAATACAAGTTTAGTCCTTATGGTATTTAGTTTATCAACAGGCTGTACCAATAATAAATACAAGTTTAGTGCTTATGGTATTTATTTTATCAATAGGCCATATCAATAATAAATACAAGTTTAGTGCTTATGGTATTTAGTTTATCAACAGGCTGTACCTATAATTAATACAAGTTTAGTGCTTATGGTATTTATTTTATCAATAGGCCATATCAATAATAAATACAAGTTTAGTGCTTATGGTATTTATTTTATCAAAAGGCCATATCAATAATAAATACAAGTTTAGTGCTTATGTATATTTAGTTGATCAATAGGCCATATCAATAAAATAAATACAAGTTTAATGCTTATGGTATGTAGTTATCAATAGGCCATACCAATAATAAATACAAGTTTAGTGCTTATGGTATTTAGTTTATCAATAGGCCATACCAATAATAAATACAAGTTTAGTGCTTATGGTATTTAGTTTATCAATAGGCTGTACCAATAATAAATACAAGTTTAGTGCTTATGGTATTTAGTTTATCAATAGGCCATACCAATAATAAATACAAGTTTAGTGCTTATGGTATTTAGTTTATCAATAGGCCATACAGTTAATAAATACAAGTTTAGTACTGATGGTACTTAGTTTATCTATAGCCCATACCAATAATATATACAAGATTAGTGATTAAGGTATTTAGTTATCAATAGGCCATACCAATAATAAATATAAGTTTAGTGCTTATGGTATTTACTTTATCAATAGACCATATCAATAATAAATACAAGTTCAGTGCTTATGGTATTTAGTTTATCAAAAGGCCATACAAATAATAATTACAAGTTTAGTGCTTAAGGTCTTTAGTTATCAATAGGCCATACCAATAATAAATACAAGTTTACTGCTTATGGTATTTAGTTATCAATAGGCCATATCAATAATAAATACAAGTTTAGTGCTTATGATATTTAGTTTATCAATAGGTCATACCGTTATCAAATACAAGTTTAGCGCTTATGGTATTTAGGTTGTCAATAGGCCATACCAATAATAAATACAAATTTAGTGCTTATGGTATTAAGTTTATCAATAGGCCATAGGAATAATATATACAAGTTAATGCTTAAGGTATTTAGTTATCAATAGGCCATACCAATAATAATTACAAGTTTAGTGCTTATGGTATTTAGTTATATCAATAGGCCATACCAATCATATAAAAAAGTTTAATGCTTATGTTATTTAGTTTATCAATAGGCTGTACCAATAATAAATACAAGTTTAGTGCTTATGGTATTTAGTTTATCAATAGGCCATACCAATAATAAATGCAAGTTTAGTGCTTATGGTATTTAGTTTATCAATAGGCCATACCAATAATAAATGCAAGTTTAGTGCTGATGGTATTTATTTTATCAATAGGCCATACCATTAATAAATGCAAGTTTAGTGCTTATGGTATTTATTTTATCAATAGGCCATACCATTAATAAATACAAGTTTAGTGCTTATGGTACTTAGTTTATCAATAGGCCATACCAATAATATATACAAGTTTAGTGCTTAAGGTCTTTAGTTATCAATAGGCCATACCAATAATAAATACAAGTTTACTGCTTATGGTATTTAGTTATCAATAGGCCATATCAATAATAAATACAAGTTTAGTGCTTATGATATTTAGTTTATCAATAGGCCATACCGTTATCAAATACAAGTTTAGCGCTTATGGTATTTAGTTTGTCAATAGGCCATACCAATAATAAATACAAGTTTAGTGCTTATGGTATTTAGTTTATCAACAGGCTGTACCAATAATAAATACAAGTTTAGTGCTTATGGTATTTAGTTTATCAATAGGCCATACCAATAATAAATACAAGTTTAGTGCTTATGGTATTTAGTTTATCAATAGGCCATACCATTAATAAATACAAGTTTAGTGCTTATGGTATTTAGTTTATCAAAAGGCCATACAAATAATAATTACAAGTTTAGTGCTTATGGTATTTAGTTATATCAATAGCCCATACCAATCATATAAACAAGTTTAGTGCTTATGTTATTTAGTTTATCAATAGACCATACCAATTATATATACAAGTTTAGTGCTGATGGTATTTAGTTTATCAATAGGCCATACCAATAATAAATACAAGTTTACTGCTTATGGTATTTAGTTTATCAGTAGTCTGTACCAATAATAAATACAAGTTTAGTCCTTATGGTATTTAGTTTATCAACAGGCTGTACCAATAATAAATACAAGTTTAGTGCTTATGGTATTTATTTTATCAATAGGCCATATCAATAATAAATACAAGTTTAGTGCTTATGGTATTTAGTTTATCAACAGGCTGTACCTATAATTAATACAAGTTTAGTGCTTATGGTATTTATTTTATCAATAGGCCATATCAATAATAAATACAAGTTTAGTGCTTATGGTATTTATTTTATCAATAGGCCATATCAATAATAAATACAAGTTTAGTGCTTATGTATATTTAGTTGATCAATAGGCCATATCAATAAAATAAATACAAGTTTAATGCTTATGGTATGTAGTTATCAATAGGCCATACCAATAATAAATACAAGTTTAGTGCTTATGGTATTTAGTTTATCAATAGGCCATACCAATAATAAATACAAGTTTAGTGCTTATGGTATTTAGTTTATCAATAGGCTGTACCAATAATAAATACAAGTTTAGTGCTTATGGTATTTAGTTTATCAATAGGCCATACCAATAATAAATACAAGTTTAGTGCTTATGGTATTTAGTTTATCAATAGGCCATACAGTTAATAAATACAAGTTTAGTACTGATGGTACTTAGTTTATCTATAGCCCATACCAATAATATATACAAGATTAGTGATTAAGGTATTTAGTTATCAATAGGCCATACCAATAATAAATATAAGTTTAGTGCTTATGGTATTTAGTTTATCAATAGACCATATCAATAATAAATACAAGTTTAGTGCTTATGGTATTTAGTTTATCAAAAGGCCATACAAATAATAATTACAAGTTTAGTGCTTAAGGTCTTTAGTTATCAATAGGCCATACCAATAATAAATACAAGTTTACTGCTTATGGTATTTAGTTATCAATAGGCCATATCAATAATAAATACAAGTTTAGTGCTTATGATATTTAGTTTATCAATAGGCCATACCGTTATCAAATACAAGTTTAGCGCTTATGGTATTTAGTTTGTCAATAGGCCATACCAATAATAAATACAAGTTTAGCGCTTATGGTATTAAGTTTATCAATAGGCCATAGCAATAATATATACAAGTTAATGCTTAAGGTATTTAGTTATCAATAGGCCATACCAATAATAATTACAAGTTTAGTGCTTATGGTATTTAGTTATATCAATAGGCCATACCAATCATATAAAAAAGTTTAATGCTTATGTTATTTAGTTTATCAATAGGCTGTACCAATAATAAATACAAGTTTAGTGCTTATGGTATTTAGTTTATCAATAGGCCATACCAATAATAAATGCAAGTTTAGTGCTTATGGTATTTAGTTTATCAATAGGCCATACCAATAATAAATGCAAGTTTAGTGCTTATGGTATTTATTTTATCAATAGGCCATACCATTAATAAATGCAAGTTTAGTGCTTATGGTATTTATTTTATCAATAGGCCATACCATTAATAAATACAAGTTTAGTGCTTATGGTACTTAGTTTATCAATAGGCCATACCAATAATATATACAAGTTTAGTGCTTAAGGTCTTTAGTTATCAATAGGCCATACCAATAATAAATACAAGTTTACTGCTTATGGTATTTAGTTATCAATAGGCCATATCAATAATAAATACAAGTTTAGTGCTTATGAAATTTAGTTTATCAATAGGCCATACCGTTATCAAATACAAGTTTAGCACTTATGGAATTTAGTTTGTCAATAGGCCATACCAATAATAAATACAAGTTTAGTGCTTATGGTATTTAGTTTATCAACAGGCTGTACCAATAATAAATACAAGTTTAGTGCTTATGGTATTTATTTTATCAATAGGCCATATCAATAAAAAATACAAGTTTAGTGCTTATGGTATTTAGTTTATCAACAGGCTGTACCAATAATAAATACAAGTTTAGTGCTTATGGTATTTATTTTATCAATAGGCCATATGAATAATAAATACAAGTTTAGTGCTTATGGTATTTATTTTATCAATAGGCCATATCAATAATAAATACAAGTTTAGTGCTTATGTATATTTATTTTATCAATAGGTCATATCAATAAAATAAATACAAGTTTAATGCTTATGGTATTTAGTTATCAATAGGCCATACCAATAATAAATACAAGTTTAGTGCTTATGGTATTTATTTTATCAATAGGCCATACCAATAATAAATACAAGTTTAGTGCTTATGGTATTTATTTTATCAATAGGCCATACCATTAATAAATACAAGTTTAGTGCTTATGGTACTTAGTTTATCAATAGGCCATACCAATAATATATAAAAGTTTAGTGCTTAAGGTCTTTAGTTATCAATAGGCCATACCAATAATAAATACAAGTTTACTGCTTATGGTATTTAGTTATCAATAGGCCATATCAATAATAAATACAAGTTTAGTGCTTATGATATTTAGTTTATCAATAGGCCATACCGTTATCAAATACAAGTTTAGCGCTTATGGTATTTAGTTTGTCAATAGGCCATACCAATAATAAATACAAGTTTAGTGCTTATGGTATTTAGTTTATCAAAAGGCCATACATATAATAATTACAAGTTTAGTGCTTATGGTATTTAGTTATATCAATAGCCCATACCAATCATATAAACAAGTTTAGTGCTTATGTTATTTAGTTTATCAATAGACCATACCAATTATATATACAAGTTTAGTGCTGATGGTATTTAGTTTATCAATAGGCCATACCAATAATAAATACAAGTTTACTGCTTATGGTATTTAGTTTATCAGTAGTCTGTACCAATAATAAATACAAGTTTAGTCCTTATGGTATTTAGTTTATCAACAGGCTGTACCAATAATAAATACAAGTTTAGTGCTTATGGTATTTATTTTATCAATAGGCCATATCAATAATAAATACAAGTTTAGTGCTTATGGTATTTAGTTTATCAACAGGCTGTACCTATAATTAATACAAGTTTAGTGCTTATGGTATTTATTTTATCAATAGGCCATATCAATAATAAATACAAGTTTAGTGCTTATGGTATTTATTTTATCAATAGGCCATATCAATAATAAATACAAGTTTAGTGCTTATGTATATTTAGTTGATCAATAGGCCATATCAATAAAATAAATACAAGTTTAATGCTTATGGTATGTAGTTATCAATAGGCCATACCAATAATAAATACAAGTTTAGTGCTTATGGTATTTAGTTTATCAATAGGCCATACCAATAATAAATACAAGTTTAGTGCTTATGGTATTTAGTTTATCAATAGGCTGTACCAATAATAAATACAAGTTTAGTGCTTATGGTATTTAGTTTATCAATAGGCCATACCAATAATAAATACAAGTTTAGTGCTTATGGTATTTAGTTTATCAATAGGCCATACAGTTAATAAATACAAGTTTAGTACTGATGGTACTTAGTTTATCTATAGCCCATACCAATAATATATACAAGATCAGTGATTAAGGTATTTAGTTATCAATAGGCCATACCAATAATAAATATAAGTTTAGTGCTTATGGTATTTAGTTTATCAATAGACCATATCAATAATAAATACAAGTTCAGTGCTTATGGTATTTAGTTTATCAAAAGGCCATACAAATAATAATTACAAGTTTAGTGCTTAAGGTCTTTAGTTATCAATAGGCCATACCAATAATAAATACAAGTTTACTGCTTATGGTATTTAGTTATCAATAGGCCATATCAATAATAAATACAAGTTTAGTGCTTATGATATTTAGTTTATCAATAGGCCATACCGTTATCAAATACAAGTTTAGCGCTTATGGTATTTAGGTTGTCAATAGGCCATACCAATAATAAATACAAATTTAGCGCTTATGGTATTAAGTTTATCAATAGGCCATAGCAATAATATATACAAGTTAATGCTTAAGGTATTTAGTTATCAATAGGCCATACCAATAATAATTACAAGTTTAGTGCTTATGGTATTTAGTTATATCAATAGGCCATACCAATCATATAAAAAAGTTTAATGCTTATGTTATTTAGTTTATCAATAGGCTGTACCAATAATAAATACAAGTTTAGTGCTTATGGTATTTAGTTTATCAATAGGCCATACCAATAATAAATGCAAGTTTAGTGCTTATGGTATTTAGTTTATCAATAGGCCATACCAATAATAAATGCAAGTTTAGTGCTTATGGTATTTATTTTATCAATAGGCCATACCATTAATAAATGCAAGTTTAGTGCTTATGGTATTTATTTTATCAATAGGCCATACCATTAATAAATACAAGTTTAGTGCTTATGGTACTTAGTTTATCAATAGGCCATACCAATAATATATACAAGTTTAGTGCTTAAGGTCTTTAGTTATCAATAGGCCATACCAATAATAAATACAAGTTTACTGCTTATGGTATTTAGTTATCAATAGGCCATATCAATAATAAATACAAGTTTAGTGCTTATGATATTTAGTTTATCAATAGGCCATACCGTTATCAAATACAAGTTTAGCGCTTATGGTATTTAGTTTGTCAATAGGCCATACCAATAATAAATACAAGTTTAGTGCTTATGGTATTTAGTTTATCAACAGGCTGTACCAATAATAAATACAAGTTTAGTGCTTATGGTATTTAGTTTATCAATAGGCCATACCAATAATAAATGCAAGTTTAGTGCTTATGGTATTTAGTTTATCAATAGGCCATACCATTAATAAATACAAGTTTAGTGCTTATGGTATTTAGTTTATCAAAAGGCCATACAAATAATAATTACAAGTTTAGTGCTTATGGTATTTAGTTATATCAATAGCCCATACCAATCATATAAACAAGTTTAGTGCTTATGTTATTTAGTTTATCAATAGACCATACCAATTATATATACAAGTTTAGTGCTGATGGTATTTAGTTTATCAATAGGCCATACCAATAATAAATACAAGTTTACTGCTTATGGTATTTAGTTTATCAGTAGTCTGTACCAATAATAAATACAAGTTTAGTCCTTATGGTATTTAGTTTATCAACAGGCTGTACCAATAATAAATACAAGTTTAGTGCTTATGGTATTTATTTTATCAATAGGCCATATCAATAATAAATACAAGTTTAGTGCTTATGGTATTTAGTTTATCAACAGGCTGTACCTATAATTAATACAAGTTTAGTGCTTATGGTATTTATTTTATCAATAGGCCATATCAATAATAAATACAAGTTTAGTGCTTATGGTATTTATTTTATCAATAGGCCATATCAATAATAAATACAAGTTTAGTGCTTATGTATATTTAGTTGATCAATAGGCCATATCAATAAAATAAATACAAGTTTAATGCTTATGGTATGTAGTTATCAATAGGCCATACCAATAATAAATACAAGTTTAGTGCTTATGGTATTTAGTTTATCAATAGGCCATACCAATAATAAATACAAGTTTAGTGCTTATGGTATTTAGTTTATCAATAGGCTGTACCAATAATAAATACAAGTTTAGTGCTTATGGTATTTAGTTTATCAATAGGCCATACCAATAATAAATACAAGTTTAGTGCTTATGGTATTTAGTTTATCAATAGGCCATACAGTTAATAAATACAAGTTTAGTACTGATGGTACTTAGTTTATCTATAGCCCATACCAATAATATATACAAGATTAGTGATTAAGGTATTTAGTTATCAATAGGCCATACCAATAATAAATATAAGTTTAGTGCTTATGGTATTTAGTTTATCAATAGACCATATCAATAATAAATACAAGTTTAGTGCTTATGGTATTTAGTTTATCAAAAGGCCATACAAATAATAATTACAAGTTTAGTGCTTAAGGTCTTTAGTTATCAATAGGCCATACCAATAATAAATACAAGTTTACTGCTTATGGTATTTAGTTATCAATAGGCCATATCAATAATAAATACAAGTTTAGTGCTTATGATATTTAGTTTATCAATAGGCCATGCCGTTATCAAATACAAGTTTAGCGCTTATGGTATTTAGTTTGTCAATAGGCCATACCAATAATAAATACAAGTTTAGCGCTTATGGTATTAAGTTTATCAATAGGCCATAGCAATAATATATACAAGTTAATGCTTAAGGTATTTAGTTATCAATAGGCCATACCAATAATAATTACAAGTTTAGTGCTTATGGTATTTAGTTATATCAATAGGCCATACCAATCATATAAAAAAGTTTAATGCTTATGTTATTTAGTTTATCAATAGGCTGTACCAATAATAAATACAAGTTTAGTGCTTATGGTATTTAGTTTATCAATAGGCCATACCAATAATAAATGCAAGTTTAGTGCTTATGGTATTTAGTTTATCAATAGGCCATACCAATAATAAATGCAAGTTTAGTGCTTATGGTATTTATTTTATCAATAGGCCATACCATTAATAAATGCAAGTTTAGTGCTTATGGTATTTATTTTATCAATAGGCCATACCATTAATAAATACAAGTTTAGTGCTTATGGTACTTAGTTTATCAATAGGCCATACCAATAATATATACAAGTTTAGTGCTTAAGGTCTTTAGTTATCAATAGGCCATACCAATAATAAATACAAGTTTACTGCTTATGGTATTTAGTTATCAATAGGCCATATCAATAATAAATACAAGTTTAGTGCTTATGAAATTTAGTTTATCAATAGGCCATACCGTTATCAAATACAAGTTTAGCACTTATGGTATTTAGTTTGTCAATAGGCCATACCAATAATAAATACAAGTTTAGTGCTTATGGTAATTAGTTTATCAACAGGCTGTACCAATAATAAATACAAGTTTAGTGCTTATGGTATTTATTTTATCAATAGGCCATATCAATAAAAAATACAAGTTTAGTGCTTATGGTATTTAGTTTATCAACAGGCTGTACCAATAATAAATACAAGTTTAGTGCTTATGGTATTTATTTTATCAATAGGCCATATGAATAATAAATACAAGTTTAGTGCTTATGGTATTTATTTTATCAATAGGCCATATCAATAATAAATACAAGTTTAGTGCTTATGTATATTTATTTTATCAATAGGTCATATCAATAAAATAAATACAAGTTTAATGCTTATGGTATTTAGTTATCAATAGGCCATACCAATAATAAATACAAGTTTAGTGCTTATGGTATTTATTTTATCAATAGGCCATACCAATAATAAATACAAGTTTAGTGCTTATGGTATTTATTTTATCAATAGGCCATACCATTAATAAATACAAGTTTAGTGCTTATGGTACTTAGTTTATCAATAGGCCATACCAATAATATATAAAAGTTTAGTGCTTAAGGTCTTTAGTTATCAATAGGCCATACCAATAATAAATACAAGTTTACTGCTTATGGTATTTAGTTATCAATAGGCCATATCAATAATAAATACAAGTTTAGTGCTTATGATATTTAGTTTATCAATAGGCCATACCGTTATCAAATACAAGTTTAGCGCTTATGGTATTTAGTTTGTCAATAGGCCATACCAATAATAAATACAAGTTTAGTGCTTATGGTATTTAGTTTATCAACAGGCTGTACCAATAATAAATACAAGTTTAGTGCTTATGGTATTTATTTTATCAATAGGCCATATCAATAAAAAATACAAGTTTAGTGCTTATGGTATTTAGTTTATCAACAGGCTGTACCAATAATAAATACAAGTTTAGTGCTTATGGTATTTATTTTATCAATAGGCCATATGAATAATAAATACAAGTTTAGTGCTTATGGTATTTATTTTATCAATAGGCCATATCAATAATAAATACAAGTTTAGTGCTTATGTATATTTATTTTATCAATAGGTCATATCAATAAAATAAATACAAGTTTAATGCTTATGGTATTTAGTTATCAATAGGCCATACCAATAATAAATACAAGTTTAGTGCTTATGGTTTTTATTTTATCAATAGGCCATTCCAATAATAAATACAAGTTTAGTGCTTATGGTATTTAGTTTATCAATAGGCTGTACCAATAATAAAAACAAGTTTAGTGCTTATGGTATTTAGTTTATCAGTAGGCCATACCAATAATAAATACAAGTTTATTGCTTATGGTATTTAGTTTATCAATAGGCCATATAGTTAATAAATACAAGTTTAGTACTGATGGTACTTAGTTTATCTATAGGCCATACCAATAATATATACAAGATTAGTGATTAAGGTATTTAGTTATGAATAGGCGATACCAATAATAAATACAAGTTTAGTGCTTATGGTATTTAGTTTATCAATAGACCATATCAATAATAACTACAAGTTTAGTGCTTATGGTATTTAGTTTATCAAAAGGCCATACAAATAATAATTACAAGTTTAGTGCTTATGGTATTTAGTTATATCAATAGGCCATACCAATCATATAAACAAGTTTAGTGCTTATGATTTAGTTTATCAATAGGCCATACCAATTATATATACAAGTTTAGTGCTGATGGTATTTAGTTTATCAATAGGCCATACCAATAATAAATACAATTTTACTGCTTATGGTATTTAGTTTATCAATAGGCTGTACCAATAATAAATACAAGTTTAGTGCTTATGGTATTTAGTTTATCAATAGCCTGTACCGATACTAAATACAAGTTTAGTGCTTTTGGTATTTAGTTTATCAATAGGCTGTACTAATCATAAATACAAGTTTAGTGCTTATGGTATTTAGTTTATCAATAGGCCATACCAATAATAAATACAAGTTTAGTGCTTATGTTATTTAGTTTATGAATAGGCCATATCAATAATACATACAAGTTTAGTGCTTATGGTATTTAGTTTATCAATAGGCCATTCCAATAATAAATACAAGTTTAGTGCTTATGGTATTTAGTTTAACAATAGGCTGTACCAATAATAAATACAAGTTTAGTGCTTATGTAATTTAGTTTATCAATAGCCCATACCATTAATAAATACAAGTTTAGTGCTTATGGTATTTAGTTAATCAATAGGCTGAACCAATAATAAATACAAGTTTAGTGCTTATGGTATTTAGTTTATCAATAGGCCATACCAATAATAAATACAAGTTTAGTGCTTATGTTATTTAGTTTATGAATAGGCCATATCAATAATACATACAAGTTTAGTGCTTATGGTATTTAGTTTATCAATAGGCCATTCCAATAATAAATACAAGTTTAGTGCTTATGGTATTTAGTTTATCAATAGGCTATATCAATAATAAATACAAGTTTAGAGATTATGTTATTTAGTTATCTATAGGCCATACCAATAATAAATACAAGTTTAGAGATTATGGTATTTAGTTAATCTATAGGCCATACCAATAATAAATACAAGTTTAGTGCTTATGGTATTTAGTTTATCAATAGGCTGTACCAATAATAAATACAAGTTTAGTGCTTATGGTATTTAGTTAATCAAAAGGTCATACCAATAATAAATACAAGTTTAGTGCTTATGGTATTTAGTTTATCAATAGGATGTACCAATAATAAATACAAGTTTAGTGCTTATGATATTTAGTTTATCAATAAGTCATACCGTAAATAAATACAAGTTTAGCGCTTATGGTATTAAGTTTATCAATAGACCATACCAATAATATATACAAGTTTAGTGCTTAAGGTATTTAGTTAACAATAGGACATACCAATAATAATTACAAGTATAGTGCTTATGGTATTTAGTTATATCAATAGGCCATACCAATCATATAAACAAGTTTAATGCTTATGTTATTTAGTTTATCAATAGGCTGTACCAATAATATATACAAGTTCAGTGCTTAAGGTATTTAGTTATCAATAGGCCATACGAATAATAAATACAAGTTTAGTGCTTATCTTATTTAGTTTATTTATAGGCCATATCAATAATAAATACAAGTTTAGTGCTTATGGTATTTAGTTATCAAAAGGTCATACCAATAATAAATACAAGTTTAGTGCTTATGGTATTTAGTTATATCAATAGGCCATAAAAAATCATATAAAAAAGTTTAATGCTTATGTTATTTAGTTTATCAATAGGCTGTACCAATAATAAATACAAGTTTAGTGCTTATGGTATTTAGTTTATCAATAGGCCATACCAATAATAAATGCAAGTTTAGTGCTTATGGTATTTAGTTTATCAATAGGCCATACCAATAATAAATGCAAGTTTAGTGCTTATGGTATTTATTTTATCAATAGGCCATACCATTAATAAATGCAAGTTTAGTGCTTATGGTATTTATTTTATCAATAGGCCATACCATTAATAAATACAAGTTTAGTGCTTATGGTACTTAGTTTATCAATAGGCCATACCAATAATATATACAAGTTTAGTGCTTAAGGTCTTTAGTTATCAATAGGCCATACCAATAATAAATACAAGTTTACTGCTTATGGTATTTAGTTATCAATAGGCCATATCAATAATAAATACAAGTTTAGTGCTTATGATATTTAGTTTATCAATAGGCCATACCGTTATCAAATACAAGTTTAGCGCTTATGGTATTTAGTTTGTCAATAGGCCATACCAATAATAAATACAAGTTTAGTGCTTATGGTATTTAGTTTATCAACAGGCTGTACCAATAATAAATACAAGTTTAGTGCTTATGGTATTTATTTTATCAATAGGCCATATCAATAAAAAATACAAGTTTAGTGCTTATGGTATTTAGTTTATCAACAGGCTGTACCAATAATAAATACAAGTTTAGTGCTTATGGTATTTATTTTATCAATAGGCCATATGAATAATAAATACAAGTTTAGTGCTTATGGTATTTATTTTATCAATAGGCCATATCAATAATAAATACAAGTTTAGTGCTTATGTATATTTATTTTATCAATAGGTCATATCAATAAAATAAATACAAGTTTAATGCTTATGGTATTTAGTTATCAATAGGCCATACCAATAATAAATACAAGTTTAGTGCTTATGGTATTTATTTTATCAATAGGCCATACCAATAATAAATACAAGTTTAGTGCTTATGGTATTTAGTTTATCAATAGGCTGTACCAATAATAAAAACAAGTTTAGTGCTTATGGTATTTAGTTTATCAGTAGGCCATACCAATAATAAATACAAGTTTAGTGCTTATGGTATTTAGTTTATCAATAGGCCATATAGTTAATAAATACAAGTTTAGTACTGATGGTACTTAGTTTATCTATAGGCCATACCAATAATATATACAAGATTAGTGATTAAGGTATTTAGTTATGAATAGGCGATACCAATAATAAATACAAGTTTAGTGCTTATGGTATTTAGTTTATCAATAGACCATATCAATAATAACTACAAGTTTAGTGCTTATGGTATTTAGTTTATCAAAAGGCCATACAAATAATAATTACAAGTTTAGTGCTTATGGTATTTAGTTATATCAATAGGCCATACCAATCATATAAACAAGTTTAGTGCTTATGATTTAGTTTATCAATAGGCCATACCAATTATATATACAAGTTTAGTGCTGATGGTATTTAGTTTATCAATAGGCCATACCAATAATAAATACAATTTTACTGCTTATGGTATTTAGTTTATCAATAGGCTGTACCAATAATAAATACAAGTTTAGTGCTTATGGTATTTAGTTTATCAATAGCCTGTACCGATACTAAATACAAGTTTAGTGCTTTTGGTATTTAGTTTATCAATAGGCTGTACTAATCATAAATACAAGTTTAGTGCTTATGGTATTTATTTTATCAATAGGCCATACCATTAATAAATACAAGTTTAGTGCTTATGGTACTTAGTTTATCAATAGGCCATACCAATAATATATACAAGTTTAGTGCTTAAGGTCTTTAGTTATCAATAGGCCATACCAATAATAAATACAAGTTTAATGCTTATGGTATTTAGTTATCAATAGGCCATATCAATAATAAATACAAGTTTAGTGCTTATGATATTTAGTTTATCAATAGGCCATACCGTTATCAAATACAAGTTTAGCGCTTATGGTATTTAGTTTGTCAATAGGCCATACCAATAATAAATACAAGTTTAGTGCTTATGGTATTTAGTTTATCAACAGGTTGTACCAATAATAAATACAAGTTTAGTGCTTATGGTATTTATTTTATCAATAGGCCATATCAATAAAAAATACAAGTTTAGTGCTTATGGTATTTAGTTTATCAACAGGCTGTACCAATAATAAATACAAGTTTAGTGCTTATGGTATTTATTTTATCAATAGGCCATATGAATAATAAATACAAGTTTAGTGCTTATGGTATTTATTTTATCAATAGGCCATATCAATAATAAATACAAGTTTAGTGCTTATGTATATTCATTTTATCAATAGGTCATATCAATAAAATAAATACAAGTTTAATGCTTATGGTATTTAGTTATCAATAGGCCATACCAATAATAAATACAAGTTTAGTGCTTATGGTATTTATTTTATCAATAGGCCATACCAATAATAAATACAAGTTTAGTGCTTATGGTATTTAGTTTATCAATAGGCTGTACCAATAATAAAAACAAGTTTAGTGCTTATGGTATTTAGTTTATCAGTAGGCCATACCAATAATAAATACAAGTTTAGTGCTTATGGTATTTAGTTTATCAATAGGCCATATAGTTAATAAATACAAGTTTAGTACTGATGGTACTTAGTTTATCTATAGGCCATACCAATAATATATACAAGATTAGTGATTAAGGTATTTAGTTATGAATAGGCGATACCAATAATAAATACAAGTTTAGTGCTTATGGTATTTAGTTTATCAATAGACCATATCAATAATAACTACAAGTTTAGTGCTTATGGTATTTAGTTTATCAAAAGGCCATACAAATAATAATTACAAGTTTAGTGCTTATGGTATTTAGTTATATCAATAGGCCATACCAATCATATAAACAAGTTTAGTGCTTATGATTTAGTTTATCAATAGGCCATACCAATTATATATACAAGTTTAGTGCTGATGGTATTTAGTTTATCAATAGGCCATACCAATAATAAATACAATTTTACTGCTTATGGTATTTAGTTTATCAATAGGCTGTACCAATAATAAATACAAGTTTAGTGCTTATGGTATTTAGTTTATCAATAGCCTGTACCGATACTAAATACAAGTTTAGTGCTTTTGGTATTTAGTTTATCAATAGGCTGTACTAATCATAAATACAAGTTTAGTGCTTATGGTATTTAGTTTATCAATAGGCCATACCAATAATAAATACAAGTTTAGTGCTTATGTTATTTAGTTTATGAATAGGCCATATCAATAATACATACAAGTTTAGTGCTTATGGTATTTAGTTTATCAATAGGCCATTCCAATAATAAATACAAGTTTAGTGCTTATGGTATTTAGTTTAACAATAGGCTGTACCAATAATAAATACAAGTTTAGTGCTTATGTAATTTAGTTTATCAATAGCCCATACCATTAATAAATACAAGTTTAGTGCTTATGGTATTTAGTTAATCAATAGGCTGAACCAATAATAAATACAAGTTTAGTGCTTATGGTATTTAGTTTATCAATAGGCCATACCAATAATAAATACAAGTTTAGTGCTTATGTTATTTAGTTTATGAATAGGCCATATCAATAATACATACAAGTTTAGTGCTTATGGTATTTAGTTTATCAATAGGCCATTCCAATAATAAATACAAGTTTAGTGCTTATGGTATTTAGTTTATCAATAGGCTATATCAATAATAAATACAAGTTTAGAGATTATGTTATTTAGTTATCTATAGGCCATACCAATAATAAATACAAGTTTAGAGATTATGGTATTTAGTTAATCTATAGGCCATACCAATAATAAATACAAGTTTAGTGCTTATGGTATTTAGTTTATCAATAGGCTGTACTAATAATAAATACAAGTTTAGTGCTTATGGTATTTAGTTAATCAAAAGGCCATACCAATAATAAATACAAGTTTAGTGCTTATGGTATTTAGTTTATCAATAGGATGTACCAATAATAAATACAAGTTTAGTGCTTATGATATTTAGTTTATCAATAAGCCATACCGTAAATAAATACAAGTTTAGCGCTTATGGTATTAAGTTTATCAATAGACCATACCAATAATATATACAAGTTTAGTGCTTAAGGTATTTAGTTAACAATAGGACATACCAATAATAATTACAAGTATAGTGCTTATGGTATTTAGTTATATCAATAGGCCATACCAATCATATAAACAAGTTTAATGCTTATGTTATTTAGTTTATCAATAGGCTGTACCAATAATATATACAAGTTCAGTGCTTAAGGTATTTAGTTATCAATAGGCCATACGAATAATAAATACAAGTTTAGTGCTTATCTTATTTAGTTTATTTATAGGCCATATCAATAATAAATACAAGTTTAGTGCTTATGGTATTTAGTTATCAAAAGGTCATACCAATAATAAATACAAGTTTAGTGCTTATGGTATTTAGTTTACCTATAGGCCATACCGTTAATAAATACAAGTTTAGTGCTTATGGTATTTAGTTTATCAATAGCCTGTACCAATAATAAATACAAGTTTAGTGCTTATGGTATTTAGTTTATCAATAGGCCATATCAATAATAAATACAAGTTTAGTGCTTAAGGTATTTAGTTTATCAATAGGCCATACTGTTAATAAATACAAGTTTAGTGCTTATGGTATTTAGTTTATCAATGGGCCATACCAATAATAAATACAAGTTTAGTGCTTATGTTATTTAGTTTATCAATAGGCCATATCAATAATAAATACAAGTTTAGTGCTTATGGTATTTAGTTATCAAAAGGCCATACCAATAATAATACAAGTTTAGTGCTTATGATATTTAGTTTATCAATAAGCCATACCGTAAATAAATACAAGTTTAGCGCTTATGGTATTAAGTTTATCAATAGACCATACCAATAATATATACAAGTTTAGTGCTTAAGGTATTTAGTTAACAATAGGACATACCAATAATAATTACAAGTATAGTGCTTATGGTATTTAGTTATATCAATAGGCCATACCAATCATATAAACAAGTTTAATGCTTATGTTATTTAGTTTATCAATAGGCTGTACCAATAATATATACAAGTTTAGTGCTTAAGGTATTTAGTTATCAATAGGCCATACGAATAATAAATACAGGTTTAGTGCTTATCTTATTTAGTTTATTTATAGGCCATATCAATAATAAATACAAGTTTAGTGCTTATGGTATTTAGTTATCAAAAGGTCATACCAATAATAAATACAAGTTTAGTGCTTATGGTATTTAGTTTACCTATAGGCCATACCGTTAATAAATACAAGTTTAGTGCTTATGGTATTTAGTTTATCAATAGGCTGTACCAATAATAAATACAAGTTTAGTGCTTATGGTATTTAGTTTATCAATAGGCCATATCAATAATAAATACAAGTTTAGTGCTTAAGGTATTTAGTTTATCAATAGGCCATACTGTTAATAAATACAAGTTTAGTGCTTATGGTATTTAGTTTATCAATAGGCCATACCAATAATAAATACAAGTTTAGTGCTTATGTTATTTAGTTTATCAATAGGCCATATCAATAATAAATACAAGTTTAGTGCTTATGGTATTTAGTTATCAAAAGGCCATACCAATAATAATACAAGTTTAGTGCTTATGGTATTTATTTATCAATAGGCCATACCGTTAATAAATACAAGTTTAGCGCTTATGGTATTTAGTTTATCAATAGGCCATACCAATAATAAATACAAGTTTAGTGCTTATGGTATTTAGTTTATCAATAGGCTTTACCAATAATAAATACAAGTTTAGTGCTTATGGTATTTAATTTATCAATAGGCCATATCAAAAATACATACAAGTTTTGTGCTTATGGTATTTAGTTGTCAATAGGCCATACCAATAATAAATACAAGTTTAGTGCTTATGGTATTTAGTTTATTAATAGGCCATACCGTTAATAAATACAAGTTTAGCGCTTATGGTATTTAGTTTATCAATAGGCCATACCAATAATAAATACAAGTTTAGTGCTTATGGTATTTAGTTTATCAATAGGCCACACCGTTAATAAATACAAGTTTAGCACTTAAGGGATTTAGTTTATTAATAGGCCATACCAATAATAAATACAAGTTTAGTGCTTAAGGTATTTAGTTTATCAATAGGCCATACCAATAATAAATACAAGTTTAGTGCTTATGGTATTTAGTTTATCAATAGGCCATATCAATAATAATTACAAGTTTAGTGCTTATGGTATTTAGTTTATCAATAGGCCATACCGTTAATAAATTAAAGTTTAGTGCTTATGGTATTTAGTTTATCAATAGTCCATACCAATAATAAATACAAGTTTAGCGGTTATGGTATTTAGTTTATCAATAGGCCATACCAATAATAAATACAAGTTTAGTGCTTATGGTATTTAATTGATCAATAGGCCATATCAATAATACATACAAGTTTTGTGCTTATGGTATTTACTTGTCAATAGGCCATACCAATAATAAATACAAGTTAGTTCTTATGGTATTTAGTTTATCAATAGGCCATAACGTTAATAAATACAAGTTTAGCGCTTATGGTATTTAGTTTATCAATAGGCCATACCAATAATAAATACAAGTTTAGTGCTTATGGTATTTAGTTTATCAATAGGCCATACCGTTAATAAATACAAGTTTAGCACTTAAGGGATTTAGTTTATCAATAGGCTATACCAATAATAAATACAAGTTTAGTGCTTAAGGTATTTAGTTTATCAATAGGCCATACCAATAATAAATACAAGTTTAGTGCTTATGGTATTTAGTTTATCAATAGGCCATACAAATAATAATTACAAGTTTAGTGCTTATGGTATTTAGTTTATCAATAGGCCATACCGTTAATAAATACAAGTTTAGTGCTTATGGTATTTAGTTTATCAATAGTCCATACCAATAATAAATACAAGTTTAGTGCTTATGGTATTTAGTTATCAATAGGCCATACCAATAATAAATGCAAGTTTAGTGCTTATGGTATTTAGTTATCAATAGGCCCTACCAATAAAAAATACAAGTTTAGTGCTTATGGTATTTGATTTTAAATGTGCTTTGCATCACTATAAACAATATTTTGTTCATCTAGGGCCATTCTGAGACTTTTTGATTATAGGGAAATTTATGGCATTTTGGAAAATTTGGGGATATGTAGGGCTAAATTGACCAAATGAACATGATCTGGAGGACCATGGAAATGATATGCAGAAACCAAAGACCTTTGGGGCATCTCCCAAGGTTTTACTGTTTGTGTTTATGACAGCAACACATAAAGGTTATATTGTGCAAGGGCAAGTAAAATGCCTTAAAGTGCCTTACCTGGGGTCACACAACAAAGCTAACTTGGGTTATTGCAACATTGGTACCTAAATCCATACCCTTCTGGTCATATTGAAAGTCAAGTAACAATTACCATAGCTATACAAGGTCACATTGAAAGTGAGGCATTTTCCATTTTCATCCTGAATGGAACAGACACTTGGTCACTTCTGTCTGGTGAGGTCTTTCACAATTTGGAATATCTTTCTGCTGTTAATCTTTATCAGACTGCTCTCTATTTCTGTGCACTTTCATAACATTAAAATAGTACTTTTCTCAACATGGCAAAAAGACAAATATTGAAAGTAATGAGCTATAACTAATATATCAGCAAAAAGCTTAATTCAAGTTTATGACTTCTTAGCAGGATAAGACATTTTCTCCATGAAAGGCACATACAACTATTTTAGAAGAGCTACATACAAAACTGTATAGATTACTGTAATACAGTATGGAGTAATTACAAATTATAAAGACCTAGTAAAGCCAGCACATCTTCACAAAAGAGCATTTAGGTCTACATCAATCACAACAGAAAGCAGGCAACAATTAGCTGGTAACTTTACAACATTTCATATTAAAGACCATATCAAGCCAAATTAATGTACAGGATATCCAAAAATAGTGCTCCTAAATATTTACCATCACTATTCCAGTATAGGCTATCTGGAATCCATATATACCAAATAGTAAAAAATTCCCAAATAAAAACAAAAAAGGAACTATTCTGTAATGTAGGCCTGGAATAGAATTCCAGTTGAAATTAGAAATGCCCACTCTATTTTCTTCTTCCAAAATCCAGTGGCTTCAGAGATGCATTGCTAATGAACAGATCTGTCACTAAGATTCAAGTAAATACTAGCAACTTTGATGTGACCTTTTATTAAAAAAAATGTCCCCATGCTGGCATGGCTGGATGGTGGGTTATGGCAAGTTTGTATTATACAAAGGATCCAATGGATGCAGTACAAACCCTATGCATCCTAACATACAGACCAGAAGGCCATCCTCAGACATGTCAGGGGTCTTACAATAAGTGGGCAGCCTAAATTGTGGGGCACACTCCAACAATGAGTAAAAAAAAATTGCAGAATTGAGTGGGGGAAAAATATATCTGGTCTGATCTAAAATAATTGTGTCTTCATTTCCTAGACCAGATGACACATCTGTTAGAGTTCAGGTGGTTTCAAAATATCATTAATTTCCTCACTGTTGCTGATGTTACTGTGGCTGACAGTTGCAAGCAACAGACTTTAGAGGTTTAATGTTTTTTGTTGATGGGGGCAGGGAATCATGGTTGTCTAAAGTTAACACCAAGATGGGTTGTTTTGTTTGAAGTATAATGTATAATTATGTTATCAATACAGCAGCAAAGCATAAAAGCTATTGATGCCATTTTGGTGGCAAGGGGAGGTAATGGGCAAGACTTATTGCCCTTTGTCTATATGATATGATAAAGAGTCTTTGTCCCTTAGCAGCTGTCAGGGTTATATCCATAGTATTAAGGTAATTGAGGAACATATTAAAGGAGGAAAAACTAAATATTAAGTTTTCTGAGATGACTGGATTTTAGAGCTTATTTCCTAACATTGATGTAATTGGGGAATATAAATGTCAGAGAAATATCTCTCTAAACGCAACACCAAAATGACATTCTTCACAGCAGTTAGTGTTATGAAAAGAGGTGTTGCCTCATGTATTTGTTTATGTCTGGGTTTGTAGATCTTTGTCTACCCTATTCACACTAACCCACACCCATGTGTAAACATTGTACATTAAAATTTGCCTTTTGAATACTGGGTTTGTAGATCTATGTCTACCCTGTTCACACTAACCCACACCCATGTGTAAACATTGTACATTTAAATCTGCCTTTTGAATACTTACATAATGTACTGTTTATAAATTCTCACAAAGTATATAATACAGTATCTAGGATCTTCAAACAACTTGGTTAATTAGTTTGAGATTGATGGGTTTCATTAAATTTGATTATTATATGATTAATAATTTTTTTTTTCTTGTCTATGATGGTCACAAAATTTTTTTTACAAATGTCAACACCTTCAGCTTTACATTGACATATGAATATAAAATGTGTTTTAAGATGAAAGCAGACCTCTAATGATAATCACATAAAGTTATTAAAAAAAAAAAACACCTGGATTTCATCATTTTTCCAACGCAATATTTTGGGATACAAATTTAAAAGGTTCAAATACACATGGAAGCTCAAGCATACATTTCCCTTGACTAAATATAGCAAAGGCATAAGAATGGAGTAAAAATGTACCATTACCATATAGCAAAGGCATAAGAATGGAGTAAAAATGTACCATTACCATATAGCAAAGGCATAAGAATGGAGTAAAAATGTACCATTACCATATAGCAAAGGCATAAGAATGGAGTAAAAATGTACCATTACCATACAGCAAAGGCATAAAAATGGAGTAAAAATGTACCATTACCAAATAGCAAAGGCATACGAATGGAGTAAAAATGTACCATTACCATATAGCAAAGGCATAAGAATGCAGTAAAAATGTACCATTACCATATAGCAAAGGCATAAGAATGGAGTAAAAATGTACCATTACCAAATAGCAAAGGCATAAGAATGGAGTAAAAATGTACCATTACCATATAGCAAAGGCATAAGAATGGAGTAAAAATGTACCATTACCATATAGCAAAGGCATAAGAATGGAGTAAAAATGTACCATTACCATATAGCAAAGGCATAAGAATGGAGTAAAAATGTACCATTACCATTCAGGTTAATTAAATTCTTACCTCCTGATAAAGTTGCTTGTCCAGTTGGTTCACTTTGAGCAATCACTTCAGAGTCTAAAAATGTAAATACTGTTCAAAACAATTGTTTGAAATTCACTACAGTAAAACCTGTCTTGAGAGACTACTGCTATCAGAGACTACCTGTTTTGGGAGACCAGAATCTCAATGAACAGATTTATTGATTATACAGTGTTATGACCTGTTATGATAGACCACCTGTCTTGAGAGATCGTTATTGTTTGGAAGAAGGGTTAGCCTTTCAAGATAGGTTCTACTGTACTATGAAGCGATGTTACTTTTAAAGCATGTGTATAAATTGTGGTATTAATTTCTTAATTGAAATATGGTCTTAAAAGCTGGAAACTCAAGGATACCCATTATATGGGTTCTACTGATTGACTGAGTAACTGATTTAATTGAATTATTACATGAAGTAAAAGGATCATTTTCTTCATCATATCATAATCTTTGCTAACAGAATGTCTATTATCACTATATAAGGGCATAATCATAATCTTTGCTATCAGAATGTCTATTCATCACTATATAAAGGCATAATCATAATCTTTGCTATCAGAATGTCTATTATCACTATATAAGGGCATAATCATAATCTTTGCTATCAGAATGTCTATTCATCACTATATAAAGGCATAATCATAATCTTTGCTATCAGAATGTCTATTATCACTATATAAGGGCATAATCATAATCTCTGCTATTAGAATGTCTATTATCACTATATAAGGGCATAATCATAATCTTTGCTATCAGAATGTCTATTATCACTATATAAGGGCATAATCATAATCTTTGCTATCAGAATGTCTATTATCACTATATAATGGCATAATCATAATCTTTGCTATCAGAATGTCTATTCATCACTATATAAGGGCATAATCATAATCTTTGCTATCAGAATGTCTATTATCACTATATAAGGGCATAATCATAATCTTTGCTATCAGAATGTCTATTATCACTATATAAGGGCATTATCATAATCTTTGCTATCAGAATGTCTATTATCACTATATAAGGGTATAATCATAATCTTTGCTATCAGAATGTCTATTCATCACTATATAAGGGCATAATCATAATCTTTGCTATCAGAATGTCTATTCATCACTATATAAGGGCATAATCATAATCTTTGCTATCAGACTGTCTATTCATCACTATATAAGGGCATAATCATAATCTTTGTTATCAGAATGTCTATTATCACTATATAAGGGCATAATCATAATCTTTGCTATCAGAATGTCTATTCATCACTATATGAGGGCATAATCATAATCTTTGCTATCAGAATGTCTATTATCACTATATAAGGGCATTATCATAATCTTTGCTATCAGAATGTCTATTATCACTATATAAGGGCATAATCATAATCTTTGCTATCAGAATGTCTATTCATCACTATATAAGGGCATAATCATAATCTTTGCTATCAGAATGTCTATTATCACTATATAAGGGCATAATCATAATCTTTGCTATTAGAATGTCTATTATCACTATATAAGGGCATTATCATAATCTTTGCTATCAGAATGTCTATTATCACTATATAAGGGTATAATCATAATCTTTGCTATCAGAATGTCTATTCATCACTATATAAGGGCATAATCATAATCTTTGCTATCAGACTGTCTATTCATCACTATATAAGGGCATAATCATAATCTTTGTTATCAGAATGTCTATTATCACTATATAAGGGCATAATCATAATCTTTGCTATCAGAATGTCTATTCATCACTATATGAGGGCATAATCATAATCTTTGCTATCAGAATGTCTATTCATCACTATATGAGGGCATAATCATAATCTTTGCTATCAGACTGTCTATTCATCACTATATAAGGGCATAATCATAATCTTTGCTATCAGAATGTCTATTATCACTATATAAGGGCATAATCATAATCTTTGCTATCAGACTGTCTATTATCACTATATAAGGGCATAATCATAATCTTTGCTATCAGAATGTCTATTCATCACTATATAAGGGCATAATCATAATCTTTGCTATCAGACTGTCTATTCATCACTATATAAGGGCATAATCATAATCTTTGCTATCAGACTGTCTATTCATCACTATATAAGGGCATAATCATAATCTTTGCTATCAGACTGTCTATTCATCACTATATAAGGGCATAATCATAATCTTTGTTATCAGAATGTCTATTATCACTATATAAGGGCATAATCATAATCTTTGTTATCAGAATGTCTATTATCACTATATAAGGGCATAATCATAATCTTTGCTATCAGAATGTCTATTCATCACTATATAAGGGCATAATCATAATCTTTGCTATCAGAATGTCTATTATCACTATATAAGGGCATAATCATAATCTTTGCTATCAGAATATCTATTATCACTATATAAGGGCATAATCATAATCTTTGCTATCAGAATGTCTATTATCACTATATAAGGGCATAATCATAATCTTTGCTATCAGAATGTCTATTCATCACTATATAAGGGCATAATCATAATCTTTGCTAACAGAATGTCTATTCATCACTATATAAGGGCATAATCATAATCTTTGCTATCAGACTGTCTATTCATCACTATATAAGGGCATAATCATAATCTTTGCTAACAGAATGTCTATTCATCACTATATGAGGGCATAATCATAATCTTTGCTATCAGAATGTCTATTATCACTATATAAGGGCATAATCATAATCTTTGCTATCAGAATGTCTATTCATCACTATATAAGGGCATAATCATAATCTTTGCTATCAGAATGTCTATTCATCACTATATAAGGGCATTATCATAATCTTTGCTATCAGAATGTCTATTATCACTATATAAGGGCATTATCATAATCTTTGCTATCAGAATGTCTATTATCACTATATAAGGGCATTATCATAATCTTTGCTATCAGAATGTCTATTCATCACTATATAAGGGCATAATCATAATCTTTGCTAACAGAATGTCTATTCATCACTATATAAGGGCATAATCATAATCTTTGCTATCAGAATGTCTATTCATCACTATATAAGGGCATTATCATAATCTTTGCTATCAGAATGTCTATTATCACTATATAAGGGCATAATCATAATCTTTGCTAACAGAATGTCTATTCATCACTATATAAGGGCATAATCATAATCTTTGCTATTAGAATGTCTATTCATCACTATATAAGGGCATAATCATAATCTTTGCTATCAGAATGTCTATTATCACTATATAAGGGCATTATCATAATCTTTGCTATCAGAATGTCTATTCATCACTATATGAGGGCATAATCATAATCTTTGCTATCAGAATGTTTATTATCACTATATAAGGGCATAATCATAATCTTTGCTATTAGAATGTCTATTTTCACTATATAAGGGCATAATCATAATCTTTGCTATCAGAATGTCTATTATCACTATATAAGGGCATAATCATAATCTTTGCTATTAGAATGTCTATTCATCACTATATAAGGGCATAATCATAATCTTTGCTAACAGAATGTCTATTATCACTATATAAGGGCATAATCATAATCTTTGCTATCAGAATGTCTATTATCACTATATAAGGGCATAATCATAATCTTTGCTATCAGAATGTCTATTCATCACCATATAAGGGCATATTTTACAGAACTAATCAGGGTAATATTAAATAATATCAAAGTTAAAAGATTAATTTTTCTGTAGAACCTGATGAATGATCTCCATTACAGGACTGCTTTTGCAAGCAACATAAATTGTCCTTCACAAACATGCATTATCATATATTGGAAATTAGTTCAATTTAGTGACCAAGATGTCACTTATTTATGTAATGGCATTCAAGGATTGGAAAAAGAATCACATTGTTTCTGCACCAGTATTATTTATTTATTTATTTATTTATTTATTTATTTATTTATTTATTTATTTATTTATTTATTTATTTAAAATTCTTGTACAGCATATAAGAAATCCTCAATAGTTGGAATCTCTAATAACATAGTGAATAATTGCCAGAGATTTATTGATCCAGTCAAATAAAACAATTATTTGACAGAACAATTTTATTTTTCCTTCTCCTATTGAAAAGACAATCACACTGTGCTCTAAGCAAGTCAACTCAGTGATACAAATTTTGAACCTAAAATAAAACATGTTTGAATTGAATGCAGGCCTATAATTATCCTTCATATGATGTTATAAACAGAATGGGGATTTATTATTTTCTCCAAGTAATTCCAAATGCCGTAAGTTTTTAAATGATTGAAATATGTATAATAGTTTTATTGAATATATCCCTTAATAAAATATAGGAAAGACTGAGTAAACAATTATTAATCAGGTTGATAAGATACTTACCCTCTGGAGAAAATGGCTGTGCATCTACCTCATGTCCAACTGATTCATCCTGGCCACTTTCTACAGATAGAAAAATGATTTTAAATGGTATGGAATTCACTACTAAGCTACTATTCTTTTTTGAAGGGTTTATAAAAGTTGTGTTATAACTTACTTGAATAAAGATGACTACCAAATGCTGGAACTTCAAAATTCTATTCACTGACAACAAAGTCACCAAGTTTCAATCTATTTAGTATTACATTTAGTGAGTTGTTTCCCTTTTCCAGGCTGTCAACAGTGTGTTATTTTCTCTACATATTCATTTACACCAACAAATTACAAATCCAACTGGATCCTTGCAGTCATTACCTGAAATTACCCGATATCATCTACCTCACATGTGATTGTTTTTTAACATTAGATGTTTAATTTTGTTCCTTTTTTTTTTACATGTTTCCATTCATTAAATTCACACAGGCATCTTTTTGATTTGCATAGTTTCAATCATTCAAATGCAAGGTGTTTAAGTCTTCCCCTACTTAGGATGTATGCATAGGAGGGTTATATACATGGGAAGGGGCTGGGTATA
Organism: Unio pictorum; assembly: GCA_030141615.1. NCBI lineage: Eukaryota > Metazoa > Mollusca > Bivalvia > Unionida > Unionidae > Unio > Unio pictorum. Next base: position 4,787,375 of record JARLTB010000018.1, on the reverse strand, counting down.
AGCACTGCTGTGCTTTTTCATCAAGTTTATCATAGTGAGAACTCCAGTGCACTTTCTTTTATTCTCATCAGAGTGAGGACTCCAATGTATTAATTACTGATCATAGTGAGGACTCCATTGTACTTTATTCATCTTCATCACAGTGAGGACTCAATTGTACTTGCATCATTTTCATCACAGTGAGGACTTCAGTATGTTAGCTAAATACACATGACAGCGAGGACTCCAGTGTGTCCAATAACGATCATTGTGAGGACTTTATTTTTTATTATCTTCATCGTAGTGAGGACTCCAGTGTATTCACTTCATTTTGTTCAGATTGAGGACTCCGGTGTATTAACTAATTGCTTGTCAAAGTGAGGACTACAATGTGCTAATTATTTACTGATCATAGTGAGGACTCTAGTGTATTTTTAAAATCATCTTTATCATTGTGAGGACTCAAGTGTGTTTTTAACAAGTTCATCACAAATATACATCAATTATCTGACTCAAAAACATTCTCAGCTGTCCATGGCACATTTAAAAAAGAACCATTGAAATTCCTTCTTCAAAACCATGAAAATATGCAAAATGTAGAGCTTGAAAAGACACTAGAAAAAACAAAACTTGACAAATCATTCAAAATAGTAGGTTTTAAGTCATCAAATAATACACCATAGAACAGTTCAATTCACTTACTGTGCAGGACAAGTGGCTACCTGAAACATTTCAAGCCCCAAGGCATAAAAAATATAAGAAATTATCCCCATCCATTCCATCATGTTAAAACATTTAAATTAGAAGTCCTTTATCTTAGATATCCCTACCCACCCATGACAGATGTACATGTGTCACCTACCACAAACGTACCACACCTTTGCATGACATTTTATTACAGATGAGCAATCTAAAGACCACTCCCAATCATTATCGCAAAGTCTAAAATATATATCCATAATGTTGCACGAAGATTTGTGTGACAGTACATACTTACATTCTGGCAGGCAAAATCACATAATCCTAATCATTTCTTTTCAAAAGTGGGTTTAATTAGATTCATTGACCATACACCTGTAACAGGTAATTATTTACTTACTAGCCACTCCATCACTGTGATGTCCCTCCTCTTGATTGATGTTAGCACTACTGACCACACTTTTAGGATGGGTCTCATCTCTTTCTGAACCATCGGACACTTGCTGTTGGTCAATAGTGTTGGGATTGCTATGAAACAAGCTACTTGATAATGGGGACCAAATGTCAGGCAAATTACTCATGTTGGGAACTGAAGAAAAAGATATCTAATTATTTACATGATCATCATTGTTTGTTTTAAGTATATTCTATATGTTATCAATACAACAGCAAGCTTAAAAGCTATTGATGCCATTTTGGTGGCAAGGGGAGGTAATGGGCAAGACTTATTGCCCTTTGTCTATATGATATGATAAAGAGTCTTTGTCCCTTAGCAGCTGTCAGGGTTATATCCATAGTATTAAGGTAATTGAGGAACATATTAAAGGAGGAAAAACTAAATATTAAGTTTTCTGAGATGACTGGATTTTAGAGCTTATTTCCTAACATTGATGTAATTGGGGAATATAAATGACAGAGAAATATCTCTCTACAGGAAACACCAAATGACAGTGGTGTATTAACTTATATTATTGACAGTTAGTGTTATGTAAAGAGGAGGTGTATTTGTTTATGTCTGGGTTTGTAGATCTTTGTCTACGCTATTCACACTAACCCACACCCATGTGTAAACAAAGTACATTAAAATTTGCCTTTTGAATACTGGGTTTGTAAATCTTTGTCTACCCTGTTCAGACTAACCCACACCCATGTGTAAACATTGTACATTTAAATCTGCCTTTTAAATACTGTGTTTGTAGATCTATGTTTACCCTGTTCACACTAACCCACACCCATGTGTAAACATTGTACATTTAAATCTGCCTTTTGAATACTTACATAATGTACTGTTTATAAATTCTCACAAAGTATATAATACAGTATCTAGGATCTTCAAACAACTTGGTTAATTAGTTTGAGATTGATGGGTTTCATTAAATTTGATTATTATAGGATTGATAAATTTTTTATTCTTGTCTATGATGGTCACAAAAAATTCTTTATAAATGTCAACACCTTCAGATTTACATTGACATATGAATATAAAATGTGTTTCAAAACGAATGCAGACATCTAATGATCATCACATAAAGTTATTAAAAAAACACCTGGATTTCATCATTTTTCCAACACAATATTTTGGGATACAAATTTAAAAGGTTCAAATACACATGGAAGCTCAAGCATACATTTCCCTTGACTAAATATAGCAAAGGCATAAGAATGGAGTAAAAATGTACCATTACCATATAGCAAAGGCATAAGAATGGAGTAAAAATGTACCATTACCATATAGCAAAGGCATAAGAATGGAGTAAAAATGCACCATTACCATATAGCAAAGGCATAAGAATGGAGTAAAATTGTACCATTACCATATAGCAAAGACATAAGAATGGAGTAAAAATGTACCATTACCATATAGCAAAGGCATAAGAATGGAGTAAAAATGTATCATTACCATATAGCAAAGGCATAAGAATGGAGTAAAAATGTATCATTACCATATAGCAAAGGCATAAGAATGGAGTAAAAATGTATCATTACCATATAGCAAAGGCATAAGAATGGAGTATAAATGTATCATTACCATATAGCAAAGGCATAAGAACAGAGTAAAAATGTATCATTACCATATAGCAAAGGCATAAGAACGGAGTAAAAATGTACAATTACCATATAGCAAAGGCATAAGAATGGAGTAAAAATGTACCATTACCAAATAGCAAAGGCATAAGAATGGAGTAAAAATGTACCATTACCATATAGCAAAGGCATAAGAATGGAGTAAAAATGTACCATTACCATTCAGGTTAATTAAATTCTTACCTCCTGATAAAGTTGCTTGTCCAGTTGGTTCACTTTGAGCACTCACTTCAGAGTCTAAAAATGTAAATATTGTTTAAAACAATTGTTTGAAATTCACTACAGTAAAACCTGTCTTGAGAGACTACTGCTATCAGAGACCATCTGTTTTGGGAGACCAGAATCTCAATGCACAGATTTATTGATTATACAGTGTTATGACCTGTTATGATAGACCACCTGTCTTGAGAGATCGTTATTGTTTGGAAGAAGGGTTAGCCTTTCAAGATAGGTTCTACTGTACTATGAAACGATGTTACTTTTAAAGCATGTGTATAAATTGTGGTATTAATTTCTTAATTGAAATATGGTCTTAAAAGCTGGAAACTCAAGGATATCCATTAAATGGGTTCTACCAAAAGACTGAGTAACTGATTTAATTGAATTATTACATGAAGTTAAAGAATCATTTTCTTTAGCATGTCATGGGCTTTGTTATCAGAATTTCTATTCATCACTATATAAGGGCATAATCATAATCTTTGCTATCAGAATGTCTATTCATCACCATATAAGGGCATAATCATAATCTTTGCTATCAGAATGTCTATTCATCACTATATAAGGGCATAATCATAATCTTTGCTATCAGAATGTCTATTATCACTATATAAGGGCATATTTTACAGAACTAATCAGGGTAATATCAAATAATATCAAAGTTAAAAGATTATTTTTTCTGTAGAACCTGATGAATGATCCCAATTACTGGATTGCTTTTGCAAGCAACATAAATTGTCCTTCACAAACATGCATTATCATATATTGGAAATTAGTTCAATTTAGTGACCAAGATGTCACTTATTTATGTAATGGTATTCAAGGATTATAAAAAGAATCACATTGTTTCTGCACCAGTATTATTTATTTATTTATTTATTTACTTATTTATTTATTTATTTATTTATTTATTTATTTACTTATTTATTTATTTATTTATTTATTTATTTATTTATTTATTCATTCATTTATTTATTTATTTAAAATTTTTGTACAGCATATAGGAAAGCATCAATAGCTGGATCCTCTAAATGACATAGTGAATAATTGCCAGAGATTAATCGAGCCAGTCAAATAAAACAATTATTTGACAGAACAATTTTATTTTTCCTTCTCCTATTAAAAAAACAATCACACTGTGCTCTAAGCAAGTCAACTCAGTGATACAAATTTTGAACCTAAAATAAAACATGTTTGAATTGAATGCTGGCCTATAATTATCCTTCATATGATGTTATAAACAGAATGGGGATTTATTATTTTCAATGTTTAAATAATTCAAATATGTATAATAGTTTTATTGAATATATCCCTTAATAAAATATAGGAAAGACTGAGTAAACAATTATTAATCAGGTCAATAAGATACTTACCCTCTGGAGAAAATGGCTGTGCATCTACCTCATGTCCAACTGATTCATCCTGGCCACTCACTACAGATTAAGAAATGATTTTAAATGGTATGGAATTCACTACTAAGCTACTATTCTTTTTTGAAGGGTTTATAAAAGTTGTGTCAAAACTTAATTGGATAAAGAAGACTACCAAAAGCTGGAACATCAAATTTGTGTTAAAACTTACTTGGATAAAGAAGACTGTCAAAAGCTGGAACTTCAAAATCCTATTCACTGACAGCAAAGTCACCAAGTTTCAATCTATTTAGTATGACATTTAGTGTGTTGTTTCCCTTTTCCAGGCTGTCAACATTGTATTATTTTCTCTACATATTCATTTACACCAATAAATTACAAATTCAACTGGATCCTTGCAGTCATTACCTGAAATTACCCGATATCATCTACCTCACATGTGATTGTTTTTTAACATTAGATGTTTAATTTTGTTCCTTTTTTTTACATGTTTCCATTCATTAAATTCACACAGGCATCTTTTTGATTTGCATAGTTTCAATCATTCAAATGCAAGGTGTTTAAGTCTTCCCCTACTTAGGATGTATGCATAGGACGGTTATATACATGGGAAGGGGCTGGGTATAAGCACTGCTGTGCTTTTTCATCAAGTTTATCATAGTGAGAACTCCAGTGCACTTTCTTTTATTCTCATCAGAGTGAGGACTCCAATGTGTTAATTACTGATCATAGTGAGGACTCCATTGTACTTAATTCATCTTCATCATAGTGAGGACTTCATTGTACTTGCATCATTTTCATCACAGTGAGGACTTCAGTATGTTAGTTAAATACCCATGACAGTGAGGACTCCAGTGTGTCCAATAATGATCATTGTGAGGACTTTATTGTATTATCTTCAATGTAGTGAGTAATCCAGTGTACTCACTTCATTTTGTTCAGATTGAGGACTGGTGTATTAACTAATTGCTTGTCAAAGTGAGGACTACAATGTGCTAATTATTTACTGATCATAGTGAGGACTCTAGTGTATTTTAAAATCATCTTTATCATTGTGAGGACTCCAGTGTGTTTTTAACAAGTTCATCACAAATATACATCAATTATCTGACTCAAAAACATTCTCAGCTGTCCATGGCACATTTAAAAAAGAACCATTGAAATTCCTTCTTCAAAACCATGAAAATATTCAGAATGTAGAGCTTGAAAAGACATTAGAAAAAACAAAACTTGACAAATCATTAAAAATAGTAGGTTTTAAGTCTTCAAATAATACACCATAGAACAGTTTAATTCACTTACTGTGCAGGAGAAGTGGCTACCTGAAACATTTCAAGCCCCAAGGCATAAAAAATATAAGAAATTATCCCCATCCATTCCATCATGTTAAAACATTTAAATTAGAAGTCCTTTATCTTAGATATCCCTACCCACCCATGACAGATGTACATGTGTCAACTACCACAAACGTACCACACCTTTGCATGACATTTTATTACAGATGAGCAATCTAATGACCACTCCCAATCATTATCGCAAAGTCTAAAATATATATCCATAATGTTGCACGAAGATTTGTGTAACAGTACATACTTACATTCTGGCAGGCCAAATCACATAATCCTAATCATTTCTTTTCAAAAGTGGGTTTAATTAGATTGATTGACCATACACCTGTAACAGGTAATTATTACTTACTAGCCACTCCATCACTGTGATGTCCCTCCTCTTGATTGATGTTAGCACTACTGACCACACTTTTAGGATGGGTCTCATCTCTTTCTGATTCATCGGACACTTCCTGTTGGTCAGTAGTGTTGGCATGGCTATGAAACAAGCTACTTGATAATGGGGACCAAATGTCAGGCAAATTACTCATGTTGGGAACTGAAGAAAAAGATATCTAATTATTTATATGATGTGTTAAATCATTCTTAATAAACCCTAATTTTGTGATAAAACAGTAAATTAAAGCTCTTTTGAGTGAATACCACCCATTCTGTTAATACATAGTGGTGTCACAAGACAGGTAGACTTTCTTAAAAATTCTGAACATCAAAATTCAATTTGAATTTTTATGAATAACATTTTATTTATGCTTAATTGTTATTCAAATATTGCATGTATTCATCTCATTATTTTTTTTATATAGGAATAAAAACACACAGATCCCTTATATGTATATTTTATTCCAAGTTAACGCTGGTTTATAAAAATCAAGAACTAAGTCAACACTTACCTGTGCTATCCATAATATTTATCTGCTCTATCCATAACATGTACCTGTCCTATCCATAACATGTACCTGTCCTATCCATAACATTTATTTGTCCTATACATAACACTTACCTGTCCTATCCATAACACTTATCTGTCCTATCCATAACACTTATCTGTCCTATCCATAACACTTGCCTGTCCTATCCATAACCCTTACCTGTCTTATCCATAACACTTACCTGTCCTATCCATAACACTTATCTGTCCTATCCATAATACTTACCTGTCCTATCCATAACACTTACCTGTCCTATCCATAATACTTACCTGTCCTATCCATAACACTTATCTGTCCTATCCATAACACCTATCTGTCCTATCCATAACACCTATCTGTCCTATCCATAACACTTACCTGTCCTATCCATAACACCTATCTGTCCTATCCATAAAACTTACCTGTCCTATCCATAACACTTATCTGTCCTATCCATAACACCTATCTGTCCTATCCATAACACTTACCTGTCCTATCCATAACACCTATCTGTCCTATCCATAACACTTACCTGTCCTATCCATAACACTTACCTGTCCTATCCATAACACTTATCTGTCCTATCCATAACACCTATCTGTCCTATCCATAACATCTATCTGTCCTATCCATAACACTTACCTGTCCTATCCATAACACCTATCTGTCCTATCCATAACACTTACCTGTCCTATCCATAACACCTATCTGTCCTATCCATAACACCTATCTGTCCTATCCATAACACTTGCCTGTCCTATCCATAACCCTTACCTGTCCTATCCATAATACTTACCTGTCCTATCCATAACACTTACCTGTCCTATCCATAACACTTACCTGTCCTACAAATAACACTTGCTTGTCCTATCCATAACACTTACCAGTCCTATCCATAACACTTACCTGTCCTATAAATAACACTTATCTGTCCTATCCATAACACTTATCTGTCCTATCCATAACACTTACCTGTCCTATCCATAACACTTACCTGTCCTATCCATAACACTTGCCTGTCCTATCCATAACACTTACCTGTCCTATCCATAACACTTGCCTGTCCTATCCATAACATTTATCTGTCCTATTCATAACACTTATCTGTCCTATACATAATAATAATAATAATAATAATAATAATAATAATAATAATAATAATAATAATAATAATGCTTTATTTATAGAGGGTGACTCATTAGTCAAGGTCTATTCTCCCTTGAGGCCCTCTTAATGAAAGTATAACAAATGCACATTGTGTGAAGAAGCAATAATTAGTGCTTATATTAGCATGTTTCATATTAAAATACTAAATTCCATTATCTGTTAGAAACACATGCATGCTCCTGATATCTCTTCTTAAATACTCTAATATTTTCAGCCTATTTTACATGTAGTGGAAGCTTATTCCACAGAACTGTACCAGAGTATTGAAAACTCTTTTTGAATTGCTCTGTTCTTGGTTTTGGTACTAGAAGGTTTCCATGTGAGATTGATCTCAACTGGTATTGTGTTGCAAAAGGCCTGAATAAGTCCTGAAGATACTCTGGTGCAGTTCCATGTAGACATTTATATAAAAGAACTGCCTTGTGAAAATCTATCCTGTCATATATTGTGAACCATTTGAGTTCTGTAAATAATGCTTTTGAGGGATGGTCAACAGATGTATCTAAAATTACACGTGCTGCTTGTTTCTGGAGTTTATAAATCCTGTCAAGCTCAGATTTAGCACAGTTTCCCCATACATTAGAACAGTAATCCATTGTTGGAAGAATATACGTCTTGTAGTATAGATTGCGAGTTTCCATAGGTAAATATTTCTTGATTCTGCTGAGAAGGGCAATTTTGGATGACAGTGTTTTACAAAGCTTATCAATATGGTCATTCCATAATAAATTATTATATATGGACACACCTACAAGCCTTTCATGATTGACATTTTCTAATGGATGATTATTTATTGCAAGAGATAGTTTTGGGTTCCCTGACTTGTGAAGCTTTTGTGTCGTCCCCAGAATCATACATTTTGTTTTACCTTCATTAATTACCATCCTATTTTGTTGTGCCCAGTTTTGGACTCTAATAAGATCTGAGTTTAATCTTGTTTGGATAACTTCAGTATCAGAACTAGATGTATACAAGGTTGCATCATCTGCAAACAATTCTGTATTGGTGGATTCATTATTTAATGGTAGATCATTGACATAGATAAGGAAGAGGAGAGGGCCTAAAACTGAGCCTTGAGGGACTCCTGAATGAATAGTGCGAGTTTGAGAGCTAATATTGCCAATGCTTACTTGTTGAGACCTTTGGTTTAGGTATGATCTAAACCAGTTTAAAGAAGGATTGTCAAACCTGTAACAGTTCAACTTTTGCAGCAGAATTTCATGATCAACAAGATCAAAAGCTTTCTTGAAGTCAAGGAAAACAATCCCAGTCATATGCCCATTATCCATTTCCTTCAGCCAAAGATCAATTAATTTGGTAAGTTCTGTTTGGCATGAGTGGTACTTTCTAAATCCTGATTGTGCTTTATGACATAACCCTTACCTGTCCTATCCATAACACTTGCCTGTCCTATCCATAACACTTATCTGTCCTATCCATAACACTTATCTGTCCTATCCATAACACTTGCCTGTCCTATCCATAACACTTATCTGTCCTATCCATAACACTTACCTGTCCTATCCATAACACTTATCTGTCCTATCCATAATACTTATCTGTCCTATCCATAACACTTATCTGTCCTATACATAACACTTGCCTGTCCTATCCATAACACTTATCTGTCCTATACATAACCCTTACCTGTCCTATCCATAACACTTACCTGTCCTATCCATAACACTTATCTGTCCTATCCATAACCCTTACCTGTCTTATCCATAACACTTACCTGTCCTATCCATAACACTTATCTGTCCTATCAATATCTGTCCTATCCATAACACTTACCTGTCCTATCCATAACACTTATCTGTCCTATCCATAATATTTATCTGTCCTATCCATAACACTTATCTGTCCTATACATAACACTTGCCTGTCTTATCCATAACACTTATCTGTGCTATACATAACACTTATCTGTCCTATCCATAACCCTTACCTGTCTTATCCATAACACTTACCTGTCCTATCCATAACACTTATCTGTCCTATCCATAACACTTACCTGTCCTATCCATAACACTTATCTGTGCTATACATAAATTGATTTTTGTCCTATCCATAACACTTATCTGTCCTATCTATAACACTTATCTGTCATATCGATAACACTTACATCAAATCTCCTATCCATCAATTGACTTTTGTACAGAATAAATAATAATTGTGATTAACCAATCAAAACACCAAAAGAAATGTAATAATTTGTTTTTTTCTTTTAAACATTACCTACAGCACAATTTTGAAATTGAAATTGTTTTAGTGAAAATGCTGATTCAGCTACTTGCCACCAAGACTAAGATGTTATGATATCATACAAATTAATCATTCCTGTCTGAGACCTTTGTTACTGGATAACATTATGTCTTGTAATTTGCAATAATTTATCTTCTAGATTTTTGGGAGAGCTGTTTGTTTTTTTGATAACATAATGGCATATGATATGTGATATATCTACTTTATAAACACTCCCTTCAATTTAAAGACTCTGCTACAATACAATAGCCTGCATTATTAGCTGGTGTTAATAAACATTTTCCCATCTTCTTTTTATCATAAATACATTTAATACATTCAATAAACATCATACTTCTTGCTACAGCTAAAGAAAAATGGCTCAATAAGCTTCAAACACTGGCCATGTCAGAAATCTGATACTGACACCAGTAGCTAAAAATTAATGTAACTCATTCGACTTGACACCATAGCTGGAGAATCACTAGATCATGTTGCTATTATTGTTTTGGAGAAAACCGAGGCAAGAACCACTGACCCACAGGAAGTAACTGGCAGATTTATGACATAACCACAATGGCTGTGACGTCAACCCATGCTGAGAGAGATGAAATGGCTATGATCAATAAAGGTGAGTGCTTTAAACCACTTAGACACCATGGGCCCCATAAAGTCCTTATCCAAAGACAAAAAACAACATTCATCCAAATTAAACAAATAAATAAAATGTCAATACATCCAGAGATTTAAATTGCAAAGAGAAGTAAATAAATAAACATGATTTATAAAAAAATGGATCCATAGTTGATTTGGGAAGTATGAATGAGAACAAGAGAATAGAGAGGATAGGACGTGAGAGAGGGAGAGTCAAACTGATCTTTGATACAATTTATTAGTCCGCAACTTCTCTTTCATCCAAACAGTGACCTTTTATCCATTCTGAATAATTGTATGCTGTATTATAAATTTTATGAAATACATGCAACTCAAAATGATTATATTTCCTTTTATGAGGAATTATCCAAAACTTAAGTCCACAGTACCCTGGCTACAGTCATGATGCACTTTTAAATTTATGGACCTCCACTTAGAGTAAAATAAAATGATAACCTTGTGCAGAACTATTCAGGCTAATCTTTCCATAATAATATCTTCACTTTTCATTTATTTCATCATTTATTCCTAATGTAAATATTTTGCAGAGTTTCTTATGCTTCATGGTATGCCATCCTCTGTAATTGGCACTCAAAGGATATTATATATTTATAATAAAGTGACAGTTATAATATTGAGTTGATTGCATTTCAAAATGGAGAAAATGTTGGCAATTCCTCTATGTCATTTTCATGTAGTGTGGCTGATTTTTTTAACAGATATTGTGCTTATGGAAACTGTAAATGATATAAGCATATAACTGACCAAAATGGATGCTTCCTTGAGCTAAAACAACATCAGCCTGAACTAGGTCAAAGGACACTAACTTATTAATTTGCCAGTGTAGGTAAAAGTAGACTGAAAGTGCAATGAATTAATTACAAACCATATTAAAAAAATGTTAAAAAATATTATATTATTAAAAAAATGTTAAAAGTTACTGGTTTGCCTACTTAACAATATTAGTTTTATTGACTGTGGAATGAGAAATGCACTATGTATACAAGTACATCCCATACAGCATGTATCATAAATCCCTGTGCAGTGTTTTGGTCTGACAAACAACATGAAAAATATTCATTAATACATTGAAATAATATTTGATTTCATTTATGTTATTTCTATAATATAGCATAATGAATAGTATGCTAGTGTGTGTCACAGAATTAGGCGAAAATTGAATTTATTTCTTCTTGAATACAAATTAATTTCACCATTTTTTGTTTCGTCGCACATGCATTACCTGGGGTGAATAAGTGTTTTTCAAGGTAAACGACGTGTAGCGATTTGCATGTGCCTGACTAGAAATCACCTGAAGTCAGGAACATTATAATCACGGGGTGCACGGGAATTTTGCCCTGAATTCTGCTCACCTGTTTGGGGACATATAAGGCAGAATATTTCTGAAAAGATTATGAGTCAAAAGTATCTTGTCAAAGGAGAGATAGCTCATCATTCTTTCTCCAGCCAAAAGGGTGAGTGTTAAATTTATATTTCGTTTTATTGTGAATTTTATTCAGTTTATCATTTCATGTAATGATGCCTTTATTACAATGCAGATTTAAACCGTTGAATATTTGGAATTACTAGTCACTATTAGACCTTAAATGCAATAGCGTAATCTAAATTTTAGATTGTTGTAGAAACAACTATTATTAGTTTCGTCATTTGTAGCTGAATGTAGCTGAATGTGATTGATTGCTCCAGCAAAAGGGCTGAATGTGATTAATTTGACATGATTGTGCCGTGATAGTGCTGTTTAATTGTGCCATTTGATTGTGTGATCAAATTGAGTTATCTGACTGTCTGTCTGTCAGATTGTCTGTCCGTCTACGTTTGTATCTGGCGTGAACAGGAGGTCATGATGTCTGAGGATATCTGTCGAGATGTGTGAATATCCGGAACTATCTAGAAGTCTAAATGTCCAAGTGTCGGAGCTGTCTAGAGGTGTAAACGTCCGGGGTAGCATCTACGTGTTTGGGACCGGTGGTTCTAGTAGGTGCTGTATGCTGTCTGTACATATAACTGTAGTGGATCCGTGAAAGGGCAAGCGGCCGATAAAAGTATTGGGTCAACCCTAGGTATTCGGAGAAGCTGTGCGGTGATTCAACAGTTGGTGAATCGTACGGTTGTACAGGGTCGAGACGCATGTGTGTGTTTCAATTGTGGTTACAATTGAATACATTGTTATATTTACACGTAGTTACTTTGAATCACAGTAGTATTCCAAGGGATTACATGAATTTCAATAACAGTTAGTAACTTGATTTAATACATGTAGATGTTTGTACTTGTTATCGCAATTCATACGTGCGATAATATAGTTTGATGTTTGTATTTGTTAAGCAGCAGAGAGGGCAAACCCTACAACGTTTTGAGACAAAATTTGATTGAAATCTTAAAAAGAGCCGTCCTATAATCTCATTTTAACCAAAAAGAGGGCGAACCCTACAACGTTTTCAGACAAAATTTTGATTGAATCCTTAAAACGAGCCTTCCTACGATCTTATTTTAACCAAAAAAAATGTCTCAGGGGCAAACCCTACAACGTTTTCAGACAAAAAATTGATTGAAATTTTAACGAGCCTTCCCTACGAAATCTCATTTTAACTAAAAAAATGAAAACGGAGACTTTTACGATTTTTTAATTAATTTTGGTCGCAACTTGTTGTCATCCACCCTCTCTGCTGCTGAACTTTCAGTTCTGGGTTAACAAAAAATAATAAATGATTTTAACCGAATATTTGATCCAGTCCGATACGATATCGTGTCCGAGGATCATGCAAATTTATTGTTGCGAATCCGTACGGGGTTGACTGAGCATGACTAAAGAAGTTTTTAAATTGATTGAAGTCCATATCAGAACACCATGTCTGCCAAATATTTCTAAGAGTATGAGTATCAACTCCGTTGAATACAGCAAGAATATTGCAGTTATCTCTGATGACTTTTGGAACCTGAGTGTAGCGTTGAGTGACATATATCACGTCAGTGTTTTTGTGACGCCCCCGGGAAAAGATCCTAGCAGGATTTTTTTGTTTATCCAACATTATATCGTCGTATACGACTAAATTGTTAATATCTCCATCAATATCATCAATGCTCGGTGCTTCATCGATATCGGTTATAAAATCAATGGCGTTCTCACCCTTAATTTCTGATGCATTCTCGTTAAAATCCTTTAACACTTCATAACATCGTTGATCATCTACGCTAGGGGCAATTAAATACAACTTATCCCACTTCATCCATCTCATTATTAAATTGAGCAACAATTGCGTTTTACCGGATCCAGATGGCCCGATTATAATCATCCGGATAGAGTTTGGTAGCGCTGCATGATGCTTAATTGGTTCTCTTGTTTTAGTCGCCGAAAAATCAATTATATCCATATCTCTATACACAAATTATGGATCTATATTGTATGAAGTGTAAAACGCGTACTGGAACAGATGACTTGACGACGATTACAACTAAAAATAACCGATCAGCGCTTTCTGGTAAATGCGTGCAATGTGGTACAAAGAAATTTAGATTTGTGTCTATGAGATCTGATTTTAAAAAAAACGAGGAGGTGATATCGCAGCCAAATTGGCAAAACTCCCTGGAACCCCATGGGCAAAATACCCCGGAGAAAAGCACCTTCCAGGATATAGCTACTGTGGACCGGGAACAAGACTTGATATCAGACTCAATGATCAAAATCAGTCCCGATCCGGTGAAGAACCAATAAACGCCATTGATAAGGCCTGTCACCTTCATGATGTTGCTTATAAAAGCAGCAATCTGCAACACAGGCATCTCGCAGATGTGAAATTAATTCATGCGTTAAATGCTATTCCTGATAAATCCTTCAAAGAAAAATTGGCTTCATTTTTGATAAAATCGGCTATGAAAAGCAAATTGATGTTAGGTGCCGGTAATTAATAATATGGAATCAATTTATTATTCCCCAAGAGGATACTGGAGGGGTAAATCAGCAGTCCATAAACTCGCTAGTGCTGCAAAAGTGAAAAAAACCACTGCGGCTAATTGGTTATCCAAACAGGCACTATGGCAGATTTATCTACCACCGCCTAAACAAATTCAATTCTCGCATTTTGATGTGACAGTTCCTAATGAAGTTCATCAGGCTGATATATTATTTCTGCCACATGATCGTGGTTACAAATACGCGCTAACCGTAGTTGATATTGCAAGTCGATACAAAGAAGCAGAACCGTTAAAAACAAAATCAGCCACTGAAGTTGCTTCTGCATTTGAGAGGATTTATCGACGAGGTCCTCTGCACTGGCCAAATCTATTGCAGGTTGATCCTGGCAAGGAATTTCAGGGTGCAGTGTTATCTACAATGAAACATCATAATGTCACCATACGACGAGGGCATACTGCGCTACATCGCGATCAGGCCATTGTAGAATGATTTAATCGGACGATTGCTGAGCGGTTATTTGGATATCAATACGCAAAAGAATTCATTCAAGAAAAGCGATCCCGTGAATGGGTCAAAAGGTTACCAGCTGTGATTACCGCACTGAATAATGAGATTACTAGAACAATCAACATGAAACCTAGCAATGCTATTAAAAAGAAGTCTATACCCGTACAACCACAAAAAGATTTCCCTAGAAACGCAAGCGTTTCCCAACCAATTCTTGGTAGTAATGTCACTGTTAGGTATTTATACGAACCAGGAGAGCTTGAAGGTGGCAGAAAAAGGGCTACTGATCCTATTTGGAGTGTTACTACACACAAGATATCCGGTATAACACGATCTACGGGTAGACCTCCAGTCTATAAACTGGATTCAACTGCCCCTCAACGAGGATTTACTCGACAACAACTACAGGTAATTCCCGAGGATACTCAATTGCCACCGCATGGTCTTAACTAGCGCCGTTGCGTCTATTGCACTCAAGACAAGTCAACATCACATTATTTCTGACATGACCGAGACTGTTATTTTTTCTGTCTACGGTAAATTGGCGAGGATCTTTATCCGAATACTGCCAACGCATTATACAATTGCAACTCGCGCAGTGATTATTCTGTTGTTTCTTCAAAGTGATTATTAATTTAGCATCAATATCAAATTCTCGCTGTTTTTTTTTGTCCTGTTGTTTGTAACCGGAGAGTTTTTTATTAACGAGGCTAATATCAATATCATCCATTGTAGTGTCATTATCATCCAGGACAACTCTTCGAAGTTGATTTATTTTTCGTACTCTGGATACTGCGAGATAGACTAAATTCGACCATTCGATGTGATTATCCACCATCCAAACAATTGTATCCGATATAGTCAATCCCTGTGAAGAATGTATTGTTGCTGCGTATCCTAGCGTCCACGGGGATTTATTAGCACGCAATGCATTTTCGACGACGCTGATATCAACCAGCACAATATCATTTAATACGAGAATTTGTTTTTCACTCTGTCCTGGAATATCAACTTCAATGTTCTGTTTTCGTGTATCCGATGGCCTATAACACAACGGTACTGGAAGCGTTGCAAATTTTTCTTTATGCAATTCAAATAACTTCATCTGAAGTGTGTCCCTGACTATTTTTCTACTTGCAATTATCAAATCATTTGGTCTCCATGTTTCCCAGAAATCATTCATTGGAGTTTCTGAAATCACTTCACGCGCTATTTCGCATTGGATTCTATCCGGTTGTAATCTAATTAGCGCTTTGAATTCTCGTAATCGTTCATCAAGTGATCTATAATCAGTGGTAATTTCTTCATAATAGTCTACAAAACCCCTTAGCCTTTCATGTGGAGATGCACCGACAAATGGTGGTGGTTGGCCGTGATCACCGCACATGACAACTTTTGTGTTTTTGTTTAACAACCACTCGAGAAATGTTTGTAATACATCTAATGACACTGTGCATATTTCATCCCAGATTATGATTTCAGGAATGAATTTATCACCCATACGCTCAGGAGTCCATTTGTCACCCTTCCATCGAAAGAAACTATGGTAAGTACAGGCATTTACCCCTCGCTGTATCATCTCTCTGGCGAGTCTGTGAGTCGGTGTTAGCACAATCATGGTTGACCGACGAAATAATTCAATTGCACGAGTTGTCTTTCCTGACCCACCACAACCGTTTAAATAAACTGTCTTGTATCTACATATTGGATCAGATACCGGTGGTGCATTAGAAAATTCGGATTGAATCTCATCACACTTTAAGTACTTTTCATCCATGGCAACGTCTGCGGATTCACAATACTCATGTAGCATCTCCTTTTTAAATCGCCAACGCCCCCACGCTTCCTCCGGATCTGTGAATTTAGCTACAGCTGATTTGTATTTATTGTGTATATACATCGAATCAGTGGCCACTCTAACCGCGGTATTAGGAAATCTATTTATCATCGAAAATAGATTAATAGAAGCATAGGCTAGCATTGAACTTCTCAAATGTGTGTACTGGGAATTATATCCATCACAGTAGGTAACAACCGTACCCATTTTCTCACCATTGGATAGAAAAGCATCCTTACGGGATACAAGTTTTCCCTGTTTCATTAAATCCGCTACAATATCATATTCAGCGATGTCTATGATCAACCGCGAAGAATATTTTGCGTTGTCGTATCTTCCACCCTGGGTAAATTTACCGATTATTCTTCGTCCAAAATCTTTTGCTTGTTCTTTTTTAATTTCAAATAACTTCTTAGACAAATTCATGATTTTTTCTTCATTGAAATCAGGGAATTGTTTTCGCATTTCATCAATTATACGATCTAAATCGGGTTGTGGTAGCCAAACTTCTTTCTGAGCTCGATAGCATATAATAGCCTCGGAAACAATCAACGATATTAGCATACCACAATCAATCATATATCGTAGTAACACTATTGGCATCCAGGCCTTTTCAGATAGGTGTCTACCAAGCCAAACATAACTACACGGATGTAATCCTGACGCTAATTCGAATGATATCACACGAGCGAATCCGGTTAAATCAAAATCGGGTAATGGTCCATTAATCGCAACACGAGTCATTTCATGTGTGGGGTGTCCAAATCGTTTGAAGTACTCAGCACATTCCCCATATCCGAGAAAACTTCCGGGATAACACGCGGATATATCAATTGAAATCATACCATCACGTGAGTATTTCGTATTCCACAGTCCTCCATGACCAAATTCGACGCAACTCAATTTAACATCCTCAAGAAAATCACTTCGTGTTGGACGCCATGAGTTTTTTTCTCTTGCGAAGTGAGCTACCACTGATGGAATAGTAAAACTATCCGTGAGTAGTTTTTCATGGGAATTCTCCGGTGAAAAATCACTAGCGATTTTTCTCATTCTGTTATCTAATTCTTCAACGCGATATAATTCACCATTTGGTCTTACAAATTGATCGAATCCTATTTCGGGATCTTCATCACTTCTAAGTAACCACACTGACACAGGATCATCCTCACACAACGCATGAATAGCATCGAATAATTTCTCTTCATAGAAAACATCCCCGACGAACTCCTTAGGGATATATTTCACGGTTCGTTCTCGTGGAAATACTGTTACCGCAGGTGTCCACGCGTGTTTGTTATGATCAATAATCTGTATTGGCGCTCCATTTTTGTTATATTTCGGTTCGTATAAAACCTCTCCGGTTATCGTCATAACGGTTATTGGAAATCTTAATGATGTTTCTAATTTAGCTATATCAGAAATCTTTGCACCATGCTGTTTCACTGTCAGTTCCCATTCGGTTATTTTCCTACGTCGCAGATCAGTTAGTTTATTTCCTCGGGATGCATTTGTGAAGTGTTCCATTACCCGTGTTGCCACGCAATTCAATGAACTAGAATATTTCATAGGAGCCAGTTTTGCGATATCGGGTTTATCATTTAACGGATATATCCCATAAACCATTGCTGTTACAGGATAAGATCTCTCGTAGTATGGTTTGTCAATGCCGGTTAGAATTCCTGGTTTGGAATCTCTACTCACAATGACAGCTTTTTTATTCTTGAGGATTGGTTCAAATTTATCCCTAATAATCCATTTGCCATCGACTTCGATAATGAATTTTATTCGGAAAAAATACCGTTTTTCCCCAACACGTGAAATTATCACTGCTGCTTTTTCATCATTCATGGTAGCGTCAACAACACCATCAATTCGAAATGTTGACCAACAATAAGATGCTCCATCACGCTTGAATTCATTAAAACAGTCTCTGATTTTACTAATCATGGCTTTATCAAGAATTGTATTCTTTGGTGTATTAGAAACTATATCAAGATTGAATTGAGCATCCTTCCAGGGTAATCTCTTGGACGTTTTTTTGGGTTTATCGAGATTAAATTTAGGATTAATCTTCAATAATCTCTTAAACTCTTTCATGTTTCCGTCTATTAAACGTTTTTTGGGTTTATCGAGATTAAATTTAGGATTAATTTTGTTACGTTTTTTTGGTCTATCGAGATTAAATTTAGGATTAATCTTCAATAATCTCTTAAACTCTTTCATGTTTCCGTCTATTAAACGTTTTTTTGGTTTATCGAGATTAAATTTAGGATTAATTTTTAATAATCTCTTAAACTCTTTCATGTTTCCGTCTCTTGGACGTTTTTTGGGTTTATCGAGATTAAATTTAGGATTAATCTTCAATAATCTCTTAAACTCTTTATCAGTATTGAATTCAGCATTTTTCGAAGGCGTTCTCCTTAACTCCCTCATGCTATAATTAAAACAAGCATTTAAATGAAGAATTTATATATAATGAATCACTGTAAGTGGCTTATGATTGGATCAATAACCCCGTGTAACAAATCATGCAGAAATGAGTTCTGTGGGTATCATATGCAAAGCTTTCGTCGTGGAAGCCTTGGTCCGTTACCCTGCATACGATGTGGGGTTGGGGTTAGGGGAAAATCTCAGTTGTGTCTAAATTGCGGTGGTAAGCGATACAGGGAGTTGAAGCGTTATTATGATAAAAGAATAAAAAATGGACAATCAATCAGAAATTATGACCCTGACGCTGACAAAGTCAGTATTCTTGACGCTGACAAAGTCAGTATTCTTGACGCTGACAAAGTCAGTATCAAGGATAAAATCATAAGAACTCCTCAAGACTACATCGAAAGATTTATCATTAAACCAAACAATGAATTAGACAAACAATAGTATTATGTATACGAATGAACCAAGAATTCAGACACCATCCCTTGATTACAAATTATGAAGCATCCAGTGATGGTGTTGTAAGAAACCGTAGACTGAAGAAACCAGTTGGTGCTGACAATGGTATGGGGTATTTGGTGTTCACTGTTAAGGGAAAGAAAACTTATCGCAATCATCGTTTCGTGTACGAGTGTTTTAATGGATTGATCGAGGATGATTTTGTTATTGATCATATCGATTCTAATCCAAAGAACAATTCTTTATCAAATCTACAGGTTGTTACACAAAGTGAGAATACCAAACGAGGAAAGACTGGCATTTACTCAAAAAAAGCGAGACCTGTGAAATCTTTGAATACGATAACTAACGAAGAAAAAATATTTCAATCAATGAATGAAGCCAGTAGGCACTTCGATATTTGTATATCCTCAGTACGATTCGTTGCAGAGGGAATAACCAAAACGGCGATTTCAAAAAAGACAGGACAGAAAATTCGATTTAGTTACGTCTAATGCGTCATATTTTTCATTTAGAAATATATCATTATTATAGAATAATGAATTCTGAAAACATGAATAGCATTATATCCGAGATTTCAAAATTGAAAGATCAGAATATTGAACTATCATATGGGTTAAATCCTGATCAAATCATGTCTGATTTTCAGGATATAGAATACGGAGTTAGCACTAACAAGTATATGCTGCCAAAGAAATACGCGCTCATCAAAAGAATTCAGAATTCTATTAAGGACTCTCTTACATTCTCCAGTGACGTAAGTGTGTTCGCTCCGTTATATACTATCGTAGAACGAATACGAAAAGAATTAGGTAACGAATACGAATTGAAAAAGGAGGTTAATTCTAAAATTAGAAACCTACGGGCGTTAATTCAAGAAAATGAACAATTTTGATTGACCATTTATCATTATTTGATTGTGACCGACCATTTATCATTATTTGATTGTGACCGTCCCTCATAGAGATTTTAATTTTTTTTAGCATTTTTTGATTGACAATGTCAAAATCAGTGATGAACCGTTAATGGATGATCAAAAATAGAATGGCGAAAGTCACAGTATTATTTTATTTATAGCAATTATGTGACTTTCGCCATCATTGATAACGCCCTTAACACTTCCACGGTGGTGTTAGGTCGGATTGAAAAATTGTTTTGCAATTGAAAAATTGTTTCTGATTTCAAATAATGGTCAATGAAGCATTAACGACCCGATTGGCTCGTGAACGACTGGATGCAATCAGGAGATTTATACCAATTCGTGACTCTGTACGGAATAAACTGCAACAACGACAGAGTCTTCAGACTGATTTTGCTTTGGGGTCTGAAGAATTGTTTAAACCAGTAACCACAGCAACGAAGGGAGTAGAGCGTGCTATACTGGGAGATGTTCCCGAGACGGGGAAATCTGTTATCGGTGAACTCGAAAAAATAGCAGCGAAAACTGAACAAACAAAACAAATAGAATCAAAAAGAGCAGTAGATGATTTACGCGTGAGATTTAACGAGAAAGGGTTAGCAGTAATTGATGAGACTAAACTAGCAGAAATTCCTGCGCTTGTTATTACGACTTATGAAAACAGAAAAAATTTGTTGAAACCAGAACATTATAAATATGTTAGAAATATAACTCACTGGGCTGATATATTCTATAAAATCAAAACTGAAAAAAGTCAGATTAAGACGAATAGTGCATCATACATTGAATATATCAATGCGGTGGGTATAGTGTATAAACAATTTGAAGAACTAAAACAACAACAAAAATCGCAAAGGCGGCGACAGCAACCTGCAAAGAAAATATCTTTTTCACCTAAAAAACAACAACTACCACCTGATGATGATCATCTTGATTATTTACAATCCACGGATGAAGAAAAACTGGATGAAGCAATGGGTTATAGCGGAAGCGGATTGCAAGATTTCAGTGAAAACGTTAGCGCTGGAAACTCAAAGAGTTTCTGTCCTGGTAGTGTTCTCAGTGATATATCACGATTAGAAGTTCTAGTAGGAGGAAAACGAGCTGGAAATAACTCACCGGAAATAATTAATGAAGCAGCTGATATCTGCAGGCGGTTATTTCAGGGTGGTATCATGGATATCAGCACATATCGAGATTTCATTGGCGAGTTAGTGGAAAGTGGATATCACAGTGATTAATCACCGGGACTGAATTGAAAAATCTGATGACGAAGTCGAAAATCCCTTGGATTTTGCGATTAGATAAATAACAATTGAAAAATTGTTTACAATTTCAAATAATGATCATACACTACAATCATGATAAACCAACCCCCGTCTATGTAGTTAATTCACGGTTTCCAGTTTATAGAGCATACTACGGAGATGGTTTAGGTAATACCATTGCAGGGTTATTTGCGAGAATGGCTCCAAAAGTGATGCCGTTGGCTAAACAATTAGGAATGAAAGCAATTGATGTTATTCGTGATAAGGGTATTAGCAAAATCGGAGATTTTGCTGGAGATCTTGCTGGAAAAGCGTTTTCAGCCGCGAAGAATAAAATAACAGCGCTAGTGAAATCACGAAGTGATTTACGAAAAAAGAAGCCGGTACCATTGCCATCTACAGCAGAAATGCCTGCGAGTGTTAGTAGAATTATAAATAACGCAGTAGATGAAAAACTAGCGCAATTGACTTCGTCAATAGTGGTGACTCCAAGTGACCAAAATAACATGATAGCAAACATGATAGCGGGAAGTGGCTTTAAAAAACCACGACGAAAACGCTAGCGTTTTTCACGATGAAAATCTTTTTATGATTTCACGATTTAGACTCTGATAAATAGAATAAATGTTCAAAAGGTCACCTGATCCAGCGTTTGATATGGATGCCCCAGTTGGCAAGGATGATTCTGTACGCGATTATCAATTTTATTCTTATCACGCAATACAACCCGATCTCCGATCGCGAATTGAACTTCAAGTTCAAGATACCAGTAAATACTTTTTGCCCTGTGAAGCGTTTATCGAAGTGGAAGGAGAACTTGTAACAAATGTTGCAGCTAATACACCATATGACAATAACCCAACTATCAAAGTCGGTTTTGTTAATAACGGTATTATGGCGTTATTTGAAAGCGCTAGATATCTCATTGATGGAAAAGAAATTGAATCAATAGAGCGTGACGTTGATGTTGCCACAACAATCATAGGGTTAGCGAGATATTCCGATGATTATACAAGATCAGCTGGTCCATCTATGATGTTCGCGAAGGATATCACTGATCACCCTGAACACAACCAGTATTCTAGAGTAAAGGCAACACAAGCTACTGCAGTTGATCCAGCACCAGCCGGATATACAAGACCAGCTGGTACTTTTGATGTCATAAATAATATTACTAACTATAACCTAGGGTTTGCAACACGCGTAGCAACGTTGCAGGATCAGCGTCGACGATTTTCATGTGCGATTCCACTGCATCATATTTTTGGCTTCTGTAGAAACGTCCGAAAAGTTATTTATGGAGCGAAGCATACAGTAGCGCTTGTACGAAAGGGTACTGATAATGATGCAATCTGGCATGATGTTGGTGTTGCTGATGGTAAAGTCATTTTATCAAAACTAGCATTATGGATGCCAGTGTTAACTCCATCAATCACAGCAGAAGGGCGATTACTGTCATTTATGGATCAAGGAGGAAAGTCGTTGTTGAGTTGGTTATCAGTGACTACGGATATTAAACTGGATAATATCGATGGTACATTCACATGGCACCTGGCATCAAAACAAGGCGTTTCAGCTCCACGTCATATATTTGTAGCGTTACAGAATAATGAACGAGTTGGTAATCAAGAACGAAGTCATATGATATTTGATAAGTTAGGTGTTAATGAAGTCTCGCTGAGAATAAACGGACAGCAGGAACCATCCGAGGATATACAACTTGATTACACTCACAACCATATTGCACGTGTCTATCATAACCTGTTGTCATTTATGGCACGTGATCAAAATGTGGATACTGGTTTGCAAATATCACAATTGGATTTTAAAAGCCTCTATCCGATTTATTACTTTTCACTGGAACATCTTGATTTAACAAGACAATCTGTCGTTGATATACACTTTAGAGCCCGTATAACCCGTCCTGGTGGTATTGCTAATTATAGAGCGGTTGCTGTCATTCTCAGTGATAAATCAATGCTACTTGAAGGTGTTGGAGGAAGAATGAGAGTGGTAGATGCCCCAGTAGAAAACATGTAATTGAAAATCCGAAAGATTTTTCCATTAGAATCAATCAATTATGTATAATGTCATATAGTAATATTAGTGTTGCGTTAACTCCCGGTCAAATCAAAAAATTGCAATCAGAATCGGCTAAAAAATGTGGAACCACAATCACGTTGAAACCTAATCAAATGACTGGTGGTGCAAATAAATTATCGCTGACAACTCGTCAGGTGAAACATTTCAATGATGCACTTGTAGCAAAAAAAGGTGTCCAGATTACTCTTTCTGCGGCTGCTATCAAAAATATGATTAAATCAGGTGGTATATTTCCGTTGTTAGCTGCAATACCAGCGCTAATTGCAGCGGCTGCCCCAGCGGTGGCTAAAGCAGCGGCGTTAGGAGCCGTTGGTACTGCAGCAGGAATGGCACTAAAGAAGGCAACTGGGAAAGGATATAAAAAAAAGGGAAAGGGTCTAAGACTACCAGGAACCCCGTATTCGTGGTACAGCGGAAAGGGTCTAAGACTAGGACCGGTTTATTAATTGAGGAACCTATGATTCCTATGTCCAATTTTGATTTAATGGATGCTGCTAAAAAACTTGCGATTAAAAATTTCAGAGGTGTCTTTATGAAAGATCAATTACCACATCAACCAAACAACACTGAAACCGGTATTTCTAATCTCGATAACAGCACTGGACCCGGAACTCACTGGGTTGCATATGCTATTGATCCACGTGCAATCGTCTATTTTGATTCATATGGATTAGCCCCGCCAAAAGAGTTTCTGCGTTATATAAAAAATTTTCCAATGAAGACTTGGTATTCTACGCTACCAACACAAACGATGATTGACCCACCAATATGTGGCAGTGAAGTATTAAATGTCCTTAACGCTATTTCAGCATCTAGAAAACCACCACACATTGTCGTAAATGACTACACTAGTAATCGCTGGCAACGACAAAGTCGTCAAAAACGATTTTAGAGAGAGAAAGAGTTTTACAATAACAATGATCGATATTTGGGGGAGATCTTTGAAACCCAAACCCGATGACACTGCAACCCTTGATTCTATCAAGGATGTAAAAAAAACTAATCAAAGATGAAATAGCTGAGACGTTAAATTTAACAAGTGTTGACCCCGGGGAAATAGTTGTATTTCAAGACAAACAGGGTAAATTGAAAACTAGTGATGTGTCGTTGGATGATATTTTAGTTAAACAACGAAACGCAATCGAGGATACTATCGCGTTATTTTCCGATCAGGGTAAACTCAAACCGGGTGTACTCGCTTCGACTATTACAGATAGATTAAAAACTCTCAACGATGAGTTGAAAAATTCTGTGTTGGAACTAGCAACACTTGAATCTAAAACCGAAGAACACGGAAAACAGTTTACAATTTTTCGTAGAAATATCATCGAGAAATTTCTTGGAACTACATTCGATAAACTCGACATAAAACTTCCGGATATCAAAAAATTCATCGATGAGACGAAAACCTTCACCGAGGCCATCAAAACTGATTTTACGAGGATGATAACAATCATTGAAAAAACAAGAATCCCTCATGACAGAACCAATAACGTAGTATACACTATCCAACACGGATCATTTGCGTGGACACCTACAAACAACAAATTAGATATCACTGCAACCGTTAAGGGTATTTATCGATTAACACTAGTGACACCATTGACTCAATTTAATATTTCATCGTCGAGTTCATCCGGGGTCAACAATACGATTTCAACGATCATCGACAAGGATACAACTGAAAAGTTCACTATAACAGCTACTGATAAAAATTTGATTAGGGTTTCAGCAACCTGGTATGTGGAATTCGTAGCGGATTTAAGTAAATAACTAAATTGAAAGGAAAATCCTTCGGATTTCACAATTGAAAACGCTAGCGTTTTTAAAATAACAATGATTTCATCAACGCAATGTCGCTATTATCAGGTCAGAGAATTTCAGACTAGACTCAAAACCCTCACTGAGGAGTATCAAATAAAAATAAAAAAATACCGACGAAGAATCACCGCAATTGATATTACTATGTACTCGGTGTCAAGCGTTCTCGCTGGCGCCGGAATAATACTTGCATCGGTTACAATGATTGCCCCGGTCGTAGTTCCAATTTGCATTTCTGCGGTGGCTACAATCGGGGGTATATCAACCGGGATAGCAAAAAAGATATCATCATGCAGCCAGAGTAAACTGCAGAATTACTTACTTCAATTTCATATTGCATCAACCGCATATTCGCAGTTATCCCTGATGATATCGTCGTCACTCGATAATACAATTATATCAGATAGTGAATTCTCAGCGATGGTCAGTATTTTTGATTCCACGATATCGAAATTAGAGCGACAACATGAATATAATAACAATGACAACACCGATGGAATTGGAAAACACGAACCCGAAAACCAAAATGATCTCAATAACCTCAACCATACCAGATTGTGAGTTCTCAGTGATGGTCAGTATTTATGATTCCGCGGTGTCAAAATTAGAGCGACAACAACAGTATAGCAACGATGACAACACCGATGGAATTACTTCAACAAATAGTGGAGAACACGAACCCAGTACAAACAAGCATGATATCAATAACATCAACGAAACCCGAGTTTAGTGTGAATTTCCCTAGCCCAGTCCCCGTGAAGGAGATAGCGCTAGCAAAACTACAAGTGTATCACAGTTGGCCTAATATCAGATCAAAATCATTTGGTGGTCAACAACCCAATAATTCACTGGTATTTGCAAATAAGAATAAACCCGACGGTACCCCAGACTGGAACGTTGTTTCCATACCAACCGGATCATACCAAATTGAACAAATCAGTAATGAATTCGCGCGTAGAATTAAATCGATTACTGGAGTAGAATCGAAAATCGCTATAACGGTTCATGAACCGACGCTATCATCCGCAATTGAGATAAACACAGAAGGATACGTCGTAGATATCTATCAGAGTTCTATTAGAACCGTACTAGGATGGCCTGAATTACCACCCCGGGGAGAAACCGTTGATTTACCAGAACCACAAAAAAACGATTATATCACAGACGTGATAAAACCTGATAATCCAATAAAGAGTTATGAAGATCACCAATTCACTATAGATTTTTTTGATTTAGGATACGAACTTAGGGTGGAGGGTAGACATTTAAGGTATCATATTGTTAACAAACCTAAAATCGTTAAAAATTTCACAGCAATGAATAATGATTTATCGCTGTTGTTAATATCTCTTAAATCCGGCTCTCTCACCCGAGATGAATTTATCAGCGTCGTAGAAACATGCAATAAAATTATCGACGATATGGAAACATTTAACCTGAAAATTATTCAGGATATATTAGATGAAGATAACCCCAAATCGAGAACAAAATTTGCAACAGACTATAATATCCCCGTCAATGATATCCCAACATTTAAACTACCCGGATATAACGTACCAGAACTAAAAAAACTACTCAGTGACACCATCGATGTTGGTTTTAAAATAATTCATGATGCATGGAAAAAAACAGCATCACAGGAAATAAAAATCCTCAAACATAATAATGATCCAGATGGTGGCGGCAGACATATCGCTCCGTTCAACGTGAATATTTCAACGGTGATTGTGCTTAATTTAGTATGTGATGTAATTGAAGGAAGCTATCAGATTAATCTAGAGCAATCAAATCAAGCTCAGCAGGGATATATTCTTTATTCGTTTGCACCAACAGCTCCTCCAGGATTCTTAATTATTGAAAACCCAATTAATCCTGTCTACATGCGATGCCATAATAATTCATTAACCAGAATTAATTTCCGACTTACCGACCAGTCAAATAATTTAATTGATCTACAAGAGGAGGTGTTAGCGATTAGTTTGTTTGTGAAATCATAAATGATTTTCGTCCTAAGGACTGGATCAAATATTCGGTTAAAATCGTAAAAGAATTATTAACCTGTAGCAGCAGAGAGGGTGGATGACAACAAGTTGCGACCAAAATTAATTAAAAAATCGTAAAAGTCTCCGTTTTCATTTTTTTAGTTAAAATGAGATTTCGTAGGGAAGGCTCGTTAAAATTTCAATCAATTTTTTGTCTGAAAACGTTGTAGGGTTTGCCCCTGAGACATTTTTTTGGGTTAAAATAAGATCGTAGGAAGGCTCGTTTTAAGGATTCAATCAAAATTTTGTCTGAAAACATTGTAGGGTTCGCCCTCTTTTTGGTTAAAATGAGATTATAGGACGGCTCTTTTTAAGATTTCAATCAAATTTTGTCTCAAAACGTTGTAGGGTTTGCCCTCTCTGCTGCTTGTTATCACATTTTATACGTGCGATAATACAACTTTTGTAAAGGTTCCATTTTATTTGAAACATTTGTGTAGTCCAGGAGATTCCTTGGATCTGTATTTATTTTGTATTAATATTTAATTAATTTTTAAACTGTGAATGGTTGTGAAGTGTGATTGTAGGTTGAACGCATGAGTTATTGTGTTGATACATCATTATTTTTCATTAATAATTTATTTCATAAATTTACATCATCTTTCACATATTGTGTTTGTGTTGTTCATTTAATCCACCAACCACTCGGTAACAATTCTGCTACAGTGTGTAAGTGGATAATACAAAGAATTTTGACTGAGAATCGAAAAATAGTTGTCCCTTATCCTTGTAGTGTAGAATGCCCTTGAAATCTCCTTTGCCATATACCCTCATTCATGTGGTTTAGAATGCCTTTGCAAACTCCTTTCTCATATGCCCTAATTACCATAGCTGTACATGGTCACATTGAAAGTCAAGTAACACTTACTATAGCTGTAAAAGGTTCACATATGCCCTCATGCCCTCATCAGATGCTAATATACATAGACAATTAGCCTTGACAGCGGCCTGTAAAGGAAACCAACTAGTAATGAATTTATATTACATAGAGAAATTTCCATCCAGATACTCTCATTCACCATGTCATATTGCTATAAAGTTTATGTATTTGCATCTTCCCTAATGTATTCAACAAGACCTCCACCTACAGTTTCTCTGTCTAATGATTTATTGTAGCCTTGACAATTATATGAAAGTCATCATGTTACAGGGGTACTCAGTGAGATTGTCTCCATACTACTTGTGTTATCTTTACATTCATGGGTACTCAGTGAGATTGTCTCCATACTACTTGTGTCATCTTTACATCATGCTTCAGGGGTACTCAGTGAGATTGTCTCCATACTACTTGTGTCATCTTTACATCATGTTACTGGGGTACTCAGTGAGATTGTTTCCATACTACTTGTGTTATCTTTACATCATGTTTCATGGGTACTCAGTGAGATTGTCTCCATACTACTTGTGTCATCTTTACATCATGTTTCATGGGTACTCAGTGAGATTGTCTCCATACTACTCGTGTCATCTTTACATCATGCTTCAGGGGTACTCAGTAAGATTGTCTCCATACTACTCGTGTCATCTTTACATCATGTTACAGGGGTACTCAGTGAGATTGTCTCCATACTACTCGTGTCATCTTTACATCATGCTTCAGGGGTACTCAGTGAGATTGTCTCCATACTACTCGTGTCATCTTTACATTATGTTACAGGGGTACTCAGTGAGATTGTCTCCATACTACTCGTGTCATCTTTAAATCATGTTACAGGGGTACTCAGTGAGATTGTCTCCATACTACTCGTGTCATCTTTACATCATGCTTCAGGGGTACTCAGTGAGATTGTCTCCATACTACTCGTGTCATCTTTACATCATGTTACAGGGGTACTCAGTGAGATTGTCTCCATACTACTCGTGTCATCTTTATATCATGCTTCAGGGGTACTCAGTGAGATTGTCTCCATACTACTTGTGTTATCTTTACATCATGTTTCATGGGTACTCAGTGAGATTGTTTCCATACTACTTGTGTCATCTTTACATCATGTTACAGGGGTACTCAGTGAGATTGTCTCCATACTACTTGTGTCATCTTTACATCATGATTCAGGGGTACTCAGTGAGATTGTCTCCATACTACTCGTGTCATCTTTACATCATGTTACAGGGGTACTCAGTGAGATTGTCTCCATACTACTCGTGTCATCTTTACATCATGCTTCAGGGGTACTCAGTGAGATTGTCTCCATACTACTTGTGTCATCTTTACATCATGTTACAGGGGTACTCAGTGAGATTGTCTCCATACTACTTGTGTCATCTTTACATCATGCTTCAGGGGTACTCAGTGAGATTGTCTCCATACTACTCGTGTCATCTTTACATCATGCTTCAGGGGTACTCAGTGAGAATGTCTCCATACTACTTGTGTCATCTTTACATCATGTTACACGGGTACTCAGTGAGATTGTCTCCATACTACTTGTGTCATCTTTACATCATGCTTCAGGGGTACTCAGTGAGATTGTCTCCATACTACTCGTGTCATCTTTACATCATGCTTCAGGGGTACTCAGTGAGATTGTCTCCATACTAATTGTGTCATCTTTACATCATGCTTCAGGGGTACTCAGTGAGATTATCTCCATACTACTCGTGTCATCTTTACATCATGTTACAGGGTTACTCAGTGAGATTGTCTCCATACTACTCGTGTCATCTTTACATCATGCTTCAGGGGTACTCAGTGAGATTGTCTCCATACTACTCGTGTCATCTTTACATCATGTTACAGGGGTACTCAGTGAGATTGTCTCCATACTACTTGTGTCATCTTTACAGCATGCTTCAGGGGTACTCAGTGAGATTGTCTCCATACTACTCGTGTCATCTTTACATCATGTTACAGGGGTACTCAGTGAGATTGTCTCCATACTACTCGTGTCATCTTTACATCATGTTACAGGGGTACTCAGTGAGATTGTCTCCATACTACTTGTGTCATCTTTACATCATGTTACAGGGGTACTCAGTGAGATTGTCTCCATATTACTCGTGTCATCTTTACATCATGTTTCCATATTTAAATGTCCATGTATATTAGCATCTGAAGAGTCCTTTACCCTGAAGATGTCTTAACTTTTGTCATTACCTTAGTGTTCTTTGAATCAGTAGAGTTGGAGTAATTTGTTATAAATGAAGCATCGGCATTCTCCTCTTTGTCAGCTTTCTAGTATGTATAATACATTGATTGACAAAGGCTTTGTTTGTGCCCAAATCTATGGCATCTGAAGCACTCACAGTTTTATTTTAGTTTTGACAAGAAAGGTTAAATGCAAGAAAAAAAGAAAAAATACACAATAAAACTCTCACTTACAGATCACTCAATTTTTTAAAATGAAGAATAATTTTTCAATGACTTATTTAAAGTTCAATGGAATATAATCCAATATACTGATGGCATAGATAAGTTCTGAGGACTGACTTGTTTATGGCTGTAGTCTCTAAACATGCATGACTTAAAGTATATCTGAAATCCAACCTAATCCAACTACAGAACTCTCTGACACCATGAAAACATGAGATTAATACAAGGCTATAGAAAACCATGAACAATATAAAGTATGGTGAAATAAAATAACAAGTATTATTAAAAATGCTTCAAAAAGGAACCAGTGATAACAAACAAACAACTTTGATGATCTGAAAAAAAGGTTCTGCATGAGGAAAATCTCAAAGGAAGTCTGTTTCTCTATCCGACAAGTATCAAAACTTTGTTAAAAAATGTCTCAGTGAACTTGATACCAAGAAAGCTACATGATATGTCAGATTGCCCCAAGACTCATACAAATGTTTGCCTCAGCTATTTCATGATACATTTAAGCATTACAACCTCATCTATTACCAAAATATGGAAAGCTTAAAAATTACCTCCCTATTCACATATCTTGTTCTAAGTATGATGCTGATAACTACCAGCCAATCTTAGACCATCAAACTTGTCAAACTTGATGAAAAACTACATCCATGACTTGTTCATGTCAAATTTAACTAAATACTTGCTGTTACACCCTAATAATCAGGCTTGAGACAAACATTCATGTGAGACTGCCTTGATCTCCCTAACTGATAAATGTCTTCAAGCACTTGACCAAGGTAGAATAATAGAATCTGTATTGTTTAGATTTCAGGAATGAAATCCTTTTGAAGAAACTGAAAATCAACCAATGTGATGAAAAAACAATTAGATGGATTACTTTGTACTTAAGTGAGATAACATAACATGTTTATACAAATAATGTTCTGTCTGAACCTGGAACAATTAGATATGGAGTACTACAAGGTTCAATTCTAAGTCCATTATTATTTACATTTTTTATAAATGACCAACCACTTTTACTGGGTGACACAATTTTATCTATAGATCTCTATGCAGATGACAGAACATTATCAGAAAGCCAAAATAAAAACCATTAACTAGAAATTTCTTTGCAGGATGCCCTAATCAAATTGGATAACTGGTGCACATGTAAGAAAAGAACTACCGGTATGCAAAAATAGTTTGTAATGCTCTGTAACACAGGCCTTTAACAGAATTCCAGTTGAAATTAGAAATGGCCACTAAATTTTCTTCTTCCAAATCCAGTGGCTTCAGAGATGCATTGCTAATTAACAGATCTGTCACTAAAATCCATGTAAATTCTGGTAACTTTGATGTGACTTTTTATTAAAAGAATGTAAATATGCTGGCATGGCTGGATGGTGGGTAATGGCAAGTTTGTACTATACAAAGGATCCAATGGATGCAGTACAAACCCTAAGCATCCTAACATACAGACCAGAAGGCCACCCTCAGACATGTAATGGGCCTAACATTATGTGGGCAGCCTAAAATTCAGGGCACACTCCAACAATGAGTCACAAAAAAGTGCAGAAGTGAGTGAGGAAATAAAATATATCTGGTCTGATGTCTTCATTTTCTAGAAGTGATGACACATCTGTTAGAATTTAGGTAGTTTCATCATATCAACATTAATTTCCTGAATGCTGCTGATGTTACTGTAGCTGACAGTTGCAAGCAACAAACTTTAGAAGTTTAATGTTTTTTGTTGTTGGGGGCAGAGAATCATGGTTGTCTAATGTTAACACCAAGTTGGGTTGTTTTGTTTTAAGTATATTCTATATGTTATCAATACAGCAGCAAAGCTTAAAAGCTAGTGATGCCATCTGGTGGCAAGGGGAGGTAATGGGCAAGACTTATTGCCCTTTGACTATATGATATGATAAAGAGTCTTTGTCCCTTAGCAGCTGTCAGGGTTATATCCATAGTATTAAGGTAATTGAGGAACATATTAAAGGAGGAAAAACTAAATATTAAGTTTTCTGAGATGACTGGATTTTAGAGGTATCTGAGCTTATTTTCTAACATTAATGTAACTGGGGAATATAAATGACAGAGAAATATCTCTCTACAGGAAACACCAAATGACAGTGGTGTATTAATTTATATTATTGACAGTTAGTGTTATGTCATGAGGTGGTATATTTGTTTATGTCAGACCCATATGCATATGAATACAGTGTAAATTGAAATCTGCATTTTGAATACTGGCTTTGTAGATCTATGTCTACCCTGCTCAGACTAACCCACACCCATGTGTAAACATTGTACATTTAAATCTGCCTTTTGAATACTTACATAATATATTGTTTATAAATTCTCACAAAGTATATAATACAGTATCTAGGATCTTCAAACAACTTGGTTAATTAGTTTGAGATTGATGGTTTTCATTAAATTTGATTATTATAGGATTGAGACATTTCTGATTCTTTTCTATGATCGTCACAAAAAATTCTTTACAAATGTCAACACCTTCAGATTTACATTGACATATGAATATAAAATGTGTTTTAAGATGAATGCAGACCTCTAATGATCATCACATGAAGTTGTTAAAAAAACACCTGGATTTCATCATTTTTCCAACACAATATTTAGGGATACAAATTTAAAAGGTTCAAATACACATGGAAACTCGAGTATACATTTCCCTTGACTAAATATAGCAATGGCATAAGAACAGAGTAAAAATGTATCATTACCATATAGCAAAGGAATAAGAACAGAGTAAAAATGTACCATTACCATATAGCAAAGGCATAAGAATGGAGTAAAAATGTACCATTACCATATAGCAAAGGCATAAGAATGGAGTAAAAATGTACCATTACCATTCAGGTTAATTAAATTCTTACCTCCTGATAAAGTTGCTTGTCCAGTTGATTCACTTTGAGCACTCACTTCAGAGTCTAAAAATGTAAATATTGTTTAAAACAACTGTTTGAAATTCACTACAGTAAAACCTGTCTTGAGAGACTACTGCTATCAGAGACTACTTGTTTTGGGAGACCAGAATCTCAATGCACAGATTTATCGATTACACAGTGTTATGACCTGCTATGAGAGGCAGCAAGATTAGCCTTTCAAGACAGGTTCTACTGTACTATGAAACGATGTTACTTTTAAAGCATGTGTATAAATTGTGGTATTAATTTCTTAATTGAAATATGGTCTTAAAAGCTGGAAACTCGAGGATACCCATTAAATGGGTTCTACTGATCGACTGAGTAACTGATTTAATTGAATTATTTATTACATGAAGTTAAAGAATCATTTTCTTCACCATATCATAATCTTTGCTATCAGACTGTCTATTCATCACTATATAAGGGCATAATCATAATCTTTGCTAACAGAATGTCTATTATCACTATATAAGGGCATAATCATAATCTTTGCTATCAGAATGTCTATTATCACTATATAAGGGCATAATCATAATCTTTGCTATCAGAATGTCTATTATCACTATATAAGGGCATAATCATAATCTTTGCTATCAGAATGTCTATTATCACTATATAAGGGCATAATCATAATCTTTGCTATCAGAATGTCTATTATCACTATATAAGGGCATAATCATAATCTTTGCTATTAGAATATTTATTCATCACTATATAAGGGCATAATCATAATCTTTGCTATTAGAATATCTATTCATCACTATATAAGGGCATAATCATAATCTTTGCTATTAGAATGTCTATTATCACTATATAAGGGCATTATCATAATCTTTGCTATCAGAATGTCTATTCATCACTATATAAGGGCATTATCATAATCTTTGCTATCAGAATGTCTATTATCACTATATAAGGGCATTATCATAATCTTTGCTATTAGAATGTCTATTCATCACTATATAAGGGCATAATCATAATCTTTGCTATTAGAATGTCTATTTTCACTATATAAGGGCATAATCATAATCTTTGCTAACAGAATGTCTATTATCACTATATAAGGGCATAATCATAATCTTTGCTATCAGAATGTCTATTATCACTATATAAGGGCATAATCATAATCTTTGCTATCAGACTGTCTATTCATCACTATATAAGGGCATAATCATAATCTTTGCTATCAGAATGTCTATTATCACTATATAAGGGCATAATCATAATCTTTGCTATCAGACTGTCTATTATCACTATATAAGGGCATAATCATAATCTTTGCTATCAGAATGTCTATTCATCACTATATAAGGGCATAATCATAATCTTTGCTATCAGAATGTCTATTATCACTATATAAGGGCATAATCATAATCTTTGCTATCAGACTGTCTATTCATCACTATATAAGGGCATAATCATAATCTTTGCTATCAGAATGTCTATTCATCACTATATAAGGGCATAATCATAATCTTTGCTATCAGAATGTCTATTATCACTATATAAGGGCATAATCATAATCTTTGCTATTAGAATATCTATTCATCACTATATAAGGGCATAATCATAATTTTTGCTATCAGAATGTCTATTCATCACCATATAAGGGCATAGTTTACAGAACTGATCAGGGTAATATAAAATAATATCAAAGTTAAAAGATTCATTTTTCTGTAGAACCTGATGAATGATCCCAATTACTGGTCTGCTTTTGCAAGCAACATAAATTGTCCTTCACAAACATGCATTATCATATATTGGAAATTAGTTCAATTTAGTGACCAAGATGTCACTTATTTATGTAATGGTATTCAAGGATTATAAAAAGAATCACATTGTTTCTGCACCGGTATTATTTATTTATTTCATATTTAAAGTCATAGATTGGTAAAGGGAAACACATTATTAAATTCAAGGACAAGAAAAAGAATCCCATTGTTTCAACAAATGCATTACATAATTGGCAATAAAATTAATTGGATCAGGAAAGGAAACACTTTGTTTCCTTGAGTGTGTATTTTGTATTCATGAATTCTGGAAGGAATCTCAATGTTCCCAAAGACTTATTATTTAATTATTATTTAAATTCATGGATTCTGGAGGGAATCTCAATGTTCCCAAAGACTTATTATTTAATTATTATTTAAATTCATGGATTGTGAAAGGAAATTCCACTGTTTCCACATACATATCATTTTTATTTGGTATAAAAGCTCATGGATTCAGAAAGGAAATTCCATTGTTTCCACATACATATTATTTTATTTGGTATCTAAATTCAAGGATTGGGAAAGGAAATTCCATTGTTTCCACATAAATATCATTTTTAATTGGCATCAAAGCTCATGCATTGGGAAAGGAAATGCCATTGTTTCCACATATATATTAATTTTATTTGGCATCTAAATTCAAGGATTGGAAAAGGAAGATATTCCATTGTTTCCACATACAATTTTTTTATTTGGTGTCTAAATTCATGGATTGGGAAAGGAAATTCCATTGTTTCCACATTACATATTTTTTTTTAATTTGGCATCAAATTCATGGATTATAAGTCATGAAATCCACAAACATTATACCAGTGATAAATATTTTATATGGAAGAAGATTCTGAAGATATATTATTCATAAAAATGAATTCTTATTCTTTATTAAAAAAAAATGGCTGCAACTCAACAATCCATAGAGTTGATTCAACCCAATAACTTACTATCGAATTTACACACTGAAAATGTGTTCAACAATTGTTGGAATTAATTTTCTAAATATGATGGTTACTTATGCAAAGTCTATTATGTGCAGTATATAATACAGCCTCAATTCATGTACAGTATATAGCACAGCTTCAGCTCTTGTAAAATATATAGTACATCCTCAGTTCTTGTACATTTTATAGTACAGCCTCAATTATTGTGCATAAAATAGTACAGCCTCAGTTCTTGTACAATATATAGTACAGCCTCAAATATAGTATTGTATATAGTACAGCCTAAATTCATGTACAATATATAGTACAGATTCAGTTCTTGTAAAGTATATAGTACAGCCTCAATTCTTGTACAAAATATAGTACAGCTTCAATTCTTGTACAGTATATAGTACAGATTCAGTTCTTGTAAAGTATATAGTACAGATTCAGTTCTTGTAAAGTATATAGTACAGTCCCATTTATTGTACAGTATATAGTACAGCATCAGTTATTGTACAGTACATAGTACATATTCAGTTCTTGTGCAGTATATAATACAGCCTAAAATTCATGTACAGCATATAGGAAAGCCTCAATAGTTGGAACCTCTAATGACATAGTAAATAATTGCAAGAGATTAATCGAGCCAGTCAAATAAAAGTTATTTGATAGAAGAATTTTTTTTCCTTCTCCTATTGAAAAGACAGTGACCCTGTGCTCTAAGCAAGTCAACTCAGTGATACAAATTATTAACCTAAAATAAAACATGTTTGAATTGAATGCAGGCCTATAATTATCCTTCATATGATGTTATAAACAAAAAGGGGATTTATTATTTTCAATGTTTAAATAATTCAAATATGTATAATAGTTTTATTGAATATATCCCTTAATAAAATATAGGAAAGACTGAGTAAACAATTATTAATCAGGTCGATAAGATACTTACCCTCTGGAGAAAATGGCTGTGCATCTACCTCATGTCCAATTGATCCATCCTGGCCACTCACTACAGATTAAGAAATGATTTAAAATGGTATGGAATTCACTACTAAGCTACTATTACTTTTTGAAGGGTTTATACAAGTTGTGTTAAAACTTACTTGAATAAAGAAGACTACCAAGTGCTGGAACTTCAAAGTTCTACTCACTGACAACAAAGTCACCAAGTGTAACAGAATTGTTACCGAGTGGATGGTGGATTAAATGAACAACACAAACACAATATGTGAAAGATAATGAAAATTTATAAAATAAATTATTAATGAAAAATAATGATGTATCAACACAATAACTCATGCGTTCAACCCACGATTACACTCACAACCATTCACAATACATGAATAAATTAAATATTAATACAAAATAAAACACAGATACAAAGGAATCTCTTGGACTATACACAGATCCAAGGAACCTTTACAAAAGTAACTTAACGCAAGTATAAATTGCGATAATAAATTCAACATCAAACTATGCTATCGCACGTATGGATTGTGACAAATAGAACACGAACATATACATGTATTTAATCAAGTTGCTAACTTTTATTGAGATTCATATAATCCCTTGAAATACTAGTGTGATTCGAAGTAACTATGTGTAAATATAACAATGTATTCAATTGTAACTACAATTGCAACACACACGTGTCTCGACCCTGTATAACCGTACAATTCACAAACTGTTGAATCGCCGCCCAGCTTCTCCGGATAC
The DNA here is from genome assembly GCA_030141615.1 of Unio pictorum. NCBI lineage: Eukaryota > Metazoa > Mollusca > Bivalvia > Unionida > Unionidae > Unio > Unio pictorum. The sequence goes on along the minus strand of JARLTB010000018.1, from coordinate 4,748,709 downwards.
CTAGGGTTGGCCCAATACTTTTATCAGCCGCTTGCCCTTCACGGATCCACTACAGTTATACGTACAGACAGCATACAGCATCTACTAGAACCAAACGTCCCAAACACGTAGATACTACCCCGGATGTTTACACCTCTAGACAGCTCCAAAACTCGGACATTTAGACTTCTAGATTTCCGGATATTTACACATCTCGACAGACGTAGACGGACAGACAATCTGACAGACAGTCAGTGAGATACCTCAATTTGATCTCACAATCAAATGGCAAATTAAACAGCACAATCACGGCACAATCAATCACATTCAGCTACAATTCAGAGACATTCAGAGATGTTCAGCTACAATTAGATACGTTCAGAGAGGTTCAGCTACAATCAGCAACAATTTCAAGATGTTCCGCTACAAATCAGCTACAATAAAGAAACCAAACTAATAATAGTTGTTTCTAAAACAATCTAAAACTTAGATTACACTATTGCATTTAAAGTCTAATAGTGACTAGTAATTCCAGATATTCCACATTTTAAATCTGCATTGTAATAAAGGCATCATTACATGAAATGATAAACTGAAAAGAATTCATAATAAAACGAAATATAAATTTAACACTCACCCCTTTGGCTGGAGAAAGAATGACGAGCTATCTTTCCTGTGATAAGATACTTTTGGTTCCGTAATATTCTCAGAAATATTCTGCCTTATATATCCTCAAATAAGTGAGCAGAATTCACTGCAAAATTACTGTGCACCTCGTGATTCCAATGTTCCTAGCTTCAAGTGATTCGAAGACAGGCACATGCAAATCATTACACACCGTTTACCTTGAAAAAAACACTTATTCACCCGAGGTAACGCATGTACGACGAAACAAAAAAATGGCGAGAATAGTTTGTAATTCAAGAAGAAATAAATCCAATTTTTGCCTAATTCTGTGACACCAAGTTTCAATTTATTTATTATTACATTTAGTGAGTTGTTTCCCTTTTCCTGATTCAGACTGTCAAAAGTGTGTCATTTTCTCTACATTTTCATTTACACCAACAAATTACAAATTTAACTGGATCCTTGCAGTCATTACCTGAAATTACCCAATATTATCAACCTCACATGTGAATATTAAAATGATTGTACTGGTTTGAAAGTATTCTATTCAGATTAATACAACTGCAATCACAATATCGATCATTATCAAATGAGATGTCTTTTTATTTCTGGCTACCTGTCTGTCAAGACAGTTGCTATGGTTACTATATAGGACCTAAGATCTGCACCAGTTTCATGGCAATTCACCTGCTGTCTAACTGTCTAATTGTGTATGACTTAACATTAGGTGAACATATTTGGTCTGAAAGGAGTTCTGTCACATCTGATCTGATATATGGCAAGGCAGTTTTGAAAAGTCATCATATGGTAGACTAGTATATCATATGGTAGACTAGTATATAATATGGTAGGCTAGTATATCATATGGTAGACTAGTATATCATATGGTAGACTAGGATATCATATGGTAGACTAGTATATCATATGGTAGGCTAGTATATCATATGGTAGACTAGTATATCATATGGTAGACTAGTATATCATATGGTAGACTAGGATATCATATGGTAGACTAGTATATCATATGGTAGACTAGTATATCATATGGTAGACTAGGATATCATATGGTAGACTAGTATATCATATGGTAGGCTAGTATATCATACGGTATACTAGTATATCATATGGTAGACTAGTATATCATATGGCAGACTAGTATATCATATGGTATACTAGTATATCATATGGTAGACTAGTATATCATATGGCAGACTAGTATATCATATGGTATACTAGTATATCATATGGTAGACTAGTATATAATATGGTAGACGACTATTTTCTGAAATTTAAGTAACCTAACCTAGTACATTTTTAACCCAATTACTATAGAGGCATCACCATGGGAACCAGAACTAATACATCATGCCCTAAGAAATAATAATAACAAAATTAAATAAAATTGGATTATCATTTCTAAAGATGATAAAAATAAGTTTTCTATATGATTCCAATGAAAGCCAAACACGTTGTTTCCTCTAAGTGCAAGCACTGGCAATGAAATGAGTCTTTGTGATTAGACTGTATCAACTGATGTGTAGACCTCTTTGTGATTAGACTATATCAACTGATGTGTAGACCTCTTTGTGATTAGTCTGTATCAACTATCAGATGTGTAGACCTCTTTGTGATTAGACTGTATCAACTGATGTGTAGACCTCTTTGTGATTAGACTGTATCAACTGATGTGTAGACCTCTTTGTGATTAGTCTGTATCAACTATCAGATGTGCAGACCTCTTTGTGATTAGACTGTATCAACTGATGTGTAGACCTCTTTGTGATTAGTCTGTATCAACTATCAGATGTGTAGACCTCTTTGTGATTAGACTGTATCAACTGATGTGTAGACCTCTTTTTGATTAGACTGTATCAACTATCCGATGTGTAAACCTCTTTATGATTAGACTGTATCAACTATCAGATGTGTAGACCTCTTTGTGATTAGATTGTATCAACTGATGTGTAGACCTCTTTTTGATTAGACTGTATCAACTATCAGATGTGTAGACCTCTTTGTGATTAGATTGTATCAACTGATGTGTAGACCTCTTTGTGATTAGTCTGTATCAACTATCAGATGTGTTGACCTCTTTGTGATTAGACTCTATCAACTATCAGATGTGTAGACCTCTTTGTGATTAGATTGTATCAACTGATGTGTAGACCTCTTTGTGATTAGATTGTATCAACTATCAGATGTGTAGACCTCTTTGTGATTAGACTGTATCAACTATCAGATGTGTAGACCTCTTTGTGGTTAGTCTGTATCAACTGATGTGTAGACCTCTTTGTGATTAGACTGTATCAACTGATGTGTAGACCTCTTTGTGATTAGTCTGTATCAACTATCAGATGTGTAGACCTCTTTTTGATTAGACTGTATCAACTGATGTGTAGACCTCTTTGTGATTAGACTGTATCAACTATCTGATGTGTAGAGCTGCTGAAAGTCTGAGACCAGTTGTTTCAGAACTCACAATAAAGGAAAGGTAAACACAGTATGCCACTGTATGCCTGATAACCCATTGTATGGATCAATAATTGGTTAATAATGAACATTGGATTCATACAGAAATGTCCAGATTCTTTAAATCAGTGAGATTTTCTTTCTGTCAAAACTCTATGGTTCATTTTGGAATGCTGAGCTGTTCAATCACATAAAATATCCATGTCTTTACTTTGTTTGGACAATTACTTGAATCTAATCTTTTTATGATCTCTAGCCACCATTCCATTAGTGTTTGGTAAAACACATGCATTCTAGTACCAAAACCAAGAACAGAGCAATTCAAAAAGAGTTTTCAATACTCTGGTACAGTTCTGTGGAATAAGCTTCCACTACATGTAAAATTGGCTGAAAATATTAGAGTATTTAAGAAGAGATATCAGGAACATGCATGTGTTTCTAACAGATAATGGAATTTAGTATTTTAATACGAAACATGCTAATATAAGCACTAATTATTGCTTCTTCACACAATGTGCATTTGTTATACTTTCATTAAGAGGGCCTCAAGAGAGAATAGTCCTTGACTAATGAGTCACCCTCTATAAATAAAGCATTATTATTATTATTATTATTATTATTATTATTATTATATACCATACTCAGAACTTGCTTTACTAAAATTCCATTACTGCTATTATCTGAGAGTGCAATTGGGACAAATCCAATGCTGCTTTTGACCATGAAGCTTTATACATACACTTTCCTAGGTGCATCTTACAACTCATAGACCTGATCTAGTGAAAGTCAATGCTTTGTATGCCTGTCATGCAGTTTCCAATCTTAAAAATCCTAAGTCTGCCATGACTGTTGAATATCTTTTAGAGACATTATTTTGTAGCTGGGTGGAATCAGCCATGGTACAAACAGAAGACCAAGTAATCTAAACAACTTGAGACTGACTTGTTAGCATACAACCCTTGCTCAGTATACCACTGATTTACATAGACTGTAATACTTCTGTTTGCTTCAATGGCTGGTTTGTTGAACAGCATAGAGACATCCATGCCTGACTTGTTTCAAGTTTACTGTGGCATAAAAGTTTTAAAATGACGAGGTCATTTGGGACTACATTAATGTCTTCACATCACAAGGTCATTTGGACTACATTAAAGTCTTAACATTACAAGGTCATTTGGGACTACATTAGATTCTTAACATGACAAGGTCATTTGGGACTACATTAAAGTCTTAACATGACAAGGTCATTTGGGACTACATTAAAGTCTTAACATGACAAGGTCATTTGGACTACATTAAAGTCTTAACATGACAAGGTCATTTGGGACTACATTAGATTCTTAACATGACAAGGTCATTTGGGACTACATTAAAGTCTTAACATGACAAGGTCATTTGGGACTACATTAAAGTCTTAACATGACAAGGTCATTTGGACTACATTAAAGTCTTAACATGACAAGGTCATTTGGGACTACATTAAATTCTTAACATGACAAGGTCATTTGGGACTACATTAAAGTCTTAACATGACACGGTCATTTGGGACTACATTAAAGTCTTCACATGACAAGGTCGTTTTCAACTACATTAAAGTCTTAACATGAAAAGGTCATTTTGGGACTACATTAAAAGTCTGGTGTTGATAAAAGATGTAAGGCCAGCCTTGGTTGCATATTTACTGAGGTTAAGTGCTTCAGCCCAAACGTGAATTGCCTTGGAGAGTGTCTATTTTGCATGGCTGTGCCCACAGCAGCTGTAAACTGGCACATCAGATTTGGTGCATGGAATGGTCCAGCAGCAGTGATATGTAGGCAGTGTCTTTGAATCTCATGAAGATAATAAAAATACCTCAGGATAATAGAATAGGAAGGCAATATTCCATCCAAGCCAATATTGTAGAGACACTATGGGTGAAGGGATAGAAATCCCACAAAGCAAGCAAGGGCAATGTCATTTCCTGTACAAATCTCTCCATTTGAGACTGAGGCAAATGCTGCATCAATATCTTAAAAGTATACTGATATCCCCAGTTCAAATAGACAGGATGTAACTGTTCAAACAGACAGAATGTAATTGTTTAAATAGACAGGATGTAACTGTTTATTACATAGACAGGATTTAACTGTTTATTACATAGACAGGATGTAACTATTTAAATAGACAGGATTTAACTGTTTATTAAATAGACAGGATGTAACTGTTCAAATAGACAAGGATGTAACTGTTTAATTAGACAGAATGTAACTGTTCAAATAGACAGTATTTAACTGTTTATTATATAGACAGGATGTAACTGTTCAAATAGACAAGGATGTAACTGTTCAAATAGACAAGATGTAACTGTTTAAATAGACAGGATTTAACTGTTTATTATAGACAAGGATGTAACTGTTCAAATGGACAAGATGTACCTGCTTAAATAGACAGGATTTAACTGTTTATTAAATAGACAAGGATGTAACTGTTCAAATAGACAAGATGTAGCTGTTTAAATAGACAGGATTTAACTGTTTATTAAATAGACAGGATGTAACTGTTCAAATAGACAAGGATGTAACTTTTTAATTAGACAGAATATAACTGTTCAAATAGACAGTATTTAACTGTTTATTATATAGACTGGATGTAACTGTTCAAATAGACAAGGATGTAACTGTTCAAATAGACAAGATGTAACTGTTTAAATAGACAGGATTTAACTGTTTATTATAGACAAGGATGTAACTGTTCAAATGGACAAGATGTAGCTGCTTAAATAGACAGTATTTAACTGTTTATTATATAGACTGGATGTAACTGTTCAAATAGACAAGGATGTAACTGTTCAAATAGACAAGATGTAACTGTTTAAATAGACAGGATTTAACTGTTTATTATAGACAAGGATGTAACTGTTCAAATGGACAAGATCTAACTGCTTAAATAGACAGGAATTAACTGTTTATTAAATAGACAAGGATGTAACTGTTCAAATAGACAAGATGTAGCTGTTTAAATAGACAGGATTTAACTGTTTATTAAATAGACAGGATGTAACTGTTCAAATAGACAAGATGTAACTGTTCAAATGGACAAGATGTAACTGCTTAAATAGACAGGATTTAACTGTTTATTAAATAGACAAGGATGTAACTGTTCAAATGGACAAGATGTAGCTGCTTAAATAGACAGTATTTAACTGTTTATTATAGACAAGGATGTAACTGTTCAAATGGACAAGATCTAACTGCTTAAATAGACAGGAATTAACTGTTTATTAAATAGACAAGGATGTAACTGTTCAAATAGACAAGATGTAGCTGTTTAAATAGACAGGATTTAACTGTTTATTAAATAGACAGGATGTAACTGTTCAAATAGACAAGATGTAACTGTTCAAATGGACAAGATGTAACTGCTTAAAAAGACAGGATTTAACTGTTTATTAAATAGACAAGGATGTAACTGTTCAAATAGACAAGATGTAGCTGTTTAAATAGACAAGATGTAACTGCTTAAATAGACAGGATTTAACTGTTTATTAAATAGACAAGGATGTAACTGTTCAAATAGACAAGATGTAGCTGTTTAAATAGACAGGATGTAACTGTTTAAATAGACAGGATGTAACTGTTGAATTAGACAGGATGTAACTGTCCAAATAAACAGGATGTAACTGTCGCTGCAGGCATAGTTTACCATGCGAGGGGGTGGGGACATCAAGGCATGCCTGACTATACTATCTTTTAATGATGGTCTTAGGGTCAAGAATCAAGACATTTTTAGAAGACTTCAACTTCATCCATCCATCTTTAATCTCTTGTTCAGAACTGCGACCATATTCCCTCTCACCACAATAGCACATTTTCTACACAGTGAAGCAGGTTTCCACCTAAGTTAAGTGAAAGTGAGATATGTATATTATAAACTGTAAGTAATAAAAATGTGCCATTCAGTATAAATCAATTCTTACTCCATGATAACTAAGTAAAATGTGCCATTCAGTATAAATCAATTCTTACTCCATGATAACTAAGTAAAATGTGCCATTCAGTATAAATCAATTCTTACTCCATGATAACTAAGTAAAATGTGCCATTCAGTATAAATCAATTCTTACTCCATGATAACTAAGTAAAATGTGCCATTCAGTATAAATCAATTCTTACTCCATGATAACTAAGTAAAATGTGCCATTCAGTATAAATCAATTCTTACTCCATGATAACTAAGTAAAATGTGCCATTCAGTATAAATCAATTCTTACTCCATGATAACTAAGTAAAATGTGCCATTCAGTATAAATCAATTTTTACTCCATGATAACTAAGTAAAATGTGCCATTCAGTATAAATCAATTTTAACTCCATGATAACTAAATCAAATGTGCCATTCAGTATAAATCAATTCTTACTCCATGATAACTAAGTAAAATGTGCCATTCAGTATAAATCAATTCTTACTCCATGATAACTAAGTAAAATGTGCCATTCAGTATAAATCAATTCTTACTCCATGATAACTAAGTAAAATGTGCCATTCAGTATAAATCAATTCTTACTCCATGATAACTAAGTAAAATGTGCCATTCAGTATAAATCAATTCTTACTCCATGATAACTAAGTAAAATGTGCCATTCAGTATAAATCAATTCTTACTCCATGATAACTAAGTAAAATGTGCCATTCAGTATAAATCAATTCTTACTCCATGATAACTAAGTAAAATGTGCCATTCAGTATAAATCAATTTTTACTCCATGATAACTAAGTAAAATGTGCCATTCAGTATAAATCAATTTTTACTCCATGATAACTAAATCAAATGTGCCATTCAGTATAAATCAATTCTTACTCCATGATAACTAAGTAAAATGTGCCATTCAGTATAAATCAATTCTTACTCCATGATAACTAAGTAAAATGTGCCATTCAGTATAAATCAATTCTTACTCCATGATAACTAAGTAAAATGTGCCATTCAGTATAAATCAATTCTTACTCCATGATAACTAAGTAAAATGTGCCATTCAGTATAAATCAATTCTTACTCCATGATAACTAAGTAAAATGTGCCATTCAGTATAAATCAATTCTTACTCCATGATAACTAAGTAAAATGTGCCATTCAGTATAAATCAATTCTTACTCCATGATAACTAAGTAAAATGTGCCATTCAGTATAAATCAATTTTTACTCCATGATAACTAAGTAAAATGTGCCATTCAGTATAAATCAATTTTTACTCCATGATAACTAAATCAAATGTGCCATTCAGTATAAATCAATTCTTACTCCATGATAACTAAGTAAAATGTGCCATTCAGTATAAATCAATTCTTACTCCATGATAACTAAGTAAAATGTGCCATTCAGTATAAATCAATTCTTACTCCATGATAACTAAGTAAAATGTGCCATTCAGTATAAATCAATTTTTACTCCATGATAACTAAGTAAAATGTGCCATTCAGTATAAATCAATTTTTACTCCATGATAACTAAGTAAAATGTGCCATTCAGTATAAATCAATTCTTACTCCATGATAACTAAGTAAAATGTACCATTCAGTATAAATCAATTCTTACTCCATGCTAACTAAGTAAAAATGTGCCATTCAGTATAAATCAATTCTTACTCCATGATAACTAAGTAAAATGTACCATTCAGTATAAATCAATTCTTACTCCATGCTAACTAAGTAAAATGTGCCATTCAGTATAAATCAATTCTTACTCCATGATAACTAAGTAAAATGTGCCATTCAGTATAAATCAATTCTTACTCCATGATAACTAAGTAAAATGTGCCATTAAGTATAAATCAATTCTACTCCATGATAATTAAGTAAAATGTGCCATTCAGTATAAATCAATTCTTACTCCATGATAACTAAGTAAAATGTGCCATTCAGTATAAATCAATTCTTACTCCATGCTAACTAAGTAAAATGTGCCATTCAGTATAAATCAATTCTTACTCCATGATAACTAAGTAAAAATGTGCCATTCAGTATAAATCAATTCTTACTCCATGATAACTAAGTAAAATGTGCCATTAAGTATAAATCAATTCTACTCCATGATAATTAAGTAAAATGTGCCATTCAGTATAAATCAATTCTTACTCCATGATAACTAAGTAAAATGTGCCATTCAGTATAAATCAATTCTTACTCCATGCTAACTAAGTAAAATGTGCCATTCAGTATAAATCAATTCTTACTCCATGCTAACTAAGTAAAATGTGCCATTCAGTATAAATCAATTCTTACTCCATGATAACTAAGTAAAATGTGCCATTCAGTATAAATCAATTCTTACCCCATGATAACTAAGTAAAATGTGCCATTCAGTATAAATCAATTCCTACTCCATGATAACTAAGTAAAATGTGCCATTCAGTATAAATCAATTCCTACTCCATGATAACTAAGTAAAATGTGCCATTCAGTATAAATCAATTCTTACCCCATGATAACTAAGTAAAATGTGCCATTCAGTATAAATCAATTCCTACTCCATGATAACTAAGTAAAATGTGCCATTCAGTATAAATCAATTCCTACTCCATGAAAACTAAGTTAAATGTGCCATTCAGTATAAATCAATTCTTACTCCATGATAACTAAGTAAAATGTGCCATTCAGTATAAATCAATTCTTACTCCATGCTAACTAAGTAAAAATGTGCCATTCAGTATAAATCAATTTTTACTCCATGATAACTAAGTAAAATGTGCCATTCAGTATAAATCAATTTTTACTCCATGATAACTAAGTAAAATGTGCCATTCAGTATAAATCAATTCTTACTCCATGCTAACTAAGTAAAAATGTGCCATTCAGTATAAATCAATTCTTACTCCATGATAACTAAGTAAAATGTGCCATTCAGTATAAATCAATTCTTACTCCATGATAACTAAGTAAAATGTGCCATTCAGTATAAATCAATTCTTACTCCATGCTAACTAAGTAAAAATGTGCCATTCAGTATAAATCAATTTTTACTCCATGATAACTAAGTAAAATGTGCCATTCAGTATAAATCAATTCTTACTCCATGCTAACTAAGTAAAAATGTGCCATTCAGTATAAATCAATTTTTACTCCATGATAACTAAGTAAAATGTGCCATTCAGTATAAATCAATTCTTACTCCATGCTCACTAAGTAAAAATGTGCCATTTAGTATAAATCAATTCTTACTCCATGCTAACTAAGTAAAAATGTGCCATTCAGTATAAATCAATTTTTACTCCATGATAACTAAGTAAAATGTGCCATTCAGTATAAATCAATTCTTACTCCATGCTAACTAAGTAAAAATGTGCCATTCAGTATAAATCAATTTTTACTCCATGATAACTAAGTAAAAATGTGCCATTCAGTATAAATCAATTCTTACTCCATGATAACTAAGTAAAATGTGCCATTCAGTATAAATCAATTCTTACTCCATGATAACTAAGTAAAATGTGCCATTCAGTATAAATCAATTCTTACTCCATGATAACTAAGTAAAATGTGCCATTCAGTATAAATCAACTTTTACTCCATGATAACTAAGTAAAATGTGCCATTCAGTATAAATCAATTTTTACTCCATGATAACTAAGTAAAATGTGCCATTCAGTATAAATCAATTCTTACTCCATGATAACTAAGTAAAATGTACCATTCAGTATAAATCAATTCTTACTCCATGCTAACTAAGTAAAAATGTGCCATTCAGTATAAATCAATTCTTACTCCATGATAACTAAGTAAAATGTACCATTCAGTATAAATCAATTCTTACTCCATGCTAACTAAGTAAAATGTGCCATTCAGTATAAATCAATTCTTACTCCATGATAACTAAGTAAAATGTGCCATTCAGTATAAATCAATTCTTACTCCATGATAACTAAGTAAAATGTACCATTAAGTATAAATCAATTCTACTCCATGATATTTAAGTAAAATGTGCCATTCAGTATAAATCAATTCTTACTCCATGATAACTAAGTAAAATGTGCCATTCAGTATAAATCAATTCTTACTCCATGCTAACTAAGTAAAATGTGCCATTCAGTATAAATCAATTCTTACTCCATGATAACTAAGTAAAAATGTGCCATTCAGTATAAATCAATTCTTACTCCATGATAACTAAGTAAAATGTGCCATTAAGTATAAATCAATTCTACTCCATGATAATTAAGTAAAATGTGCCATTCAGTATAAATCAATTCTTACTCCATGATAACTAAGTAAAATGTGCCATTCAGTATAAATCAATTCTTACTCCATGCTAACTAAGTAAAATGTGCCATTCAGTATAAATCAATTCTTACTCCATGCTAACTAAGTAAAATGTGCCATTCAGTATAAATCAATTCTTACTCCATGATAACTAAGTAAAATGTGCCATTCAGTATAAATCAATTCTTACCCCATGATAACTAAGTAAAATGTGCCATTCAGTATAAATCAATTCCTACTCCATGATAACTAAGTAAAATGTGCCATTCAGTATAAATCAATTCCTACTCCATGATAACTAAGTAAAATGTGCCATTCAGTATAAATCAATTCTTACCCCATGATAACTAAGTAAAATGTGCCATTCAGTATAAATCAATTCCTACTCCATGATAACTAAGTAAAATGTGCCATTCAGTATAAATCAATTCCTACTCCATGAAAACTAAGTTAAATGTGCCATTCAGTATAAATCAATTCTTACTCCATGATAACTAAGTAAAATGTGCCATTCAGTATAAATCAATTCTTACTCCATGCTAACTAAGTAAAAATGTGCCATTCAGTATAAATCAATTTTTACTCCATGATAACTAAGTAAAATGTGCCATTCAGTATAAATCAATTCTTACTCCATGATAACTAAGTAAAATGTGCCATTCAGTATAAATCAATTCTTACTCCATGCTAACTAAGTAAAAATGTGCCATTCAGTATAAATCAATTCTTACTCCATGATAACTAAGTAAAATGTGCCATTCAGTATAAATCAATTCTTACTCCATGATAACTAAGTAAAATGTGCCATTCAGTATAAATCAATTCTTACTCCATGCTAACTAAGTAAAAATGTGCCATTCAGTATAAATCAATTTTTACTCCATGATAACTAAGTAAAATGTGCCATTCAGTATAAATCAATTCTTACTCCATGCTAACTAAGTAAAAATGTGCCATTCAGTATAAATCAATTTTTACTCCATGATAACTAAGTAAAATGTGCCATTCAGTATAAATCAATTCTTACTCCATGCTAACTAAGTAAAAATGTGCCATTTAGTATAAATCAATTCTTACTCCATGCTAACTAAGTAAAAATGTGCCATTCAGTATAAATCAATTTTTACTCCATGATAACTAAGTAAAATGTGCCATTCAGTATAAATCAATTCTTACTCCATGATAACTAAGTAAAATGTGCCATTCAGTATAAATCAATTCTTACTCCATGCTAACTAAGTAAAAATGTGCCATTCAGTATAAATCAATTTTTACTCCATGATAACTAAGTAAAAATGTGCCATTCAGTATAAATCAATTCTTACTCCATGATAACTAAGTAAAATGTGCCATTCAGTATAAATCAATTCTTACTCCATGCTAACTAAGTAAAAATGTGCCATTCAGTATAAATCAATTTTTACTCCATGATAACTAAGTAAAATGTGCCATTCAATATAAATCAATTCTTACTCCATGCTAACTAAGTAAAATGTGCCATTCAGTATAAATCAATTCTTACTCCATGATAACTAAGTAAAAATGTGCCATTCAGTATAAATCAATTTTTACTCCATGATAACTAAGTAAAATGTGCCATTCAGTATAAATCAATTCTTACTCCATGATAACTAAGTAAAATGTGCCATTCAGTATAAATCAATTCTTACTCCATGATAACTAAGTAAAATGTGCCATTCAGTATAAATCAATTCTTACTCCATGATAACTAAGCAAAATGTGCCATTCAGTATAAATCAATTCTTACTCCATGATAACTAAGTAAAATGTGCCATTCAGTATAAATCAATTCTTACTCCATGATAAATAAGTAAAATGTACCATTCAGTATAAATCAATTCTTACTCCATGATAACTAAGTAAAATGTGCCATTCAGTATAAATCAATTCTTACTCCATGATAACTAAGTAAAATGTGCCATTCAGTATAAATCAATTCTTACTCCATGATAACTAAGTAAAATGTGCCATTCAGAATAAATCAATTCTTACTCCATGATAACTAAGTAAAATGTGCCATTCAGTATAAATCAATTCTTACTCCATGATAACTAAGTAAAATGTGCCATTCAGTATAAATCAATTCTTACTCCATGATAACTAAGTAAAATGTGCCATTCAGTATAAATCAATTCTTACTCCATGATAACTAAGTAAAATGTGCCATTCAGTATAAATCAATTCTTACTCCATGATAACTAAGTAAAATGTGCCATTCAGTATAAATCAATTCTTACTCCATGATAACTAAGTAAAATGTGCCATTCAGTATAAATCAATTCTTACTCCATGATAACTAAGTAAAATGTGCCATTCAGTATAAATCAATTCTTACTCCATGATAACTAAGTAAAATGTGCCATTCAGTATAAATCAATTCTTACTCCATGATAACTAAGTAAAATGTGCCATTCAGTATAAATCAATTTTTACTCCATGATAACTAAGTAAAATGTGCCATTCAGTATAAATCAATTTTTACTCCATGATAACTAAGTAAAATGTGCCATTCAGTATAAATCAATTCTTACTCCATGATAACTAAGTAAAATGTGCCATTCAGTATAAATCAATTCTTACCCCATGATAACTAAGTAAAATGTGCCATTCAGTATAAATCAATTCTTACTCCATGATAACTAAGTAAAATGTGCCATTCAGTATAAATCAATTTTTACTCCATGATAACTAAGTAAAATGTGCCATTCAGTATAAATCAATTCTTACTCCATGATAACTAAATCAAATGTGCCATTCAGTATAAATCAATTCTTACTCCATGATAACTAAATCAAATGTGCCATTCAGTATAAATCAATTCTTACTCCATGATAAGTAAGTAAAATGTGCCATTCAGTATAAATCAATTCTTACTCCATGATAACTAAGTAAAATGTGCCATTCAGTATAAATCAATTCTTACTCCATGATAACTAAGTAAAATGTGCCATTCAGTATAAATCAATTCTTACTCCATGATAACTAAGTAAAATGTGCCATTCAGTATAAATCAATTCTTACTCCATGATAACTAAGTAAAATGTGCCATTCAGTATAAATCAATTCTTACTCCATGATAACTAAGTAAAATGTGCCATTCAGTATAAATCAATTCTTACTGCATGATAACTAAGTAAAATGTGCCATTCAGTATAAATCAATTCTTACTCCATGATAAATAAGTAAAATGTGCCATTCAGTATAAATCAATTCTTACTCCATGATAACTAAGTAAAAATGTGCCATTCAGTATAAATCAATTCTTACTCCATGATAACTAAGTAAAATGTGCCATTCAGTATAAATCAATTCTTACTCCATGATAACTAAGTAAAATGTGCCATTCAGTATAAATCAATTCTTACCCCATGATAACTAAGTAAAAATGTGCCATTCAGTATAAATCAATTCTTACCCCATGATAACTAAGTAAAAATGTGCCATTCAGTATAAATCAATTCTTACCCCATGATAACTAAGTAAAATGTGCCATTCAGTATAAATCAATTCTTACTCCATGATAACTAAGTAAAATGTGCCATTCAGTATAAATCAATTCTTACCCCATGATAACTAAGTAAAATGTGCCATTCAGTATAAATCAATTCTTACTCCATGATAACTAAGTAAAATGTGCCATTCAGTATAAATCAATTTTTACTCCATGATAACTAAGTAAAATGTGCCATTTAGTATAAATCAATTCTTACTCCATGATAACTAAATCAAATGTGCCATTCAGTATAAATCAATTCTTACTCCATGATAACTAAATCAAATGTGCCATTCAGTATAAATCAATTCTTACTCCATGATAACTAAGTAAAATGTGCCATTCAGTATAAATCAATTCTTACTCCATGATAACTAAGTAAAATGTGCCATTCAGTATAAATCAATTCTTACTCCATGATAACTAAGTAAAATGTGCCATTCAGTATAAATCAATTCTTACTCCATGATAACTAAGTAAAATGTGCCATTCAGTATAAATCAATTCTTACTCCATGATAACTAAGTAAAATGTGCCATTCAGTATAAATCAATTCTTACTCCATGATAACTAAGTAAAATGTGCCATTCAGTATAAATCAATTCTTACTCCATGATAACTAAGTAAAATGTGCCATTCAGTATAAATCAATTCTTACTCCATGATAAATAAGTAAAATGTGCCATTCAGTATAAATCAATTCTTACTCCATGATAACTAAGTAAAAATGTGCCATTCAGTATAAATCAATTCTTACTCCATGATAACTAAGTAAAATGTGCCATTCAGTATAAATCAATTCTTACTCCATGATAACTAAGTAAAATGTGCCATTCAGTATAAATCAATTCTTACTCCATGATAAATAAGTAAAATGTGCCATTCAGTATAAATCAATTCTTACTCCATGATAACTAAGTAAAATGTGCCATTCAGTATAAATCAATTCTTACTCCATGATAACTAAGTAAAAATGTGCCATTCAGTATAAATCAATTCTTACTCCATGATAACTAAGTAAAATGTGCCATTCAGTATAAATCAATTCTTACTCCATGATAACTAAGTAAAATGTGCCATTCAGTATAAATCAATTCTTACTCCATGATAACTAAGTAAAATGTGCCATTCAGTATAAATCAATTCTTACCCCATGATAACTAAGTAAAAATGTGCCATTCAGTATAAATCAATTCTTACCCCATGATAACTAAGTAAAAATGTGCCATTCAGTATAAATCAATTCTTACCCCATGATAACTAAGTAAAATGTGCCATTCAGTATAAATCAATTCTTACCCCATGATAACTAAGTAAAAATGTGCCATTCAGTATAAATCAATTCTTACCCCATGATAACTAAATAAAATGTGCCATTCAGTATAAATCAATTCTTACTCCATGATAACTAAGTAAAATGTGCCATTCAGTATAAATCAATTCTTACCCCATGATAACTACGTAAAATGTGCCATTTAGTATAAATCAATTCTTACCCCATGATAACTACGTAAAATGTGCCATTCAGTATAAATCAATTCTTACTCCATGATAACTAAGTAAAATGTGCCATTCAGTATAAATCAATTCTTACCCCATGATAACTAAGTAAAATGTGCCATTCAGTATAAATCAATTCTTACTCCATGATAACTAAGTAAAATGTGCCATTCAGTATAAATCAATTCTTACTCCATGATAACTAAGTAAAATGTGCCATTCAGTATAAATCAATTCTTACTCCATGATAACTAAGTAAAATGTGCCATTTAGTATAAATTCTTACTCCATGATAACTAAGTAAAATGTGCCATTCAGTATAAATCAATTATTACTCCATGATAACTAAGTAAAATGTGCCATTTAGTATAAATTCTTACTCCATGATAACTAAGTAAAATGTGCCATTCAGTATAAATCAATTCTTACCCTATCATAACTAAATAAAATATGCCATTCAGTAGAAATCAATTCTTACTCCATGATAACTAAGTAAAATGTGCCATTCAGTATAAATCAATTCTTACCCCATGATAACTAAGCAAAATGTGCCATTCAGTATAAATCAATTCTTACCCCATGATAACTAAATAAAATGTGCCATTCAGTATAAATCAATTCTTACTCCATGATAACTAAGTAAATGTGCAATTCAGTATAAATCAAATCTTACTCCATGATAACTAAATAAAATGTGCCATTCAGTATAAATCAATTCTTACTCCATGATAACTAAGTAAAATGTGTCATTCAGTATAAATCAATTCTTACTCCATGATAACTAAGTAAAATGTGCCATTCAGTATAAATCAATTCTTACTCCATGATAACTAAGTAAAATGTGCCATTCAGTATAAATCAATTCTTACTCCATGATAACTAAGTAAAATGTGCCATTCAGTATAAATCAATTCTTACTCCAAGATAACTAAGTAAAAATGTGCCATTCAGTATAAATCAATTCTTACTCCATGATAACTAAGTAAAATGTGCCATTCAGTATAAATCAATTCTTACTCCATGATAACTAAGTAAAAATGTGCCATTCAGTATAAATCAATTCTTACTCCAAGATAACTAAGTAAAATATGCTATTCAGTCTAAATCAATTCTTACTCCAAGATAACTAAGTAAAAATGTGCCATTCAGTATAAATCAATTCTTACTCCAAGATAACTAAATCAAATGTGCCATTCAGTATAAATCAATTCTTACTCCATGATAACTAAGTAAAATAGTCCATTCAGTATAAATCAATTCTTACTCCATGATAACTAAGTAAAATGTGCCATTCAGTATAAATCAATTCTTACTCCATGATAACTAAGTAAAATGTGCCATTCAGTATAAATCAATTCTTACTCCATGATAACTAAGTAAAAATGTGCCATTCAGTATAAATCAATTCTTACTCCAAGATAACTAAGTAAAAATGTGCAATTCAGTATAAATCAATTCTTACCCCATGATAACTAAGTAAAATGTGCCATTCAGTATAAATCAATTCTTACTCCATGATAACTAAGTAAAATGTGCCATTCAGTATAAATCAATTCTTACTCCATGATAACTAAGTAAAATGTGCCATTCAGTATAAATCAATTCTTACTCCATGATAACTAAGTAAAATGTGCCATTCAGTATAAATCAATTCTTACTCCATGATAACTAAGTAAAATGTGCCATTCAGTATAAATCAATTCTTACTCCATGATAACTAAGTAAAATGTGCCATTCAATATAAATCAATTCTTACTCCATGATAACTAAGTAAAATGTGCCATTCAGTATAAATCAATTCTTACTCCAAGATAACTAAGTAAAATGTGCCATTCAGTATAAATCAATTCTTACTCCAAGATAACTAAGTAAAAATGTGCCATTCAGTATGGGCAGTCACTAATGAGTCTAAAAATTTGAATTAAATTTTTTTTTTATCTGCAACTCACTACCTAACAAATGATGTTACTTTAAAGGTATGCATACAAATTGTGTTATACATTTACTTTAAAGGCATGCATACAAATTGTGTTATACATTTACTTTAAAGGCATGCATACAAATTGTTATACATTTACTTTAAAGACATGCATACAAATTGTGTTATACATTTCTTTCATTGAGTAACTGAGTTTAAATGTCATTATTGTACAACTTAGAAGGTTATCTTTCTTTTCATAGTCCAGACTATGTCAAATGCTGTGTTCTTTGCATAGCCATTGACTCCAATTAACGCTAACAGGTGAATATATCAGATCCTTCATCACTGTCAGATAATGTTACAAATACAACTTCAGTCATTTTTTTAATGCTATCAATATCACATAGAAATATAAAGGGCATTTAAGATTCTACTGGCTTGCCTGACTTTATAAAGTGTACAAATATTTTGTTTTATGTTTTTTGGAGTTAACACCATTTTTTAGTGTAAATAGACTAAACATGGCCACCAGTATAGAAAATCCTGGTAAAAACCACCAGTATAGAAAATCCTGGTAAAAACCACCAGTATAGAAAATCCTGGTAAAAACCACCAGTATAGAAAATCCTGGTAAAAACCACCAGTATAGAAAATCCTGGTAAAAACCACCAGTATAGAAAATCCTGATAAAAACCACCAGTATAGAAAATCCTGGTAAAAACCACCAGTATAGAAAATCCTGATAAAAACCACCAACCCACAGGAAGCTTAAGGCGAATAACCACACTGACCATGCAGATAGACTTGAGATGGCAGTGATTGGTAAAAGTGAACACATTAGAGTACTTGACCATCCCTATTGTATTTTAAAATTCAATATCTCACAAGTTACATTTAAAATATTATACAGAATTAGTATCTAGAACTCCAAACAGCATGGGGATTTAGTTTCCGATTAATAGGTCCCTAAAATCGTATTATTTATATAAGTGAGAAATTTCTGGTTCTCCTATATGTCACAACCAAACACTATTCTATAAGCAAGTCAGCTCATGCAACTTTACACCAATAAATGATTATAATATCTTGGAAATGAATGATTATAACATGTTGCAAATGAATGATTATAACATCTTGGAAATGAATGATTATAACATGTCAGAAATGAATGATTATAACATCATGGAAATAAATGATTATAACATCTTGGAAATGAATGATTATAACATGTTGGAAATAAATGATTATAACATCTTGGAAATGAATGATTATAACATCTTGGAAATGAATGATTATAACATGTCAGAAGTGAATGATTTTAACATGTTGGAAATGAATGATTATAACATGTTGGAAATGAATGATTATAACATGTCAGAAATGAATGATTATATATTGAAAATAATGATAATAACATCTTGGAAATGAATGATTATAACATGTCAGAAGTGAATGATTATAACATGTTGGAAATGAATGATTATAACATGTCAGAAATGAATGATTACAACATGTTGGAAATAAATGATTATAACATGTCAGAAGTGAATGATTATAACATACTGGAAATGAATGATTATAACATGTTGGAAATAAATGATTTTAGCATCTTGGAAATGAATGATTATAACATGTCAGAAATGAATGATTATAACATCTTGGAAATAAATGATTATAACATCTTGGAAATGAATGATTATAACATCTTGGAAATAAATGATTATAACATGTTGGAAATAAATGATTATAACATCATGGAAATGAATGATTATAACATGTCAGAAGTGAATGAGTATAACATGTTGGAAATGAATGATTATAACATGTTGGAAATGAGTGATTATAACATGTCAGAAATGAATGATTATAGCATGTTGGAAATAAATGATTATAACATCTTGGAAATGAATGATTATAACATCTTGAAAATAATGATTATAACATCTTGGAAATGAATGATTATAAAATCTTGGAAATGAATGATCATAACATCTTGGAAATGAATGATTATAACATCTTGGAAATGAATGATTATAACATGTCAGAAGTGAATGATTATAACATGTTGGAAATGAATGATTATAACATGTTGGAAATGAATGATTATAACATGTCAGAAATGAATGATTATATATTGAAAATAATGATTATAACATCTTGGAAATGAATGATTATAACATGTCAGAAGTGAATGATTATAACATGTTGGAAATGAAGGATTATAACATGTTGGAAAATGAATGATTATAACATGTCAGAAATGAATGATTATAACATGTTGGAAATAAATGATTATAACATCTTGGAAATGAATGATTATAATATGCAGGAAATGAATGATTATAACATGTTGGAAATAAATGATTTTAACATCTTGGGAATGAAGGATTATAACATGTCAGAAATGAATGATTATAACATGTAGGAAATAAATGATTATAACATCTTGGAAATGAATGATTATAACATCTTGAAAATAAATGATTATAACATGTTGGAAATAAATGATTATAACATCATGGAAATGAATGATTATAACATGTCAGAAGTGAATGAGTATAACATGTTGGAAATGAATGATTATAACATGTAGGAAATGAATGATTATAACATGTCAGAAATGAATGATTATAGCATGTTGGAAATAAATGATTATAAAATCTTGGAAATAAATGATTATAACATCTTGGAAATAAATGATTATAACATGTCAGAAATGAATGATTATAACATCTTGGAAATAAATGATTATAACATCTTGGAAATGAATGATTATAACATGTTGGAAATAAATGATTATAACATCTTGGAAATGAATGATTATAACATGTTGGAAATGAATGATTATAACATGTCAGAAATGAATGATTATATATTGAAAATAATGATAATAACATCTTGGAAATGAATGATTATAACATGTCAGAAATGAATGATTATAACATGTTGGAAATAAATGATTATAACATCTTGGAAATGAATGATTATAATATGAAGGAAATGAATGATTATAACAAGTTGGAAATAAATGATTTTAACATCTTGGAAATAAATGATTATAACATGTTGGAAATAAATGATTATAACATCTTGAAAATGAATGATTATAACGTCTTGGAAATAAATGATTAAAATATTTTGGAAATGAATGATTATAACATCTTGGAAATGAATGATTATAACATGTCAGAAGTGAATGATTATAACATGTCAGAAATGAATGATTATAAGATGTTGGAAATGAATGATTATAACTTGTCACAAATGACTGATTATAACATGTTGGAAATAAATGAATATAACATCTTGGAAATGAATGATTATAACATGTTGGAAATAAATGATTATAACATCTTGGAAATGAATGATTATAACATCTTGAAAATAATGATTATAACATCTTGGAAATGAATGATTATAAAATCTTGGAAATGAATGATTATAACATCTTGGAAATGAATGATTATAACATCTTGGAAATGAATGATTATAACATGTCAGAAGTGAATGATTATAACAGGTAGAAAATAAATGATTATAACATCTTGGAAATGAATGATTATAACATGTCAGAAAGAAATGATTATAGATTGAAAATAACGATTATAACATCTTGGAAATGAATGATTATAACATGCCAGAAGTGAATGATTATAACATGTTGGAAATGAAGGATTATAACATATTGGAAAATGAATGATTATAACATGTCAGAAATGAATGATTATAACATGTTGGAAATAAATGATTATAACATCTTGGAAATGAATGATTATAACATGTCAGAAGTGAATGTTTATAACATGCTGGAAATGAATGATTATAACATGTTGGAAATAAATGATTTTAACATCTTGGAAATGAATGATTATAACCTGTCAGAAATGAATGATTATAACATGTAGGAAATAAATGATTATAACATCTTGGAAATGAATGATTATAACATCTTGGAAATAAATGATTATAACATGTTGGAAATAAATGATTATAACATCATGAAAATGAATGATTATAACATGTCAGAAGTGAATGAGTATAACATGTTGGAAATGAATGATTATAACATGTTGGAAATGAATGATTATAACATGTCAGAAATGAATGATTATAGCATGTTGGAAATAAATGATTATAACATCTTGGAAATAAATGATTATAACATCTTGGAAATAAATGATTATAACATGTCAGAAATGAATGATTATAACATCTTGGAAATAAATGATTATAACATCTTGAAAATGAATGATTATAACGTCTTGGAAATAAATGATTATAACATCTTGGAAATGAATGATTATAACATCTTGGAAATGAATGGTTATAACATCTTGGAAATGAATGATTATAACATCTTGGAAATGAATGATTATAACATGTCAGAAGTGAATGAGTATAACATGTCAGAAATGAATGATTATAACATGTTGGAAATGAATGATTAAAACATGTCAGAAATGAATGATTATAACATGTTGGAAATAAATGAATATAACATCTTGGAAATGAATGATTATAACATGTCAGAAATGAATGATTATAACATCTTGGAAATAAATGATTATAACATGTTGGAAATAAATGATTATAACATCTTGGAAATGAATCATTATAACATGTCAGAAATGAATGATTATAACATCTTGGAAATAAATGATCATAACATCTTGGAAATAAATGATTATAACATCTTGAAAGTAATGATTATAACATCTTGGAAATGAATGATTATAACATGTCAGAAGTGAATGATTATAACATGTTGGAAATGAATGATTATAACATGTTGGAAATGAATGATTATAACATGTTGGAAATGAATGATTATAACATGTCAGAAATGAATGATTATAACATGTCAGAAGTGAATGATTATAACATGTTGGAAATGAATGATTATAACATGTTGGAAATGAATGATTATAACATGTTGGAAATAATTGATTATAACATCTTGGAAATGAATGATTATAACATGTTGGAAATAAATGATTATAACATGTTGGAAATAAATGATTATAACATCTCAGAAATGAATGATTATAACATCTTGGAAATAAATGATTATAACATCTTGGAAATGAATGATTATAACATCTTGGAAATAAATGATTATAACATCTTGGAAATGAATGATTATAACATCTTGGAAATAAATGATTATAACATCTTGGAAATGAATGATTATAACATCTTGTAAATAAATGATTATAACATTTTGGCAATGAATGATTATAACATCTTGAAAATAATGATTATAACATTTTGGAAATGAATGATTATAACATCTTGGAAATGAATGATTATAACATCTTGAAAATAATGATTATAACATCTTGGAAATGAATGATTATAACATGATGGAAATGAATGATTATAACATCTTGGAAATAAATGATTATAACGTCTTGGAAATGAATGATTATAACATGCTGGAAGTGAATGATTATAACATGATGAAAATGAATGATTATAAGTTGATGGAAATAAATGTGTATAACATCTTGGAAGTGAATGACTATAACATGTCAGAAATGAATGATTATAACATGTCAGAAGTGAATGATTATAACATGTTGGAAGTGAATGTTTATAACATATTGGAAAAAGTGAATGATTATAACATGTTGGAAGTGAATGATTATAACATGTCAGAAGTGAATGATTATAACATGTCAGAAGTGAATGATTATAACATGGTGGAAGTGAATAATTATAACATGTTGGAAGTAAATGATTATAACATGTATGAAGTGAATAATTATAACATGTTGGAAGTAAATGATTATAACATGTTGGAAGTAAATGATTATAACATGTTGGAAGTGAATGATTATAACATGATGGAAGTGAATACTGGAATGGTCTTCACATAGTATAATTAAAAAAACAAGGAAATGTATTATTTTGTCCTACACAATATTTCAATAAAGAAATGTATTATTTTTCCCTATACTATATTTCAATTTACAAGTTTTAAAGGTTTAAAACAAGGAAATGTATAATGTTTCCCTACACAATATTTTAATTTACAAGTTTTAAAAATGAAGGCTGTATTGCATGTATCATTGTAAAAATATAACAAGTAAAATCAGGCAATCTTAATTCTTACCTGATGGTAACATTTCTTGTTCCTCCATTTCAAATCCAGTTGTATTTTGATCATTCTCTTGAGAATCTAAAATATTGAAAAAATGTGTAAAGAAATTGTTTTAAGTTAATTACCTAACAAATAATCTTAATTTTAAAGCAAGTATATAAACTGTGGTATTAATTTCCTAATTAAATAATTGCCTAAAATGCAGGGACTAAAAGTGACTCATCCAGTGAGTAACTGAAATCAAATCATTATATGACCCGGAAGGTTACCATTCTGTTTCTTGTCCAGACTGTGTCATGAGTTTTCAGCATGTCCATTCATCACCAACATGTATATGTATTAGAACTGGACTGATGTTAACATACAACCTAGTTTTTTTCAGTTATTACCTGACATTGTCAACCTCATATTTGAATATGTTGTTGTTGTAAGGTTTAATGTAATTTTTCGACACATGATAGGCTAGACATGGTGGCCAGTATTAATGGTGGATGAAGAAACCAGGAAACCCCTTGTAAAGAGCCACCAGCCCATGAGAAATTACTGGCAAGCTTTTCCACATACCCATATTGACCAAATCTGAGAATCAAACCCACTCAGACAGAGACGAGATGGCAGTGATTCAAACAGAAAGACCACTCGGCAACTCGGGGCCCCAATATGTGAATATATAAGCTATATAATATTCTACTCGCTCACCTTATGTTCAGAATATAAATTTGTGCTCAAGCTTGAATCATTTACATCTTAAAAAAAACAAGATGCCTTTTCATCTGCTTCCCTACTGATTCTTCATCTGTCTATCTGCTAACCTGTTACTTTATTTGTCTGTTCTAAACCTTGTAAATGTTTGTAAAAAAATACTAATGGGGGGAGAATTTTTTTTTTTTAATAAGATGTATTTTCACCCCCTGATTTACATGGTTTCACTAAATGTATATAATATTTACTGAACATTAAAAACTTACTGAGTAATATTGCTCCATATTTGTTTAAAAAGTTACTATTAATACTGCACTAAACTAAACTATATCATTAATGCAACAAGAAATCAGAAGATTAAAAATTATATAAAAAAGCAGCAGTTATTGTTACTACAGGAAGGATTTATCAATCCCAGAAAAAAATATATCCACCACCACCAGTAGCATCACTTTATTTAAGTTTTGCAAATGGCTACTTTTCTCTGAGACTGGCATGCATTTGATACAGACTGATTCCTCAACTTCATCATCATCATCAGTCTCTTGACCTAGTGTGGTCATTGAGGCACTGTGCTGCTGAACATCTGACCAAATCTCTCCACTTGTCTCAATCATGTGCCAATGCCTGTGTCTCTGCAAAACATTTCCTGGTCCATTCTGTGATGTTGTCAGTCCACGTTTTTCTCTATTTACCTCTCTTTCTGCCATTCTGGACAATGCCCTGCAATACTGTTGTGGATAGACTGTTGGCTCTAGTGACATAGCCATACCATTTCAGCTTTCTCTTTTTGACAGTGGTGAGAAGGTCTTCATAATGGCCTACTTTGTGTCTGATGGTATTATGCACTTCTTCATTTGTGATGATTCTGTTGCATCTCATTTAAAGTGCCTGGATTCTTCATTTTAATTCTGCTGTCAGGGTCCAGGCCTCACATGAATACAAAATGATTGAGATGACTAGTTCTCTCAATAGTCTGATTTTAGTTTTCAGAAATATATTTGTCTCTCTAGATGGGTCTTAGCCTTGACATAGCTGCCATTGTTTGTGCTGCTCATGACAAAATTTATGCTATTGATCCCTCTTCAGTGATTATAGAATCAAGATATTTGAACTGGCCCATTGTTTCCATTCCTGTCCTCTGACTTTAATCTTGGTTTTGATTTCTTTTTGCCACTATTTGTCATCAGCTTTGTCTTCTTGGCATTTATCTCCATGTCAAATCTGGAAGATATTTAATCCAGGTTCTTCACTAAGGTAGCAAGCTTGTCTGCACTGCATGCCAGCCCATCAATGTTGTCTGCAAAGCATAGGTCGGTGATGTTAACACCCTCCAATGCTGACTGTCCCACAGTGGTTTTCCAGGGCTTCACTCATGATGCACTCTAAGTAGATGTTGGAAAGCGTGGGTGACAGGAGACAGCCTTGATGTACTCCAAATGTTGTCTTGAACCAGTCCCCCACAGAACCTTGAGCATAAACTGCACTGGTAGCCTTGGTGTACAGCTGCTTGATGGTGTTGGTCAGCTTTTGACCCATGTTGTACTTCTTCATTGTGGCCCACAATGCCTCATGCCACACTCTGTCAAAAGCCTTTTGAAATCTATAAACACATGATAGATGTCTTGTTGATGTGAGTACTTTTCACACAGAACACTAAGATTGAATATTTGTTCTGTTGTGCTTCTACAACTCCGGAACCCTGCCTGTTCTTCACCAATTATTTCTTCTGCTTGTGGGTTCAGTCTGTTCAAGATGATCTTCAGCATCACCTTACTAGTATGGCTGATCAAACTGATAGTTCTGTAATTTTGGCACAGCTAAACATTGCCATATTGCCTTGGTCACTGATTGATGGTATTGGTCAACTTCCTCAACTTACTTTCACTATATAAAATGCTTCATACTTGATCTGTAACACATTTAGTTTTATGTGGAGATACATCTGACCATGTTATAACCTTTGAATTTTGCAATATAAGATATCATTATGCTATCAAAAAGTCAAGATGATAAAGTACTGGATCAGTTTATAATTAGATCCCTTAACATTATTAACAGGAAACAAGAAGTCCAGGTAATCCTTTTATAATTCAACATTTCATTGATGATTAACCAGATCACTAAAAATGTCTTTTGTTGGAAAGCCCATATTGTAAGAAGTCTTTTGGTGAAAACATTGTATGAAACTATAAGAATGAGATTTTAAAGATGGCTGTCATGATGACCATACTTGATTTAGGATCAACCATCTAGAGAGTTGACATTATAAAAAATCTGTTAAAGATGGCTGTCAAGATGACTATACTGGATTTATGATCAACCTTCCAGAGAGTTGACATTATAAAATGTCTTTTAAAGATGGCTGTCATGACGACCATACTGTATTTAGGATCAATGATCCAGAGAGTTGACATTATAAAATGACTTTTAAAGATGGATGTCATGACGGCCATACTCTATTTAGGGTCAACCATCTAGAGAGTTGACATTATAAAGTCTTCAGTGAAAACCCGATGTCAATATGCATGTTAAAGACCAATACAATACATCCAAAGTAGACATATTAAACTATTAAACATTCTGACTTAATGACCAACGAATATATTCCAGGAGCAGGTTGGAGCAGTATTAGGTGAATTAAAGAATGTGATCTTAAGTTTCACAGTATCACATAACCCCTTCATGGATATAACCCTGAGAACAAAACAGTATCACATAAGCACATTCATGGACATAACCCTGAGGACAACACAGTATCATATAATGTCCATTCATGGATATAACCCTGAGGACCCCTGAGGACAATAGAGTATCACATAACCCCCTTGATGAATATAAACCTGAGATAAAATACAGCATCACATAAGCTCCTTAATGGATATAACCCTGAGGACAATATAGTATCACATAACCCCCTTCATGGACATCACCCTGAGGACAATACAGTATCACATATGCCCATTCTTGGATATAACCCTGAGAACAATACAGTATCACATAACCCCCTTCATGGATATAACTCTGAGGGCCCCTGCGGGTAATACAGTATCATATAATGTCCATTCATGAATATAACCCTGAGGACAATACAGTATCACATAACCCCCTTCATGGATATAACCCTGAGGACAAAACAGTATCACATAAGTCCATTGACATATCTGCCAAAATGAGGACATCTGAATAAGTCATGAATATACAGACTGATATGTAAGTAAATTCCAGAATCACAAAACTGAAGTAACAGTAACCTGTTTGAGATGTGTTATTTTTTTAAATACATTCTAATATTATTCATTTTTGAATGAGGTTAATTTACTCTTTTTGAAATACATTCTCATATTAATTTTTAAATGAGGTTAATTTCATTTTTTGAAATACATTCTAATATTATCAATTTTTAAATGAGATTAATTTAGGGGTATTGACAGATGTGTGTGCTGATGGACATACATGGATACCAATATGATCATACACAAGTTCATGTTATGTTGGGCTGGACAAGAAATCTTAAGATAACATGAAAAAAAATAACATTTGCCTATCTATGATTTCTTACCTCCATTCTGCATAAGAATATTGTCTTTTCTTCGTCTATAGTAGATACATAGAACTACTACCACTACTACTACAAGGAAGGCACAACCAAAGGATACAGGAATTATCCTGAAGAAAAAAAAAGAATCTATTTGCTATTATCAAACATGCAAAACAAGGCACACAGCATAGGTAAAAATTCATGCCACTGACCCTGAGCTTATTTTAAATCTAATTTAAATCCAAGAGGGTGGGGAAAAATAGAACAATGAGGTCAATCAAGGACATGAAAACAAACAGAGAGATATATTATGGGCAACAAATGGATGCCACAGTGATTGTTGTGTTGGAAAAGCAAAATCTCTTAAGCTGTGACAAAAAAACATTAGTAGTGAAATGAAACATTATGGATTTATATGTAGCCAACAACACACAATATTCATTCATCAAATTCTGTATTGGAAAACACCTGAATAGCATATTCTATACAGTCAAAACTAAAATGATTGACAAAACGTGGACATGACACCTTGAGATAAACACAATAACAAGTGACTTCATTAACAAGTGACTTCATTAACAAGAAGCCAATGGAATCCTGATGTTGCTTCTCTGACAATTTACTTCATTGACAATGTCATGAGCTATTATTTTTTCTATTCCAAGAAACTGGTGTAGAGACATTAACATATATCATTGTTCCCATTCATATCTCTCTCTCTCTCTCTCATATATATACAAGGATGGTCATCATATACTGTGGTATTTTAAGTATCAAATGTACAAGCCTATCAAAATGTGATCCATGATAATAGTCCATGTTTTACAAGACACATGCTTTATTGAGAGACACTTTATACTGAGAGACACTTTATAGTGAGAAACACTTTATAGTGAGATACACTGTAGTGAGACACTTTATAGTGAGATACTTTGTAATGACAGACACTTTACAGTGAGATACTTTATAATGAGAAATACAATATAGTGAGATACTTTCAAGTGAGTGACATTTTATACTGAGAGATACTTTATACTGAGATGCACTTTCTAGTGAAAGACACTTTAGTGAGAGACACTTTATAGTGAGATACATTTTTAATGAGATACTTTATATTGAGAGATACTTTATAGTGAGTGACACTTTCTAGTGAAAGACTTTATAGTGAGATACATTTTTTAATGAGAGATACCTTATAGTGAGATACCTTATAGTGAGATACACTTTCTAATGAGAGACACTTTATAGTGATACATTTTTAATGAGATACTTTATACTGAGAGATACTTTATAGTGAGAAACATGTTTAGTGAGAGATGTTTAGTGAGAGACACCTTATAGTGAGAAACACTTTATAGCGAGAGATATTCTATACTGACAGACACTTTATAGTGAAAGGCACTTCATAGTGAGAGACACTTTATAGTGAGTGACCACTTTATATACAATATCAGTCTACTTACTTTATGGCCTATACACAATCTACCTCCAGTGAAGTAGTAGGCAGTAAAAGCATGTTAGTTTTGTTTATTTTATCTGAAAGAAATAATCAACATTATAAATTAAGACGTCTTTCGGCACTGGGTTTTTAAGATATTACGTACCAACATATGTTGTAAATTCAGTATGAATACATGAGTAACATTGCAAAGTAGAACCTCATCAGAATCCTGTATGCAGTGGATACAAGAGGAAGACAAGAGATTCAGTCCAGGCATAGTTAATGCAGTCTTGCTCTTGAAAAAATACCAAGAAGCTCGACTTACTTTTTCACCTGACCTTTTCAACACCTTGGTGTTAGTCACCAATAGATTAGAATTCAGTCTAGAAGATTAATTACTGATCATTGGTTATTGTATTCCAATGAAACATGAAATAATAATCCTTTAGGAGACACTTTTTAATAAGAAGCTGATTGAAGCAGATTGGTAAGCTGTTTTTTTTATTACCATTTATTTTGTTTGTCAGTTCCATCTTCTGTAGTATCAAACTTATTAATAATCTTGGTTGAGTCTGAAAATGAAACAAATTATGTTTTGTATATAGTCATATTTTGAAAGGAGATAGAATCCATTTTATATGCATCACTCACATTCACCATAACCACACTGATATTGACGGTATTGATGTATTTACAATAGCATGGATCCAAAACTCACCAAAACTGTACTGATATTGATGGTATTGATGGCTTTATTTTGGTTGATGGTATTGATGTCTTTATACTGGATCCAAAACTCACAAAAACCAACACTGTACCAGATCTCATCACACTCCCTCATTAAGTGTAACCTAATTTTACACTATGTATATGGTAGCCATTCATTTCAATTTTGAGAATATGTATCACCACTGTAATATATTTTATTTCATTATTTATGTATCATCAATGTGATATTTTTTTTTCATTATTCATTTCAATTTTGAGAATATGTATCATCACTGTGGTATATTTTATTTCATTATTCATTTCAATTTTGAGAATATGTATCACCACTGTGGTATATTTTATTTCATTATACATTTCAATTTTGAGAATATATATCATCACTGTGGTATATTTTATTTCGTTATTCATTTCAATTTTGAGAATATGTATCATCACTGTGGTATATTTTATTTCATTATACATTTCAATTTTGAGAATATATATCATCACTGTGGTATATTTTATTTCATTATTCATTTCAATTTTGAGAATATGTATCATCACTGTGATATATTTTATTTCGTTATTCATTTCAATTTTGAGAATATGTATCATCACTGTGGTACATTTTATTTCATTATTCATTTCAATTTTGAGAATATGTATCATCACTGTGATATATTTTATTTCGTTATTCATTTCAATTTTGAGAATATGTATCATCACTGTGGTACATTTTATTTCATTATTCATTTCAATTTTGAGAATATGTATCATCACTGTGATATATTTTATTTCGTTATTCATTTCAATTTTGAGAATATATATCATCACTGTGGTATATTTTATTTCATTATTCATTTCAATTTTGAGAATATGTATCATCACTGTGGTATATTTTATTTCATTATTCATTTCAATTTTGAGAATATGTATCATCACTGTGATATATTTTATTTCATTATTTATGTATCATCAATGTGATATTTTTTTTTCATTATTCATTTCAATTTTGAGAATATGTATCATCACTGTGGTATATTTTATTTCATTATTCATTTCAATTTTGAGAATATGTATCACCACTGTGGTATATTTTATTTCATTATACATTTCAATTTTGAGAATATATATCATCACTGTGGTATATTTTATTTCGTTATTCATTTCAATTTTGAGAATATGTATCATCACTGTGGTATATTTTATTTCATTATACATTTCAATTTTGAGAATATATATCATCACTGTGGTATATTTTATTTCATTATTCATTTCAATTTTGAGAATATGTATCATCACTGTGGTACAATTTATTTCATTATACATTTCAATTTTGAGAATATGTATCATCACTGTGATATATTTTATTTCGTTATTCATTTCAATTTTGAGAATATATATCATCACTGTGGTATATTTTATTTCATTATTCATTTCAATTTTGAGAATATGTACATCACTGTGGTATATTTTATTTCATTATTCATTTCAATTTTGAGAATATGTATCATCACTGTGATATATTTTATTTCATTATTCATTTCAATTTTGAGAATATATATCATCACTGTGGTATATTTTATTTCATTATTCATTTCAATTTTGAGAATATATATCATCACTGTGATATATTTTATTTCGTTATTCATTTCAATTTTGAGAATATGTATCATCACTGTGGTATATTTTATTTCATTATTCATTTCGATTTTGAGAATATGTATCATCAGTGTGATATATTTTATTTCATTATTTATATATCATCACTGTGGTATATTTTATTTCATTATTCATTTCAATTTTGAGAATATATATCATCACTGTGATATATTTTATTTCGTTATTCATTTCGATTTTGAGAATATGTATCATCACTGTGGTATATTTTATTTCATTATTCATTTCGATTTTGAGAATATGTATCATCAGTGTGATATATTTTATTTCATTTTTTATATATCATCACTGTGGTATATTTTATTTCATTATTCATTTCGATTTTGAGAATATATATCATCAGTGTGATATATTTTATTTCATTATTTATATATCATCACTGTGATATATTTTATTTCATTATTTATATATCATCACTGTGATATATTTTATTTCGTTATTCATTTCAATTTTGAGAATATGTATCATCACTGTGGTATATTTTATTTCATTATTCATTTCGATTTTGAGAATATATATCATCAGTGTGATATATTTTATTTCATTATTTATATATCATCACTGTGATACATTTTATTTCATTATTCATTTCAATTTTGAGAATATGTATCATCACTGTGATATATTTTATTTCATTATTCATTTCAATTTTGAGAATATGTATCATCACTGTGGTATATTTTATTTCATTATTCATTTCAATTTTGAGAATATGTATCATCACTGTGGTATATTTTATTTCATTATTCATTTCAATTTTGAGAATATGTATCATCACTGTGGTATATTTTATTTCATTATTCATTTCAATTTTGAGAATATGTATCATCACTGTGGTATATTTTATTTCATTATTCATTTCAATTTTGAGAATATGTATCATCACTGTGGTATATTTTATTTCATTATTCATTTCAATTTTGAGAATATGTATCATCACTGTGGTATATTTTATTTCATTATTCATTTCAATTTTGAGAATATGTATCATCACTGTGGTATATTTTATTTCATTATTCATTTCATTTTGAGAATATGTATCATCACTGTGGTATATTTTATTTTTTTTATTCATTTCAATTTTGAGAATATGTATCATCACTGTGGTATATTTTATTTCATTATACATTTCAATTTTGAGAATATGTTTCATCACTGTGGTATATTTTATTTCATTATACATTTCAATTTTGAGAATATGTTTCATCACTGTGATATATTTTATTTCATTATTCATTTCAATTTTGAGAATATGTTTCATCACTGTGGTATATTTTATTTCATTCAGCAGCATTTGAGTACCTTGAAGGTCTGATGCTCAACTCAAACGAATGTCTAAGAAATGATGATAAGAAAAATGTTGGAATAGCTCTTCATTTAAAGAGGTAGCTAAATGAGTTGTTTAAAATATGGTAGGTTACATTAGTACAATTACAATAAAAACAAAAAACTACATATAATGATAAATGTCTTAGTGAAAATCCCATATCAATACAAGTATAGAAATGTCTTAGTGAAAGTCACATATCAATACAAGTATTTAATGCAATGTTTACTACAGACAAGCTGTTTTACAATATTTAATGTAATGTCTACTACAGACAAGCTGTTTTAGAAGATTTAATGTAATGTCTACTACAGACAAGTTGTTTTATAACATGTAATGTAATGTCTAGTACAGACAAGCTGTTTTACAATATGTAATGTAATGTCTACTACAGACAAATTATTTTACAATATGTAATTAAACGTCTACTACAGACAAGATGTTTTAAAATCTTTAATGTAATGTCTACTACAGACATTCTGTTTTTCAATCTGTAATGTAATGTCTACTACAGACAAGCTGTTTTTCAATCTGTAATGTAATGTCTACTACAGACAAGCTGTTTTACAATATGTAATATAATGTCTAGTACAGACAAGGTGTTTTACAATATATAATGTAATGTCTACTACAGACAAGCTGTTTTACAATATGTAATGTAATGTCTAGTACAGACAAGGTGTTTTACAATATGTAATGTAATGTCTAGTACATACAAGATGTTTTGCAATATGTAATGCAATGTCTACTACAGACAAGCTGTTTTACAATATATAATGTAATGTCTAGTACATACAAGGTGTTTTACAAAATGTAATGCAATGTCTAGTACATGCAAGATGTTTTACAATATGTAATGTAATGTCTAGTACATGCAAGATGTTTTACAATATATAATGTAATGTCTAATACAGACAAGGTGTTTTACAATATGTAAAATAATGTCTACTACAGACAAGCTATTTTATAATATTTAATGCAACTATGTATAAAATCTGCAAAACTAAAACTGATATGGATAACAGTCTTGTAATTGAGGTTTAGATGATGTTAGTGGAGAGTTTAATTCCAGCAAATATACTTCTGATATACAGGTAAGGACAGTGAAACATTTTTGTACAGTACAACCTATTAATATGCTAAATCTTTTAACAAAATTCTGTTATCTTCATTGCAACCTACTTTGAATTATTTTGTCAAAGACCAGCAGAAAATGAGAAAATCTCTGCAGCATGACATTGCATAGAGAATCATTACACCAAGGGTCTAGTGTAGAACACATAATTGGAGCATGACATCACATAGAGAATCATTACACCAAGGGTCTAGTTTAGAACACATAATTGCAGCATGACATCACATAGAGAATCATTACACCAAGGGTCTAGTGTAGAACACATAATTGCAGCATGACATCACATAGAGAATCATTACACCAAGGGTCTAGTGTAGAACACATAATTGTAGCATGACATCACATAGAGACTCATTAAACCAAGGGTCTAGTGTGGAAAACATAATTGTAGCATGATATCACATAGAGAATCATTACACCAAGGGTCTAGTGTGGAAAACATAATTGTAGCATGACATCAGATAGAGAATCATTACACCAAGGGTCTAGTGTAGAAAACATAATTGCAGCATGACATCAGACAGAGAATCATTACACCAAGGGTCTAGTGTAGAACATAATTGCAGCATGACATCACATAGAGAATCATTACACCAAGGGTCTAGTGTAGAACACACAATTGCAGCATGACATCACATAGAGAATCATTACACCAAGGGTCTAGTGTGGAACACATAATTGCAGCATGACATCACATAGAGACTCATTACACCAAGGGTCTAGTGTAGAACATAATTGCAGCATGACATCAGATAGAGAATCATTACACCAAGGGTCAAGTGTAGAACACACAATTGCAGTATGACATCAGATAGAGAATCATTACACCAAGGGTCTAGTGTGGAACACATAATTGCAGCATGACATCACATAGAGAATCATTACACCAAGGGTCTAGTGTAGACCATATAATTGTAGCATGACATCAGATAGAGAATCATTACACCAAGGGTCTAGTGTGGAAAACATAATTGTAGCATGATATCACATAGAGAATCATTACACCAAGGGTCTAGTGTGGAAAACATAATTGTAGAATGTTATCACATAGAGAATCATTACTCAAAGGGTCTAGTGTAGAAAACATAATTGCAGCAAGACATCAGATAGAGAATCATTACACCAAGGGTCTAGTGCAGAACACATAATTGCAGCATGACATCACATAGAGAATCATTACACCAAGGGTCTAGTGTAGAACACATAATTGCAGCATGACATCAGATAGAGAATCATTACATCAAGGGTCTAGTGTAGAACACATAACTGTAGCATGACATCACATAGAGAATCATCACGCCAAGGATCTAGTGTGCAAAAGATAATTGTAGCATGACATCAGATAGAGAATCATTACACCCAGGGTCCATTGTGGAAAACATAATTTTAGCATAACATCAAATAGTGAATGATTACACCAAGGGTCTAGTTTAGAACACATAATTGTAGCTTGACATCAGATAGAGAATCATTACACCAAGGGTCTAGTGTAGAACACATAATTATAGCATGATATCACATAGAGAATTATTACACCAAAGGACTAGTGTGGAACGCATAATTGAAGCATGACATCAGATAGAGAATCATTACACCAAGGGTCTAGTGTAGAACACATAATTCAAGCATGACATCAGATATAGAATCAATACACCAAGGGTCTAGTGTAGAACACATTATTGAAGCATGACATCAGATAGAGAATCATTACACCAAGGGTCTAGTGTGGAACACATAATTGCAGCATGACATCACATAGAGACTCATTACACCAAGGGTCTAGTGTAGAACATAATTGCAGCATGACATCAGATAGAGAATCATTACACCAAGGGTCAAGTGTAGAACACACAATTGCAGCATGACATCAGATAGAGAATCATTACACCAAGGGTCTAGTGTGGAACACATAATTGCAGCATGACATCACATAGAGAATCATTACACCAAGGGTCTAGTGTAGACCATATAATTGTAGCATGACATCAGATAGAGAATCATTACACCAAGGGTCTAGTGTGGAAAACATAATTGTAGCATGATATCACATAGAGAATCATTACACCAAGGGTCTAGTGTGGAAAACATAATTGTAGAATGTTATCACATAGAGAATCATTACTCAAAGGGTCTAGTGTAGAAAACATAATTGCAGCAAGACATCAGATAGAGAATCATTACACCAAGGGTCTAGTGCAGAACACATAATTGCAGCATGACATCACATAGAGAATCATTACACCAAGGGTCTAGTGTAGAACACATAATTGCAGCATGACATCAGATAGAGAATCATTACATCAAGGGTCTAGTGTAGAACACATAACTGTAGCATGACATCACATAGAGAATCATCACGCCAAGGATCTAGTGTGCAAAAGATAATTGTAGCATGACATCAGATAGAGAATCATTACACCCAGGGTCCATTGTGGAAAACATAATTTTAGCATAACATCAAATAGTGAATGATTACACCAAGGGTCTAGTTTAGAACACATAATTGTAGCTTGACATCAGATAGAGAATCATTACACCAAGGGTCTAGTGTAGAACACATAATTATAGCATGACATCACATAGAGAATCATTACACCAAGGGTCTAGTGTGGAACGCATAATTGAAGCATGACATCAGATAGAGAATCATTACACCAAGGGTCTAGTGTAGAACACATAATTCAAGCATGACATCAGATATAGAATCAATACACCAAGGGTCTAGTGTAGAACACATTATTGAAGCATGACATCAGATAGAGAATCATTACACCAAGGGTCTAGTTTAGAACACATAATTGCAGCATGATATCACATAGAAAATCATTACACCAAGGGTCTAGTGTGGAAAACATAATTGTAGCATGACATCATATAGGGAATCATTACACCAAGGGTCTAGTTTAGAACACATAATTGCAGCATGACATCACATAGAGAATCATTACACCAAGGGTATAGTGTAGAACACATAATTGTAGCATGATATCACATAGAGACTCATTACACCAAGGGCCTAGTGTATAAAACATAATTGCAGCATGATATCACATAGAGAATCATTACACCAAGGGTCTAGTGTAGAACACATAATTGAAGCATGACATCAGATATAGAATCATTACACCAAGGGTCTAGTGTAGAACACATAATTGAAGCATGACATCAGATAGAGAATCATTACACCAAGGGAACAGTGTGAAAAACATAATTGTAGCATGATATCACATAGAGAATCATTACACCAAGGGTCTACTGTGGAACAGATAATTGTAGCATGATATCACATAGAGACTCATTACACCAAGTGTCTAGTGTAGAACACATAATTGCAGCATGGCATCAGATAGAGAAACATTACACCAAGGGTCTAGTTTAGAACACATAATTGTAGCATGACATCAGATAGAGAATCATTACATAAAGGGTCTAGTGTGGAAAACATAATTGCAGCATGACTTTGCATAGAGAATCATTACACCAAGGGTCTAGTGTAGAACACATAATTGTAGCATGACATCACATAGAGAATCATTACGCCAAGTATCTAGTGTGGAAAACATAATTGTAACATGACATCAGATAGAGAATCATTACACCAAGGGTCCAGTCTGGAAAACATAATTGTAGCATCACATCAGAGAGGGAATCATTACACCAAGGGTCTAGTTTAGAACACATAATTGCAGCATGACATCACATAGAGAATCATTACACCAAGGGTCTAGTGTAGAACACATAATTGTAGCATGATATCACATAGAGAGTCATTACAGCAAGGGCCTAGTGCAGAATGCATAATTGATGTCAGATAGAGAATCATTACACCAAGGGTCTAGTGTAGAACACATAATTGTAGCATGACATCACATAGAGAATCATTAAACCAAAGGCCTAGTGTAGAACACATAATTGAAGAATGACATCAGATAGAGAATCATTACACCAAGGGTCCAGTGTAGAAAACATAATTGTAGCATGACATCAGATAGGGAATCATTACACCAAGGGTCTAGTTTAGAACACATAATTGCAGCATGACATCTCATAGAGACTCATTACACCTAGGGTCTAGTGTAGAACGCATAATTGAAGCATGACATCACATAGAGAAAAATTACACCAAGGGTCTAGTGTAGAGCACATAATTGTAGCATGATATCACATAGAGACTCATTACAACAAGGGCCTAGTGTAAAACACATCATTGAAGCATGAAATCAGATAGAGAATCATTACATCAAGGGTCCAGTGTGGAAAACATAATTGTAGAATGACATCAGATAGGGAATCATTACACCAAAGGTCAAATTTAGAACACATAATTGCAGCATGACAGCACATAGAGACTAATTACACCAAGGGAATAGTGTAGAACACATAACTGCAGCATGACATCAGATAGAGAATCATTACACCAAGTGTCAAGTGTGGAACACATAATTGTAGCATGACATCAGATAGAGAATCATTACATCAAGGGTCTAGTGTGGAAAACATAATTGCAGCATGACATTGCATAGAGAATCATTACGCCAAGGATCTAGTGAGGAAAACATAATTGTAAGATGACATCAGATAGAGAATCATTACACCAAGGGTCCAGTCTGGAAAACATAATTGTGGTATGACATCAGATAGGGAATCATTACACCAAGGGTCTAGTTTAGAACACATCATTGCAGCATGACATCACATAGAGAATCATTACACCAAGGGTCTAGTGTAGAACACATAATTGTAGCATGATATCACATAGAGACTCATTACACCAAGGGCCTAGACTGTAGAACGCATAATTGATGTCAGATAGAGAATCATTACACCAAGGGTCTAGTGTAGAACACATAATTGTAGCATGACATCAGATAGAGAATCATTACACCAAGGGTCAAGTGTGGAAAACATAATTGCAGCATGACATTGCATAGAGAATCATTACACAAAGGATCTAGTGGTCTAGTGTAGAACACATAATTTTAGCATGACATCAAATAGTGAATCATTACACCAAGGGTCTAGTTTAGGACACATAATTGCAGCATGACATCATATAGAGAATAATTACACCAAGGGTATAGTGTAGAACACATAATGGTAGCATGATATCACATAGAGACTCATTACACCAAGGGCCTAGTATAGAACACATAATTGCAGCATGACATCAGATAGAGAATCATTACACCAAGGGTCTAGTGTAGAATGCATAATTGAAGCATGACATCAGATAGAGAATCATTACACCATGGGTCTAGTGTAGAACACATAATTGAAGCATGACATCACATAGAGAATCATTACACCAAGGGCCTAGTGTAGAACACATAATTGTAGCATGATATCACATAGAGATTCATTACACCAAGGGTCTAGTGTAGAACACATAATTGCAGCATGACATCACATTGAGAATCATTACACCAAGGGTCTAGTGTGGAACACATAATTGTAGCATGATATCACATAGAGACTCATTAAATCAAGGGTCCAGTGTAGAACAGATAATTGCAGCATGACATCACGTAGAGAATCATTACACCAAGGGTCTAGTGGAGAATGCATAATTGAAGGATGACATCAGATATAGAATCATTACACCAACGGTCTAGTGTAGAACAC
This sequence comes from Unio pictorum, assembly GCA_030141615.1. Lineage (NCBI taxonomy): Eukaryota > Metazoa > Mollusca > Bivalvia > Unionida > Unionidae > Unio > Unio pictorum. The sequence continues at coordinate 4,708,208 of JARLTB010000018.1, read as the reverse complement.
ATAATTGAAGCATGACATCAGATAATGAATCATTACACCAAGTGTCCAGTTTAGAAAACATAATTGTAGCAAGATATCACATAGAGACTCATTACACCAAGGACCTAGTGTAGAACAGATAACTGTAGCATGATATCACACAGAGACTCATTACACCAAGGGTCCAGTGTAGAAAACATAATTGTAGCAAGATATCACATAGAGAATCATTACACCAAGGGTCTAGTGTAGAACATGTAATTGTAGCATGATATCACATAGAGACTCATTACACCAAGGGCCTAGTGTAGAACGCATAATTGATGTCAGATAGAGAATCATTACACCAAGGGTCTAGTGTAGAACACATAATTGTAGCATGACATCACATAGAGAATCATTAAACCAAAGGGTTAGTGTTGAACACATAATTGAAGCAAGACATCAGATAGAGAATCATTACACCAAGGGTCCAGTGTAGAAAACATAATTGTAGCATGAAATCAGATAGGGAATCATTACACCAAGGGTCTAGTTTAGAACACATAATTGCAGCATGACATCACTTTGAGAATCATTACACCAAGGTTCTAGTGTAGAACACATAATTGTAGCATGATATCACATAGAGACTCATTACACCAATGCCTAGTGTAGAACACATAATTGCAGCCTGACATCACATAGAGTATCATTACACCAAGGGTCTAGTGTAGAACGCATAATTGAAGCATGACATCACATAGAGAAAAATTACACCAAGGGTCTAGTGTAGAGCACATAATTGTAGCATGATATCACATAGAGACTCAATACAACAAGGGCCTAGTGTAGAACACATAATTGAAGCATGACATCAGATAGAGAATCATTACATCAAGGGTCCAGTGTGGAAAACATAATAGTAGCATGACATCAGATAGGGAATCATTAAACCAAGGGTCTAGTTTAGAACACATAATTGCAGCATGACATCACTTAGAGCATTATTACACCAAGGGTATAGTGTAGAACACATAATTGTAGCATGATATCACATAGGGACTCATTACACCAAGGGCCTATTGTAGAACACATAGTTGCAGCATGACATCAGATAGAGAATCATTACACCAAGGGTCTAGTGTAGAATGCATAATTGAAGCATGACATCAGATATACAATCATTAAACCATGGGTCTACTGTAGAACACATAATTGCAGCATGACATCACATAGAGAATCATTACACCAAGGGTCTAGTGTGGAACACATAATTTTAGCATGATATCACATAGAGACTCATTACACCAAGGGTCTAGTGTAGAACACATAATTGCAGCATGACATCAGATAGAGAATCATTACACCAAGGGTCAAGTGTGGAAAACATAATTGTAGCATGACATCAGATAGAGAATCATTACATCAAGGGCCTAGTGTGGAAAACATAAATTGCAGCATGACATTGCATAGAGAATCATTACACCAAGGGTCTAGTGTAGAACACATAATTGTAGCATGACATCACATAGAGAATCATTACGCTAAGGATCTAGTGTGGAAAACATAATTGTAACATGACATCAGATAGAGAATCATTACACCAAGGGTCCAGTCTGGAAAACATAATTGTAGCATGACATCAGATAGGGAATCATTACACCAAGGGTCTAGTTTAGAACACATAATTGCAGCATGACATCACATAGAGAATCATTACACCAAGGGTCTAGTGTAGAACACATAATTGTAGCATGATATCACATAGAGACTCATTACACCAAGGGTCTAGTGTAGAACGCATAATTGATGTCAGATAGAGAATCATTACACCAAGGGTCTAGTGTAGAACACATAATTGTAGCATGACATCACATAGAGAATCATTAAACCAAAGGCCTAGTGTAGAACACATAATTGAAGCATGACATCAGATAGAGAATCATTACACCAAGGGTCCTGTGGAGAAAAAATAATTGTAGCATGACATCAGATAGGGAATCATTAGACCAAGAGTCTAGTTTAGAACTTATAATTGTAGCATGATATCACATAGAGACTCATTACACAAAGGTTCTAGTGTAGAACACATAATTGCAGCATGACATCACATAGAGACTCATTACACCAAGGGTCTAGTGTAGAACGCATAATTGAAGCATGACATCACATAGAGAATAATAACACCAAGGGTCTAGTGTAGAGCACATAATTGTAGCATGATATCACATAGAGACTCATTACAACAAGGGCCTAGTGTAGAACACATAATTGAAGCATGAAATCAGATAGAGAATCATTACATCAAGGGTCCAGTGTGGAAAACATAATTGTAGCATGACATCAGATAGGGAATCATTACACCAAGGGTCTAGTTTAGAACACATAATTGCAGCATGACATCACATAGACAATCAATACACCAAGGGTCTAGTGAAGAACACAAAATTGTAGCATGAAATCACATAGAGACTCATTACACCAAGGGCCTAATGTACAATGCATAACTGAAGCATGACATCAGATAGAGAATCATTACACCAAGGGTCTATTGTAGAACACATAATTGTAGCATGACATCACATAGAGAATCATTACACCAAAGGCCTAGTGTAGAAAACATAATTGAAGCATGACATCAGATAGAGAATCATTACACCAAGGGTCCAGCAGTGTAGAAAACATAATTGTAGCATGACATCAGATAGGGAATCATTACACCATGGGTCTAGTTTAGAACACATAATTGCAGCATGACATCACATAGAGAATCATTACAACAAGGTTCTAGTGTAGAATACATAATTGTAGCATGATATCACATAGAGACTCATTACACCAAGGGTCTAGTGTAGAACACATAATTGCAGCATGACATCACATAGAGACTCATTACACCAAGGGTCTAGTGTAGAATGCATAATTGAAGCATGACATCATATAGAGAATAATTACACCAAGGATCTAGTGTGGAACACATAATTGTAGCATGATATCACATAGAGACTCATTACACCAAGGGCCTAGTGTAGAACACATAATTGCAGCATGACATCACATAGAGACTCATAACACCAAGTGTCTAGTGTAGAACGCATAATTGAAGCATGACATCACATAGAGAATAATTACACCAAGGGTCTAGTGTAGAGCACATAATTGTAGCATGATATCACATAGAGACTCATTACACCAAGGGTCTAGTGTAGAACGCATAATTGAAGCATGACATCAGATAGAGAATCATTACACCAAGGGTCTAGTGTGGAAAATATAATTGCAGCATGACATTGCATAGAGAAACATTACACCAAGGATCTAGTGGTCTAGTGTAGAACACATAATTGTAGCATGACATCACATAGAGAATCATTACAGAAAGGGCCTAGTGTAGAAAACATAATTGCAGCATGACATCAGATAGAGAATCATTACACCAAGGGTCTAGTGTAGAACATAATTGCAGCATGACATCACATAGAGAATCATTACACCAAGGGTCTAGTGCACAACACATAATTGCAGCATGACATCAGATAGAGAATCATTACACCAAGGATCTAGTGTGGAACACATAATTGCAGCATGACATCAGATAGAGAATTATTACATCAAGGTTCTAGTGTAGAACACATAATTGCAGCATGACATCAGATAGAGAATCATTACACCAAGGGTCTAGTGTGGAACACATAATTGCAGCATGACATCACATAGAGAATCATTACACCAAGGGTCTAGTGTAGAACACATAATTGTAGCATGACATCAGATAGAGAATCATTACACCAAGGGTCTAGAGTGGAAAACATAATTGTAGCATGATATCACATAGAGAATCATTACATCAAGGGTCTAGTGTGGAAAACATAAATGTAGCATGATATCACATAGGGAATCATTACCCCAAGGGTCTAGTGTAGAACACATAATTGTAGCATGACATCTAATATAGAATCATTACACCTAGGGTCTAGTGTGGAAAACATAATTGCAGAATGACATTGCATAGAGAATCATTACACAAAGGATCTAGTGGTCTAGTGTAGAACACATAATTTTAGCATGACATCAGATAGTGAATCATTACACCGAGGGTCTAGTTTAAGACACATAATTGCAGCATGACATCACATAGAGAATAATTACACCAAGGGACTAGTGTAGAACACATAATTGTAGCATGATATCACATAGAGACTCATTACACCAAGGGCCTAGTGTAGAACACATAATTGCAGCATGAAATCAGATAGAGAATCATTACACCAAGGGTCTAGTGTAGAATGCATAATTGAAGCGTGACATCAGATAGAGAATCATTACACCAAGGGTCTAGTGTAGAACACATAATTGCAGCATGACATCACATTGAGAATCATTACACCAAGGGTCTAGTGTGGAACACATAATTGTAGCATGATATCACATAGAGACCCATTACACCAAGGGTCCAGTGTAGAACAGATAATTGCAGCATGACATCACGAAGAGAATCATTACACCAAGGGTCTAGTGGAGAACGCATAATTGAAGGATGACATCAGATATAGAATCATTACACCAAGGGTCTAGTGTAGAACACATAATTGAAGCATGACATCAGATAATGAATCATTACACCAAGGGTCCAGTGTAGAAAACATAATTGTAGCAAGATATCACATAGAGACTCATTTTACCAAGGGCCTAGTGTAGAACAGATAATTGTAGCATGATATCACACAGAGACTCATTACACCAAGGGTCTAGTGTAGAACACATAATTGCAGCATGACATCACATAGAGAATCATTACACCAAGGGTCTAGTGTAGAACACATAATTACAGCATGACATCAAATAGAGAATCATTACACCAAGGGCCTAGTGTAGAAGACATAATTGCAGCATGACATCACATAGAGAATCATTACACCAAGGGTCTAGTTTAGAACACATAATTGCAGCATGACATCAGATAGAGAATCATTACATCAAGGGTCTAGTGTGGAAAACATAATTGAAGCATGATACTGCATAGAGAATCATTACACCAAGGGTCTAGTGTAGAACACATAATTGCAGCATGATATCACATAGAGAGTCATTACACCAAGGGATAGTGTAGAACGCATAATTGATGACAGATAGAGAATCATTACACCAAGGGTCTAGTGTAGAACACATAATTGTAGCATGACATCACATAGAGAATCATTAAACCAAAGGCCTAGTGTAGAACACATAATTGAAGCATGACATCAGATAGAGAATCATTACACCAAGGGTCCAGTGTAGAAAACATAATTGTAGCATGACATCAGATAGGGAATCATTACACCAAGGGTCTAGTTTAGAACACATAATTGCAGCATGACATCACTTTGAGAATCATTACACCAAGGTTCTAGTGTAGAACACATAATTGTAGCATGATATCACATAGAGACTCATTACACCAAGGGCCTAGTGTAGAACACATAATTGCAGCATGACATCACAAAGAGACTCATTACACCTAGGGTCTAGTGTAGAACGCATAATTGAAGCATGACATCACATAGAGAAAAATTACACCAAGGGTCTAGTGTAGAGCATATAATTGTAGCATGATATCACATAGAGACTCATTACAACAAGGGCCTAGTGAAGAACACATCATTGAAGCATGAAATCAGATAGAGAATCATTACATCAAGGGTCCAGTGTGGAAAACATAATTGTAGAATGACATCAGATAGGGAATCATTACACCAAAGGTCAAGTTTAGAACACATAATTGCAGCATGACAGCACATAGAGACTAATTACACCAAGGGAATAGTGTAGAACACATAATTGCAGCATGACATCAGATAGAGAATCATTACACCAAGTGTCAAGTGTGGAACACATAATTGTAGCATGACATCAGATAGAGAATCATTACATCAAGGGTCTAGTGTGGAAAACATAATTGCAGCATGACATTGCATAGAGAATCATTACACCAAGGGTCTAGTGTAGAACATATAATTGTAGCATGACATCACATAGAGAATCATTACGCCAAGGATCTAGTGTGGAAAACATAATTGTAAAATGACATCAGATAGAGAATCATTACACCAAGGGTCCAGTCTGGAAAACATAATTGTGGTATGACATCAGATAGGGAATCATTACACCAAGGGTCTAGTTTAGAACACATCATTGCAGCATGACATCACATAGAGAATCATTACACCAAGGGTCTAGTGTAGAACACATAATTGTAGCATGATATCACATAGAGACTCATTACACCAAGGGCCTAGACTGTAGAACGCATAATTGATGTCAGATAGAGAATCATTACACCAAGGGTCTAGTGTAGAACACATAATTGTAGCATGACATCAGATAGAGAATCATTACACCAAGGGTCAAGTGTGGAAAACATAATTGCAGCATGACATTGCATAGAGAATCATTACACAAAGGATCTAGTGGTCTAGTGTAGAACACATAATTTTAGCATGACATCAAATAGTGAATCATTACACCAAGGGTCTAGTTTAGGACACATAATTGCAGCATGACATCATATAGAGAATAATTACACCAAGGGTATAGTGTAGAACACATAATTGTAGCATGATATCACATAGAGACTCATTACACCAAGGGCCTAGTATAGAACACATAATTGCAGCATGACATCAGATAGAGAATCATAACACCAAGGGTCTAGTGTAGAATGCATAATTGAAGCATGACATCAGATAGAGAATCATTACACCAAGGGTCTAGTGTAGAACACATAATTGAAGCATCACATCACATAGAGAATCATTACACCAAGGGCCTAGTGTAGAACACATAATTGTAGTATGATATCACATAGAGATTCATTACACCAAGGGTCTAGTGTAGAACACATAATTGCAGCATGACATCACATTGAGAATCATTACACCAAGGGTCTAGTGTGGAACACATAATTGTAGCATGATATCACATAGAGACTCATTAAACCAAGGGTCCAGTGTAGAACAGATAATTCCAGCATGACATCATGTAGAGAATCATTACACCAAGGGTCTAGTGGAGAATGCATAATTGAAGGATGACATCAGATATAGAATCATTACACCAAGGGTCTAGTGTAGAACACATAATTGAAGCATGACATCAGATAATGAATCATTACACCAAGGGTCCAGTTTAGAAAACATAATTGTAGCAAGATATCACATAGAGACTCATTACACCAAGGACCTAGTGTAGAACAGATAACTGTAGCATGATATCACACAGAGACTCATTACACCAAGGGTCCAGTGTAGAAAACATAATTGTAGCAAGATATCACATAGAGAATCATTACACCAAGGGACTAGTGTAGAACGCATAATTGATGTCAGATAGAGAATCATTACACCAAGGGTCTAGTGTAGAACACATAATTGTAGCATGACATCACATAGAGAATCATTAAAAAAAAGGGTTAGTGTTGAACACATAATTGAAGCAAGACATCAGATAGAGAATCATTACACCAAGGGTCCAGTGTAGAAAACATAATTGTAGCATGACATCAGATAGGGAATCATTACACCAAGGGTCTAGTTTAGAACACATAATGGCAGCATGACATCACTTTGAGAATCATTACACCAAGGTTCTAGTGTAGAACACATAATTGTAGCATGATATCACATAGAGACTCATTACACCAATGCCTAGTGTAGAACATATAATTGCAGCCTGACATCACATAGAGTATCATTACACCAAGGGTCTAGTGTAGAACGCATAATTGAAGCATGACATCACACATAGAGAAAAATTACACCAAGGGTCTAGTGTAGAGCACATAATTGTAGCATGATATCACATAGAGACTCAATACAACAAGGGCCTAGTGTAGAACACATAATTGAAGCATGACATCAGATAGAGAATCATTACATCAAGGGTCCAGTGTGGAAAACATAATAGTAGCATGACATCAGATAGGGAATCATTAAACCAAGGGTCTAGTTTAGAACACATAATTGCAGCATGACATCACATAGAGCATTATTACACCAAGGGTCTAGTGTAGAACACATAATTGTAGCATGATATCACATAGGGACTCATTACACCAAGGGCCTAGTGTAGAACACATAGTTGCAGCATGACATCAGATAGAGAATCATTACACCAAGGGTCTAGTGTAGAATGCATAATTGAAGCATGACATCAGATATACAATCATTAAACCATGGGTCTAGTGTAGAACACATAATTGCAGCATGACATCACATAGAGAATCATTACACCAAGGGTCTAGTGTGGAACACATAATTTTAGCATGATATCACATAGAGACTCATTACACCAAGGGTCTAGTGTAGAACACATAATTGCAGCATGACATCAGATAGAGAATCATTACACCAAGGGTCAAGTGTGGAAAACATAATTGTAGCATGACATCAGATAGAGAATCATTACATCAAGGGCCTAGTGTGGAAAACATAATTGCAGCATGACATTGCATAGAGAATCATTACACCAAGGGTCTAGTGTAGAACACATAATTGTAGCATGACATCACATAGAGAATCATTACGCTAAGGATCTAGTGTGGAAAACATAATTGTAACATGACATCAGATAGAGAATCATTACACCAAGGGTCCAGTCTGGAAAACATAATTGTAGCATGACATCAGATAGGGAATCATTACACCAAGGGTCTAGTTTAGAACACATAATTCCAGCATGACATCACATAGAGAATCATTACACCAAGGGTCTAGTGTAGAACACATAATTGTAGCATGATATCACATAGAGACTCATTACAAAAAGGGTCTAGTGTAGAACACATAATTGTAGCATGACATCACATAGAGAATCATTAAACCAAAGGCCTAGTGTAGAACACATTATTGAAGCATGACATCAGATAGAGAATCATTACACCAAGGGTCCTGTGGAGAAAAAATAATTGTAGCATGACATCAGATAGGGAATCATTAGACCAAGAGTCTAGTTTAGAACTTATAATTGTAGCATGATATCACATAGAGACTCATTACAGAAAGGTTCTAGTGTAGAACACATAATTGCAGCATGACATCACATAGAGACTCATTACACCAAGGGTCTAGTGTAGAACGCATAATTGAAGCATGACATCACATAGAGAATAATAACACCAAGGGTCTAGTTTAGAACACATAATTGCAGCATGACATCACATAGAGAATCAATACACCAAGGGTCTAGTGAAGAACACAAAATTGTAGCATGAAATCACATAGAGACTCATTACACCAAGGGCCTAATGTACAACGCATAACTGAAGCATGACATCAGATAGAGAATCATTACACCAAGGGTCTATTGTAGAACACATAATTGTAGCATGACATCACATAGAGAATCATTACACAAAAGGCCTAGTGTAGAACACATAATTGAAGCATGACATCAGATAGAGAATCATTACACCAAGGGTCCAGTGTAGAAAACATAATTGTAGCATGACATCAGATAGGGAATCATTACACCATGGGTCTAGTTTAGAACACATAATTGCAGCATGACATCACATAGAGAATCATTACAACAAGGTTCTAGTGTAGAATACATAATTGTAGCATGATATCACATAGAGACTCATTACACCAAGGGTCTAGTGTAGAACACATAATTGAAGCATGACATCACATAGAGACTCATTACACCAAGGGTCTAGTGTAGAATACATAATTGAAGCATGACATCATATAGAGAATAATTACACCAAGGATCTAGTGTGGAACACATAATTGTAGCATGATATCACATAGAGACTCATTACACCAAGGGCCTAGTGTAGAACACATAATTGCAGCATGACATCACATAGAGACTCATAACACCAAGTGTCTAGTGTAAAACGCATAATTGAAGCATGACATCACATAGAGAATAATTACACCAAGGGTCTAGTGTAGAGCACATAATTGTAGCATGATATCACATAGAGACTCATTACACCAAGGGTCTAGTGTAGAACGCATAATTGAAGCATGACATCAGATAGAGAATCATTACACCAAGGGTCTAGTGTGGAAAATATAATTGCAGCATGACATTGCATAGAGAAACATTACACCAAGGATCTAGTGGTCTAGTGTAGAACACACAATTGTAGCATGACATCACATAGAGAATCATTACAGAAAGGGTCTAGTGTAGAAAACATAATTGCAGCATGACATCAGATAGAGAATCATTACACCAAGGGTCTAGTGTAGAACATAATTGCAGCATGACATCACATAGAGAATCATTACACCAAGGGTCTAGTGCACAACACATAATTGCAGCATGACATCAGATAGAGAATCATTACACCAAGGATCTAGTGTGGAACACATAATTGCAGCATGACATCAGATAGAGAATTATTACATCAAGGTTCTAGAGTAGAACACATAATTGCAGCATGACATCAGATAGAGAATCATTACACCAAGGGTCTAGTGTGGAACACATAATTGCAGCATGACATCACATAGAGAATCATTACACCAAGGGTCTAGTGTAGAACACATAATTGTAGCATGACATCAGATAGAGAATCATTACACCAAGGGTCTAGAGTGGAAAACATAATTGAAGCATGATATCACATAGAGAATCATTACATCAAGAGTCTAGTGTGGAAAACATAAATGTAGCATGATATCACATAGGGAATCATTACCCCAAGGGTCTAGTGTGGAAAACATAATTGCAGAATGACATTGCATAGAGAATCATTACACAAAGGATCTAGTGGTCTAGTGTAGAACACATAATTTTAGCATGACATCAGATAGTGAATCATTACACCGAGGGTCTAGTTTAAGACACATAATTGCAGCATGACATCACATAGAGAATAATTACACCAAGGGTCTAGTGTAGAACACATAATTGTAGCATGATATCACATAGAGACTCATTACACCAAGGGCCTAGTGTAGAACACATAATTGCAGCATGACATCAGATAGAGAATCATTACACCAATGGTCTAGTGTAGAATGCATAATTGAAGCGTGACATCAGATAGAGAATCATTACACCAAGGGTCTAGTGTAGAACACATAATTGAAGCATGACATCACATAGAGAATCATTACACCAAGGGCCTAGTGTAGAACACATCATTGTAGCATGATATCACATAGAGACTCATTACACCAAGGGTCTAGTGTAGAACACATAATTGCAGCATGACATCACATTGAGAATCATTACACCAAGGGTCTAGTGTGGAACACATAATTGTAGCATGATATCACATAGAGACCCATTACACCAAGGGTCCAGTGTAGAACAGATAATTGCAGCATGACATCACGAAGAAAATCATTACACCAAGGGTCTAGTGGAGAACGCATAATTGAAGGATGACATCAGATATAGAATCATTACACCAAGGGTCTAGTGTAGAACACATAATTGAAGCATGACATCAGATAATGAATCATTACACCAAGGGTCCAGTGTAGAAAACATAATTGTAGCAAGATATCACATAGAGACTCATTACACCAAGGGCCTAGTGTAGAACAGATAATTGTAGCATGATATCACACAGAGACTCATTACACCAAGGGTCTAGTGTAGAACACATAATTGCAGCATGACATCACATAGAGAATCATTACACCAAGGGTCTAGTGTAGAACACATAATTACAGCATGACATCAAATAGAGAATCATTACACCAAGGGCCTAGTGTAGAAGACATAATTGCAGCATGACATCACACAGAGAATCATTACACCAAGGGTCTAGTTTAGAACACATAATTGCAGCATGACATCAGATAGAGAATCATTACATCAAGGGTCTAGTGTGGAAAACATAATTGAAGCATGACATTGCATAGAGAATCATTACACCAAGGGTCTAGTGTAGAACTCATAATTGTAGCATGACATCACATAGAGAATCATTACGCCAAGGATCTAGTGTGGAAAACATAACTGTAGCATGACATCAGATAGAGAATCATTACACCAGGGTCCAGTGTGGAAAACATAATTGTAGCATGATATCACATAGAGACTCAATACAACAAGGGCCTAGTGTAGAACACATAATTGCAGCATGACATCAGATAGAGAATCATTACATCAAGGTTCCAGTGTGGAAAACATAATTGTAGCATGACATCAGATAGGGAATCATTACACCAAGGGTCTAGTTTATAACACATAATTGAAGCATGAAATCACATAGAGAATCATTACACCAAGGGTGTAGTGAAGAAAACATAATTGTAGCATGATATCACATAGGGACTCATTACACCAAGGGTCTAGTGTAGAACACATAATTGTAGCATGATATCACATAGGGACTCATTACACCAAGGGCCTAGTGTAGAACACATAGTTGCAGCATGACATCAGATAGAGAATCATTACACCAAGGGTCTAGTGTAGAATGCATAATTGAAGCATGACATCAGATATAGAATCATTACACCATGGGTCTAGTGTAGAACACATAATTGAAGCATGACATCACATAGAGAATCATTACACCAAGGGCCTAGTGTAGAACACATAATTGTAGCATGATATCACATAGAGACTCAATACACCAAGGGTCTAGTGTAGAACACATAATTGCAGCATGGCATCACATAGAGAATCATTACACCAAGGGTCTAGTGTGGAACACATAATTTTAGCATGATATCAGATAGAGACTCATTACACCAAGGGTCTAGTGTAGAACACATAATTGCAGCATGACATCAGATAGAGAATCATTACACCAAGGGTCAAGTGTGGAACACATAATTGTAGCATGACATCAGATAGAGAATCATTACACCAAGGGTCTAGTGTGGAAAACATAATTGCAGCATGATATCACATAGAGAATCATTACATCAAGGGTCTAGTGTGGAAAACATAATTGTAGCATGATATCACATAGGGAATCATTACCCCAAGGGCCTAGTGTAGAACACATAATTGTAGCATGACATCAGATAGAGAATCATTACACCAAGGGTCTAGTGTGGAAAACATAATTGCATCATGACATTGCATAGAGAATCATTACACAAAGGATCTAGTGGTCTAGTGTAGAACACATAATTTTAGCATGACATCAAATAGTGAATCATTACACCAAGGGTCTAGTTTAGGACACATAATTGCAGCATGACATCACAAAGAGAATAATTACACCAAGGGTATAGTGTAGAACACATAATTGTAGCATGATATCACATAGAGACTCATTACACCAAGGGCCTAGTGTAGAACACATAATTGCAGCATGACATCAGATAGAGAACCATTACACCAAGGGTCTAGTGTAGAATGCATAATTGAAGCATGACATCAGATAGAGAATCATTACACCAAGGGTCTAGTGTAGAACACATAACTGAAGCATGACATCACATAGAGAATCATTACACCAAGGGCCGAGTGTAGAACACATAATTGTAGCATGATATCACATAGAGAATCATTACACCAAGGGTCTAGTGTAGAACACATAATTGCAGCATGACATCACAATGAGAATCATTACAGCAAGGGTCTAGTGTGGAACACATAATTGTAGCATGATATCACATAGAGACTCATTACACCAAGGGTCCAGTGTAGAACAGATAATTGCAGCATGACATCATGTAGAGAATCATTACACCAAGGGTCTAGTGGAGAACGCATAATTGAAGGATGACATCAGATATAGAATCATTACACCAAGGGTCTAGTGTAGAACACATAATTGAAGCATGACATCAGATAATGAATCATTACACCAAGGGTCCAGTTTAGAAAACATAATTGTAGCAAGATATCACATAGAGAATCATTACACCAAGGGTCTAGTGTAGAACACATAATTGTAGCATGATATCACATAGAGACTCATTACACCAAGGGCCTAGTGTAGAACGCATAATTGATGTCAGATAGAGAATCATTACACCAAGGGTCTAGTGTAGAACACATAATTGTAATATGACATCACATAGAGAATCATTAAAACAAAGGGTTAGTGTTGAACACATAATTGAAGAATGACATCAGATAGAGAATCATTACACCAAGGGTCCAGTGTAGAAAAAATAATTGTAGCATGACATCAGATAGTGAATCATTACACCAAGGGTCTAGTTTAGAACACATAATTGCAGCATGACATCACTTTGAGAATCATTACACCAAGGTTCTAGTGTAGAACACATAATTGTAGCATGATATCACATAGAGACTCATTACACCAAGGGCCTAGTGTAGAACACATAATTGCAGCATGACATCACATAGAGTCTCATTACACCAAGGGTCTAGTGTAGAACGCATAATTGAAGCATGACATCACATAGAGAAAAATTACACCAAGGGTCTAGTGTAGAGCACATAATTGTAGCATGATATCACATAGAGACTCAATACAACAAGGGCCTAGTGTAGAACACATAATTGAAGCATGACATCAGATAGAAAATCATTACATCAAGGGTCCAGAGTGGAAAACATAATTGTAGCATGACATCAGATAGGGAATCATTACACCAAGGGTCTAGTTTAGAACACATAATTGCAGCATGACATAACATAGAGAATCATTACACCAAGGGTCTAGTGTAGAACACATAATTGTAGCATGATATCACATAGGGACTCATTACACCAAGGGCCTAGTGTAGAACACATAGTTGCAGCATGACATCAGATAGAGAATCATTACACCAAGGGTCTAGTGTAGAATGCATAATTGAAGCATGACATCAGATATAGAATCATTACACCATGGGTCTAGTGTAGAACACATAATTGAAGCATGACATCACATAGAGAATCATTACACCAAGGGCCTAGTGTAGAACACATAATTGTAGCATGATATCACATAGAGACTCATTACACCAAGGGTCTAGTGTAGAACACATAATTGCAGCATGACATCACATAGAGAATCATTACACCAAGGGTCTAGTGTAGAACACATAAATGCAGCATGACATCAGACAGAGAATCATTACACCAAGGGTCAAGTGTGGAACACATAATTGTAGCATGACATCAGATAGAGAATCATTACATCAAGGGTCTAGTGTGGAAAACATAATTGCAGCATGACATTGCATAGAGAATCATTACACCAAGGGTCTAGTGTAGAACACATAATTGTAGCATGATATCACATAGAGAATCATTACGCCAAGGATCTAGTGTGGAAAACATAATTGTAACATGACATCAGATTGAGAATTATTACAGCAAGGGTCCAGTCTGGAAAACATAATTGTAGCATGACATCAGATAGGGAATCATTACACCAAGGGTCTAGTTTAGAACACATAATTGCAGCATGACATCACATAGAGAATCATTACACCAAGGGTCTAGTGTAGAACACATAATTGTAGCATGATATCACATAGAGACTCATTACACCAAGGGTCTAGTGTAAAATGCATAATTGATGTCAGATAGAAAATCATTACACCAAGGGTCTAGTGTAGAACACATAATTGTAGCATGACATCACATAGAGAATCATTAAACCAAAGGCCTAGTGTAGAACACATTATTGAAGCATGACATCAGATAGAGAATCATTACACCAAGGGCCTAGTGTAGAACACATAATTGTAGCATGATATCACATAGAGACTCATTACACCAAGGGTCTAGTGTAGAACACATAATTGCAGCATGACATCACTTTGAGAATCATTACACCAAGGTTCTAGTGTAGAACACATAATTGCAGCATGACATCACATAGAGACTCATTACACCAAGGGTCTAGTGTAGAACGCATAATTGAAGCATGACATCACATAGACAATAATTACACCAAGGGTCTAGTGTAGAGCACATAATTGTAGCATGATATCACATAGAGACTCATTACAACAAGGGCCTAGTGTAGAACACATAATTGAAGCATGAAATCAGATAGAGAATCATTACATCAAGGGTCCAGTGTGGAAAACATAATTGTAGCATGACATCAGATAGGGAATCATTACACCAAGGGTCTAGTTTAGAACACATAATTGCAGCATGACATCACATAGAGAATCAATACACCAAGGGTGTAATGAAGAAAACATAATTGTAGCATGATATCACATAGAGACTCATTACACCAAGGGCCTAGTGTAGAACGCATAACTGAAGCATGACATCAGATAGAGAATCATTACACCAAAGGTCCAGTGTAGAAAACATAATTGTAGCATGACATCAGATAGGGAATCATTACACCATGGGTCTAGTTTAGAACACATAATTGCAGCATGACATCACATAGAGAATCATTACACCAAGGTTCTAGTGTAGAATACATAATTGTAGCATAATATCACATAGAGACTCATTACACCAAGTGTCTAGTGTAGAACACATAATTGCAGCATGACGTCACATAGAGACTCATTACACCAAGGGTCTAGTGTAGAATGCATAATTGCAGCATGACATCAGATAGAGAATCATTACACCAAGGGTCTAGTGTGCAACACATAATTGCAGCATGACATCACATAGAGAATCATTACACCAAGGGTCTAGTGTAGAACACATAATTGTAGCATGACATCAGATAGAGAATCATTACACCAAGGGTCTAGTGTGGAAAACATAATTGTAGCATGATATCACATAGAGAATCATTACATCAAGGGTCTAGTGTGGAAAACATAATTGTAGCATGATATCACATAGGGAATCATTACCCCAAGGGTCTAGTGTAGAACACATAATTGTAGCATGACATCAGATAGAGAATCATTACACCAAGGGTCTAGTGTGGAAAACATAATTGCAGCATGACATTGCATAGAGAATCATTACACAAAGGATCTAGTGGTCTAGTGTACAACACATAATTTTAGCATGACATCAGATAGTGAATCATTAAACCAAGGGTCTAGTTTAGGACACATAATTGCAGCATGACATCACATAGAGAATAATTACACCAAGGGTCTAGTGTAGAACACATAATTGTAGCATGATATCACATAGAGACGCATTACACCAAGGACCTAGTGTAGAACACATAATTGCAGCATGACATCAGATAGAGAATCATTACACCAAGGGTCTAGTGTAGAATGCATAATTGAAGCATGACATCAGATAGAGAATCATTACACCAAGGGTCTAGTGTAGAACACATAATTGAAGCATGACATCACATAGAGAATCATTACACCAAGGGCCTAGTGTTGAACACATAATTGTAGCATGATATCACATAGAGACTCATTACACCAAGGGTCTAGTGTAGAACACATAATTGCAGCCTTACATCACATTGAGAATCATTACACCAAGGGTCTAGTGTGGAACACATAATTGTAGCATGATATCACATAGAGACTCATTACACCAAGGGTCCAGTGCAGAACAGATAATTGCAGCATGACATCACGTAGAGAATCATTACACCAAGGGTCTAGTGGAGAACGCATAATTGAAGGATGACATCAGATATAGAATCATTACACCAAGGGTCTAGTGTAGAACACATAATTGAAGCATGACATCAGATAATGAATCATTACACCAAGGGTCCAGTGTAGAAAACATAATTGTAGCAAGATATCACATAGAGACTCATTACACCAAGGGCCTAGTGTAGAACAGATAATTGTAGCATGATATCACACAGAGACTCATTACACCAAGGGTCTAGTGTAGAACACATAATTGCAGCATGACATCACATAGAGAATCATTACACCAAGGGCCTAGTGTAGAACACATAAGTACAGCATGACATCAAATAGAGAATCATTACACCAAGGGCCTAGTGTAGAACACATAATTGCAGCATGACATCACATAGAGAATCATTACACCAAGGGTCTAGTTTAGAACATATAATTGCAGCATGACATCAGATAGAGAATCATTACATCAAGGGTCTAGTGTGGAAACCATAATTGCAGCATGACATTGCATAGAGAATCATTACACCAAGCGTCTAGTGTAGAACTCATAATTGTAGCATGACATCACATAGAGAATCATTACGCCAAGGATCTAGTGTGGAAAACATAACTGTAGCATGACATCAGATAGAGAATCATTACACCAGGGTCCAGTGTGGAAAACATAATTGTAGCATGACATCAGATAGGGAATCATAACACCAAGGGTCTAGTTTAGAACACATAATTGCAGCATGACATCACATAGAGAATCATTACACCAAGGGTCTAGTGTAGAACACATAATTGTAGCATGACATCACATAGAGACTCATTACACCAAGGGCCTAATGTAGAATGCATAATTGAAGCATGACATCAGATAGAGAATCATTACACCAAGGGTCTAGTGTAGAACACATAATTGAAGCATTACATCACATAGAGAATCATTACACCAAAGGCCTAGTATAGAACACATAATTGAAGCATGACATCAAATAGAGAATCATTACACCAAGGGTCCCGTGTAGAAAACATAATTGTAGCATGACATCAGATAGGGAATTATTACACCAAGGGTCTAGTTTAGAACACATAATTGCAGCATGACATCTCATAGAGACTCATTACACCAAGGGTCTAGTGTACAACGCATAATTAAAGCATGACATCACATAGAGAATAATTACACCAAGGGTCTAGTGTAGAACACATAATTGTAGCATGATATCACATAGAGACTCATTACACCAAGGGTCTAGTGTAGAACACATAATTGCAGCATGACATCAGATAGAGAATCATTACACCAAGGGTCTAGTTTAGAACACATAATTGTTGCATGACATCAGATAGAGAATCATTACATCAAGGGTCTACTGTGGAAAACATAATTGCAGCATGACATTGCATAGAGAATCATTACACCAAGGGTCTAGTGTAGAACACATAATTGTAGCAAGACACCACATAGAGAATCATTACGCCAAGGATCTGGTGTGGAAAACATAACTGTAGCATGACATCAGATAGGGAATCATTACACCAAGGGTCTAGTGTAGAACACATAATTGCAGCATGACATCACATAGAGAATCATTACACCAAGGGTCAAGTGTAGAACACATAATTGTAGCATGATATCACATAGAGACTCATTACACCAAGGGCCTAGTGTAGAACGCATAATTGAAGCATGACATCAGATAGAGAATCATTACACTAAGGGTCTAGTGTAGAACACATAATTGTAGCTTGACATCAAATAGAGAATCATTACACCAAAGGCCTAGTGTAGAACACATATTAATTGAAGCATGACATCAGATAGAGAATCATTACACCAAGGGTCCAGTGTAGAAAACATAATTGTAGCTTGACATCAGATAGGGAATCATTACACCAAGGGTCTAGTTTAGAATACATAATTGCAGCATGACTTCACATAGAGAATCATTACACCAAGGTTCTAGTGTAGAACATATAATTGTAGCATAATATCACATAGAGACTCATTACACCAAGGGCCTAGTATAGAACACATAATTGCAGCATGACATCACAGAGAGACTCATTACACGAAGGGTCTAGTGTAGAATGCATAATTGAAGCATGACATCACATAGAGAATAATTACACCAAGGGTCTAGTGTAGAACACATAATTGTAGCATGATATCACATAGAGACTCATTACACCAAGGGCCTAGTGTAGAACGCATAATTGAAGCATGACATCAGATAGAGAATCATTACACCAAGGGTCTAGTGTGGAAAACATAATTGTAGCATGACATCATATAGAGAATCATTACACCAAGGGTCTAGTGTGGAAAACATAATTGCAGCATGACATTGCATAGAGAATCATTACACAAAGGATCTAGTGGTCTAGTGTAGAACACATAATTGTAGCATGATATCACATAGAGACTCATTACACCAAGGGCCTAGTGTAGAACACATAATTGAAGCATGATATCACATAGAGACTCGTTACACCAAGGGCCTAGTGTAGAACACGTAATTGAAGCATGACATCAGATAGAGAATCATTACACCAAGGGTCTAGTGTTGAACACATAATTGTAGCATGACATCACATAGAGAATCATTACACCAAGGGTCTAGTGTGGAAAACATAATTGCAGCATGACATGGCAAAGAGAATCATTATACTAAGGATCTAGTGGTCTAGTGTAGAACACATAATTGTAGCATGATATCACATAGAGACTCATTACACCAAGGGCCTAGTGTAGAACACATAATTGAAGCATGATATCACATAGAGACTCATTACACCAAGGGCCTAGTGTAGAACACATAATTGAAGCATGACATCACATAGAGAATCATTACACTAAGGGTCTAGTGTGGAAAACATAATTGCAGCATGACATGGCAAAGAGAATCATTATACTAAGGATCTAGTGGTCTAGTGTAGAACACATAATTGTAGCATGATATCACATAGAGACTCATTACACCAAGGGCCTAGTGTAGAACACATAATTGAAGCATGATATCACATAGAGACTCATTACACCAAGGGTCTAGTGTAGAACACATAATTGCAGCATACTTTAGATATCTACAAAACAAAATGTATATCTCTATTTAATTAATTAAATGTCCCATTATTTAGATAATCTTCCTCTTCTTTTATAAGGAGAGTAGAATTTCAATCCTAAATTTAGAATTGACCTGTCATAACATTAGCAGCTACATTTCCATTTTTGTTTAATGGATTCAATTACTCACATATATCCGATATTGCAAGTCTACTTGTTAGTCAACTTGTAAGTCTACTTGCAAGTCTACTTGTTAGTCTATGTGAAAGTCTACTTTTAAGCCTACTTGTAAGCCTACTCCAACTGCATATACCCAGATTTTCTGTCACATTAATGCACTGACATATCTGGGTCTATGTAGTCTGTTAGTAATCAATAGAATAAACAAGACAGACCCTGATCTTTTCATGCATTAGGAAAATACAGATATGGGTCTAAGTTTCTTGTGGCTTGACTTGAAGTATAATCAAGTACAAATGGTAAAAAGAAAGCATGCTGCCTTCACACAATCTTATGCTTTAGAATTTATGATTAAACAGACTTGAGAAAATAAACAGATTTGAATTCTTGTAACAATCTGCACATACCAATCCATGATTCATTTGTCGGTGTTGGTACAGAAGACTCTAGGCTGATGGGTTTCACAGTGCTTGAGCTGCTGAAATAAAAATGTCAAACATGAAGTTAATTCTTGATGGGACATTATTGGTAAGCACTGAACAGTAATACATTACAATAACTATACATGTAATTACAAAATACATGTCATTACAATATGCATGTAATTACAATATGCATGTCATAACAATATACATGTAATTACACTATGGATGTCATAACAATATACATGTCATTACAATATACATGTCATTACAATATACATGTCATAACAATATACATGTTATTACAAAATTCATGTCATTACAATATTCATGTCATTACAAAATTCATGTAATTACAATATACATGTCATTACAATATTCATGTAATTACAATATACATGTCATTACAATATTCATGTAATTACAATATTCATGTCATAATAATATACATGTAATTACAATATACATGTACTTACAATATACATGTCATTACAATATACATGTAATTACAATATACATGTCATTACAATATTCATGTAATTACAATATTCATGTCATAATAATATACATGTAATTACAATATACATGTCATTACATTATGATTGTAATTACAATATTCATGTCATAATAATATACATGTAATTACAATATACATGTAATTACAATATTCATGTCATAATAATATACATGTCATTACAATATTCATGTAATTACAATATTCATGTCATAATAATATACATGTAATTACAATATACATGTCATTACATTATGATTGTAATTACAATATTCATGTCATAATAATATACATGTAATTACAATATACATGTACTTACAATATACATGTCATTACAATATACATGTAATTACAATATACATGTCATTACATTATGATTGTAATTAGAATATTCATGTGTGTGTGATTAGGATTTATAACATAGCTTTAACAAATTTTCAGTCATATCACTAAGATGTCTGCAGTGAAGCAGTTTATAGTGATGTCTCATCATGCCTCAGACATGTAGCACAATGTCCAGTCAAATTATCCTGACACCAGGCCAACCAGTCCTAACACTAACCTCTTCACACTGAGTGCCAAGCACGGCAGCTGTTAGTACCACTTTTTAAAAGTCTTTGGTATGATTTGGCCAGGGATCGAACCAATGACATCGACCCCACAACATCCCACTTCTCTATCCCCTAGGCCACTGGAGTGGTTGTAAATACAATAATTACAATATTCATGTCATAACAATATACATGTCATTACAATATGCGTTTCATTTGTTATGAGTCTAGGCTCTTACAGCAAGTAACAGAAAAGGTGAAAACTATAAGTTTTATAAAATTTAACAAATTATTTATTTCCCTAGAATATCAAGTGAAAAACTAGAATTTCAAAAGAGAACTTATGGTTTTACAAATTAAATCCAAAAATAATCCAAGAATTAAAAAATTGAAGTCCTAGTAATAAAAAAACTCTGAATGAAACTCGAGTTTAAATCCGAATTAAATCCGAAATGGAAGATGACATATGTTGTAAGCTGCGAAGTGCTGCTGTATCAACAGTCTCTTGTTGAATCGCAAAAAATATTATTCCAGTTTTTGAATTCATTATAAAATTTTGATAAATGTCCTTGTCCAATAACTAATTTAGAGTGCTAGTATTTGTTACATAAAAGAATCACACAAATTCAAAATAATTTGATGAAAATTAAATAATTAGCCCAAATTGGACACAACATAAAACACCTTAACATCCCAAGTGTTAAGGCCCAACTGACTATTACTCAATACATCAGTAATAAGTCTAACTAAGATGCAAATCAGATTCCCAGATGGAAATTTGTTACATGATACAAATTACAAAATCCAGGAATGGCCTTGAATTAACTTAATAATTCTTACTTTTAGAAAAAATATAAATCCTAAAGAAGAAAATTGTTTTTTGGTTCTGACCCAAGGCGGTAAACTAGATAGTACAGTGTTTATTAGTTGTTTATATAAAATAAAACCAGTCAGGTCAAACAGGACTAAACTGAATTTTTGAACAACATCAAATCCAGTAAATATTGTTACATTATAATATCATGTAAAGGAATTTAAAAAAAGTTTTTAAACTAACACACAAATAATGAAATTAAAACAAGCATACACAAAATATTACAATAAGCAAATATTTGCAATATTCATGTCATAACAATATACATGTCATTACAATATGCATTTAATTATATATATATATATATATATATATATATATATATATATATATATAATTACAATTCAGTGGTGACATTCACTAGTGAAAGGCACTTACGAGATCATATCAGGTTCTACTTGGTGAAATTTAAGAACAAATGTATGTTGTATGACATATCATTGATTATTTATGGATGGGTTTTAATGTTGTCCTTTATGGGCAGGTGTTCTTTATACATATCTGTTTGTACTAAGAAATATTTTGCTGCATATTATCATTATTTTTTTGTTTCTTATTCCTCCACCAGTTATACTGGTCACCATGCATATCCTACCTTGCACTGTAAAGCTAAACCCAAACAGAAGCAAACAGACACATAGACACACACACAGACACACACATACAGACACACACACACACATACACACACACACATGTAAAAAAGTACAGGATCAGTCACAATGATATTAACAGTTTGAAACACATTACATACTTTTCTAATCCTTTATGTGAGTTTTGTCTGGTTGGTAATATGCTAGCAGGCTGTACAGCAAGTGATAGGTAATTTACACCACTCCCTTAGGTAATTTACACCACTCCCATAGGCAATTTACACCACTCCCTTAGGTAATTTACACCACTCCCTTAGGTAATTTACACCACTCCCATATATAATTTACACCACTCCCATAGGTAATTCACACCACTACCTTAGGTAATTTACACCACTACCTTAGGTAATTTACACCACTCCCATAGGTAATTTACACCACTCCTTTGATAACTCATAGCCAGATATAAGACTGCTTAATATGTGGGGATGACATGGAAGTTGTTTGTTTATGGTATAAAATAGTAGGTAGGACCTTGCAATTTTAATCAACATTTTGAAATTATCAACTTTTAAATAAAAGTCATATAACTAGTTACAATTTCTTTCCAAAAGACTTTATTAGTATAAAGATATTTAAGGAAATTTTGATCAATGAAAACTGCATTCCCAATGTATGCTGTACATTAATATTTAAATGTCAATGAAATAATTTTTATTAAGATAAATTTGTCTTTCAATTATATCATAAATGTAATGTGTATTTAAATGTAAAATGTGTCAAACTCCTGTAACAACTATTGTGTTGTGCATGAGTTATTGAGGGAGATATGGACCAGGATTATCTAGGGGTAAGTTTACCTGGTTATTAGTGTGCTAGTAATGCAAAGAAGTAATTTTACCTGGCTGGTAGTGTGCTAGTAATATCTGGAGGTGCACAAGAACAGTTTGGTAAAACCGTTGATGGACAAGTAATCTTGTTAATATCAGTGCAGTCAAAAGGGTTCAGTCCACATTTTCCATGCTCCAAACTGCAGATGCAAACTGGCCAACAGTAGTCATCAATACACCTATAATCCCTTTTGATTCCTGTAATAATAAAAGTTGCATGGGGCCACTTCACCTGGAATTTCAATTGTCATGGAGTAACTGTCTCAAACATTATGTCCCTGTACATTCAACGAGAAATTACTAACAAATGACTGAAGTGCATTTGAGTACACTTATGTGGTTTCCATCTGTCTAATTTGAGTAAACTTATGTGGCATACATTTGTCTAATCTGAGTACACTTACGTGACTTACATCAACCTAATCTGAGTACACTTATGTGGCTTACATTTATCTAATTTGAGAACACTTATGTGGCTTACCTGCACCTAATTTGACTAAACTTATGTGACTTACATCTGTCTAATTTGAGTACACTTATGTGGTTTCCATCTGCCTAATTTGAGTACACTTATGTGGCTTACATCAGCCTAATCTGAGTACACTTATGTGACTTACATCTGTCTAATTACGTACACTTATGTGGTTTCCATCTGCCTAATTTGAGTACACTTATGTGGCTTACATCAGCCTAATCTGAGTACACTTATGTGACTTACATCTGTCTAATTTTAGTACACTTATGTGGTTTCCATCTGCCTAATTTGAGTTCACATTGATCCTTCCAGATCTCCATCTCTGGAGAAGGAAATGTACAAATTGTGGTTTCTTTGTCCGAAACCACTTACAAGACACATCAGGCCTAACATGACAATTTTTCCAACTTGGAGAATGAAATTGATGGTTGCTTCACAACAATCTAGAAGGAGAGTGGTAACCAATCTCCCAAATTTGCTAAACAAAGAGATGACAGAATATATTTGGCCATGCCTATGCAATGTACCTTGAAAATAAGGAAGAAACATCATGTGGTTGGAAAGCACAGTTCCTTACTAGGTAGTGGGTGTTCTCAAATCCTGTAAGGGAACACATGGAGAGGCAAGGGGATCCAATCCCCTTCACTTGCTGTGGCGTAAGTAGAGCCAGACTCCTTTCATCATATAGATTGCATGGTAACATACTGAAAGAGGATAGGGGGATGACCTGATGCTGTCCCTAGACTGTCAATCAAAACCTGATATCCAGTTGCTCTAAGAGTATTGCCCAGCGACCACTGACAAGAACTGGAAGCATAGTTTCTGGTGACTGACCATTGCCAAGTGGCTAGTGACCAAATGATCAGTCATCAGTCTGCCCTGTAATGATTATCTGATAGAATAACCTCTGTTTTGAGAACTCAAGTCAACAACATCTGTGACTTAATAACAATGAGAAGACTACTCTTCCATGCCTATATGATGGTGAGACTAGCTATTATAGGCACCAATACATTCCCTCCCTTGCGTCAGACCAAGGATCTCTCCCTAACAGGAGATTTAAGCATTAGTTCAAGTAACTAGTGGTCTTTAGTTGATTTCAAAGACATGGTTAAGTACTGCTGACTTTACTAAGACACGAAGTGAACTGTACCCAAACTTGGAATGGATTTGGTGGTCTTGAGATGAAGCAGTGATATAGAACACTTCTTTCCTCTGTAAATGTGGTAAGTTTCTGCCAAGTCCCACATTGCATCATCTCACTGAGAACAATATTAGGATAATGGTTGTTAAATGTACATTTAGTAATGATAAATGGGTAAGGTGAGTGCCATAGTACACTCTGTACATGATAAATGGGTAGGGTGAGTGCCATAGTACACTCAGTACATGATAAATGGGTAGGGTGAGTGCCATAGTACAATGGGTACATGATAAATGGGTAGGGTGAGTGCCATAGTACACTGGGTACATGATAAATGGGTAGGGTGAATGCCATAGTACACTGGGTACATGATAAATGGGTAGGGTGAGTGCCATGAGAAGTAGTGATAATGATTTCTGAGATCGGCAATAGAGCAAGCTGGAAGTCAGATGAACACCTTCTTCATTTAGTACAAGCTACATATTCCTCATGTTTCAGTGAATACCCTATGTCAATATAATCATATCTTCATTTAGTACAAGCTACATATTCCTATAATCGTGTTTCAGTGAATACCCTATGTCAATATAATCATATCTTCATTTAGAACAAGCTACATATTCCTATAATCATATTTCAGTGAATACCCTATGTCAATATAATCATTTGTTCAGAAAAAGTGGTCACATACATATAATCAGTTTATCTATCAAATTGAATACAGCCATTTGTGTTGGGTTAGAGCAGCATTAGTTTAAAATTGTTTGTTTGTTTGTTTGATTAGGAATTTTAACATAGCTTTAACAATTTTTCATTCATATTGCTGTGATGTCTGCAGTGAGGCATTTTATAGTGAAGTCTAGCTCTGGGGCATCATGCCGCAGACTTGTTGCCGACATTATAGGAATAATTCAAAATAAGCAATAAAATAAAGTTAAATAAACCAAAATGTTAGGAAGAAATCATAGTGATAACATGGCTATCATGGTGGCCATATTGGATGAAAGATTAGTTACATTTTCAAACTGGTCACTGTTGTAACCAAATTGGATGTCAGATTAGTTATATTTTCAAAATGGCCACTGTTGTAACCATATTGGATGTCACATTAGAACCATTTTGATTCAGAACCAAGCAGTCTTGGTAGAAAGCTCTTCTCACTATATCCATCTATTCAGGAAGAGTGGCAACAGCTAGTGACTAAGTTTTCTTCCAGTTTACAGTTAATGCTTCTTAGTCTCCTGACAACAGGTTTTTCTCCAATTAAGCAAACTAAGGACCCAGACATATTATAAAGAAGCTAAGATCTACATCAAAACAATTAAGCAAACTAAGGACCCAGACATATTGAAATCTACATCAAAACAATTAAGCAAACTAAGGACCCAGACATATTATAAAGAAGCTGAGATCTACATCAAAACAATTAAGCAAACTAAGGACCCAGACATATTATAAAGAAGCTGAGATCTACATCAAAACAATTAAGCAAACTAAGGACCCAGACATATTATACAGAAGCTGAAATCTACATCAAAACAATTAAGCAAACTAAGGACCCAGACATATTATACAGAAGCTGAAATCTACATCAAAACAATTAAGCAAACTAAGGACCCAGACATATTATAAAGAAGCTGAGATCTACATCAAAACAATTAAGCAAACTAAGGACCCAGACATATTATACAGAAGCTGAAATCTACATCAACACAGGAGATACAAATGATTTGGGATCAGTGAGTATGCAGTATACAACAACCAAATTAAGATTTTAAATGTCTCTTTGGTCCTGGTCATCTGTAACAATTTCTCAATTCATGGAAAACTATAGAGAAAATACTGTAAAGAAATATGTGTGAAACGTGGATGAAACTTGATGAAAAGATTCTGTTCAAGGTTTCTGCATCCTGTTCATTTTACATCCAGGATACACACTTTCGCATTACTTTGACCTCTTTATATGTACATTTTTATAGCAGACATACATTTGTATATGTGCACAAGTAGAGAGTGCATACATTCATTATTTTCTCAGTGCCACAGTGTAAACATTGAAGAAAGTATTATGTCAAATTGACATGTCTTCAAAATTGATTATTACCTTCATTTGTGCACTGTGGATCTACAATGCATTCAGGCATATGGCTTGAAGATGTCTCATCTGGTTGGTGTGTACCATTCTGACACTTCTGGAAACCATCCTCTGTACCATCCACTGAACATGATACTGCTTCATAGCCTGGGCAGGAAATCAAAGTATTGATAATACTGATGGCATTGATGATTATGATGATACTGTTGTACATAAGACCAAACTAAATAATGTAATTCCAGAGATATTGCTATTCATCTTCATTTAAATTTGTATAAATAAATCTAAATAATGATATACAAAATTCACTTTCATTATATGCCACTATAGAAATGTATCAACTTGAAACAACAGTAAAGACTGTTTTAAAAGGAATCAGCCAGTAAACCATTACTGGGTGAATCGTTTAAAACTATTTCTACTGCTGTTCCATGTGTTATAGTCAGTGGAATACTATATGAATGAATAGTGCATCCCTTATTTATGTACTTATACAGTTTATATAAATAAATAAATATATATATATATATAAACACACTTTGTAACTAGTTTTAGTAAGACCATACAGTCTGTTAATAATATAACCTACATTTGGTAATATATAATGAGTGGTCAATTGGTTTAAAGCCCTTTACCATTCACTACCATTTCATGATTGTCTATGTGGATTTCAGTCTTTGACTCAGCCAGTCTGTGTATATGCAAGAAAGCTTGCCTGTGTTAAACATTTTTCTTGGGTTTATCCGCACCAGTTACACTGGCTGCCATGTATAGCCTATCATGTGCTGAAAAATGGTGTTTAACCCACAAAAATATATATTTGATAATGGATATTAGATACTTTGCTATCCTAATAAAGGGATGGACCAAAAGTGGAAGTATTACAGACATGGTGAAGGATAATGTCAGAATGAATCAGAATACCATAACAAAACAGTGACCTACTTTTGAACCCTTTAATCCCATCTTGGGATTTAACCTAATGGATAGCATAATACAGTGAGAAAACAGAATGACAAGAGTTAACCTAATGGATAGCATAATACAGTGAGAAAACAGAATGTTAAGATTTAATCTAATGGATAGCATAATACAGTGAGAAAACAGACTATAAGATTTAACCTAATGGATAGCATAATACAGTGAGAAAACAGACTATAAGATTTAACCTAATGGATAGCATAATACAGTGAGAAAACAGAATGTAAGATTTTATCTAATGGATAGCATAATACAGTGAGAAAACAGAACGTAAGATTTAACCTAATGGATAGCATAATACAGTGAGAAAACAGAATGTAAGATTTTATCTAATGGATAGCATAATACAGTGAGAAAACAGAACGTAAGATTTAACTTAATGGATAGCATAATACAGTGAGAAAACAGAATGTAAGATTTTATCTAATGGATAGCATAATACAGTGAGAAAACAGAATGTAAGATTTTACCTAATGGATAGCATAATACAGTGAGAAAACAGACTATAAGATTTAACCTAATGGATAGCATAATACAGTGAGAAAACAGAATGTTAAGAGTTAACCTAATGGATAGCATAATACAGTGAGAAAACACAATGTAAGATTTAATCTAATGGATAGCATAATACAGTGAGAAAACAGAATGTAAGATTTTACCTAATGGATAGCATAATACAGTGAGAAAACAGACTATAAGATTTAACCTAATGGATAGCATAATACAGTGAGAAAACAGAATGTAAGATTTAACCTAATGGATAGCATAATACAGTGAGAAAACAGAATGTAAGATTTAACCTAATGGATAGCATAATACAGTGAGAAAACAGAATGTAAGATTTTACCTAATGGATAGCATAATACAGTGAGAAAACAGACTATAAGATTTAACCTAATGGATAGCATAACACAGTGAGAAAACAGAATGTAAGATTTTATCTAATGGATAGCATAATACAGTGAGAAAACAGAATGTAAGATTTAACTTAATGGATAGCATAACACAGTGAGAAAACAGAATGTAAGATTTTACCTAATGGATAGCATAATACAGTGAGAAAACAGAATGTAAGATTTTATCTAATGGATAGCATAATACAGTGAGAAAACAGAATGTAAGATTTAACTTAATGGATAGCATAACACAGTGAGAAAACAGAATGTAAGATTTTACCTAATGGATAGCATAATACAGTGAGAAAACAGACTATAAGATTTAACCTAATGGATAGCATAATACAGTGAGAAAACAGAATGTAAGACTTAACCTAATGGATAGCATAATACAGTGAGAAAACAGACTATAAGATTTAACCTAATGGATAGCATAATACAGTGAGAAAACAGAATGTAAGATTTAACCTAATGGATAGCATAATACAGTGAGAAAACAGAATGTAAGATTTAACCTAATGGATAGCATAATACAGAGAAAACAGACTGTAAGATTTAACCTAATGGATAGCATAATACAGTGAGAAAACAGACTGTAAAATTTAACCTAATGGATAGCATAATACAGTGAGAAAACAGACTGTAAGATTTTACCTAATGGATAGCATAATACAGTGAGAAAACAGAATGTAAGATTTTACCTAATGGATAGCATAATACAGTGAGAAAACAGAATGTAAGATTTAACCTAATGGATAGCTTAATACAGTGAGAAAACAGAATGTAAGATTTTACCTAATGGATAGCATAATACAGTGAGAAAACAGAATGTAAGAGCAAATAAATGTATAGTCAAGGCTTCCGCCAATCAGGGGATTTAATTCCACTAAACATCAACAAAGACTATTGACAGGCAATCAAAGTCAGGCAATCAAAGTCAGGCAAGATGACATCCAAATCACCCCAAATCTGGTTCACATCCAATAATAAACATTTAGTTTTTTTTACAAAAGTTAAAGTGGATGTGTCTGACAATCAGGTGCTAAAATTCCATTAATGATCTCAGAATCCTGACCACTGATTTCAAACAAGGTGTCATCAAAATCAAGCATCATAGCAAATTTGGTTGAAATCAAATAATAATATTCAGATTCTGAATGAATCAGACAGTGGCTATAACTCCAATACATAATGACAGAATGCTTTCAATCCAAAAATTAGTTAAGATCTCATCAAAAGAAAGCTGCATAACCTAAAAATAATTATGGGAGTCATTGTGCAGCATCTGTAACTGTCTTAAATAATGAAATAAATTGCTGAAAATCAAATTTAGGCAGGTTTTCACCAGCATCAAGCTACATAAATCAAACAAAAATTAATGGAGTTATTGTGAGGACACAAACAGTGTGTGTGTGTGTGTGTGTGTGTGTGTGTGTGTGTGTGTGTGTGTGTATGTTTGTGTGTGTGTGCATGTGTGTGTGTGTGACAATCAAAGGCTATAACTCAAGTCCAGGTCTGATAAATCAAGAGCCATAATGTGATGTGATGACACAGAAGGGTAACGATTGAACTCAGCTATGTTCTCATCGTTATCATGCTACATACCAAATTTAAAACTTGTGTAATTGTTGTCGATAATGGGTTTAATGCCATTTTTCATCACATGATAGGCTATACATGGCGGAAAGTATTATTGGTGGAGGAAGAACCTGGGAAAACCCCTGGAAAGAACCACCGACCCACGAGAAGTTACTGGCAAGCTTTCTCACATAACTATATTAACCAAATATTAGATTTCAACCAACGCAGACAGGTGAGATGGCAGTGATTCGTAATAGAGAGCAGTTTAGACCACTAGGCCACTCAGGGCCCCGAACTTGTGTAAAATTTGAGTTATTTATGGGGTAATGTAAGGAATGATGGGCAACAATTAATATACCTGATTAAGATATAGCAATAAATATACTTGATTAAAATATAACAATCAATATATCTGATTAAAATATAACAACCAATAAACCTGATTAAAATATCACAACCAATAAACCTGATTAAAATATAATGATAAATATACCTGATTAAAATGTAACAATCAATATACATGTGCCTGATTAAGATATAACAGTAAATATACCTGATTAAAATGTAATAATCAATCAATATACCTGATTAAAATGTAACAATCAATATACATGTACCTGATTAAAATATAACAATCAATAAACCTGATTAAAATATAACAATAAATATACCTGATTAAAATGTAACAATCAATATACACCACTCCCTTGATAACTTGTGCCCATCGGGGTCCAAAACCATCGACCGCACTATAAGTGGGGCGCAAGTTATCGAGGGACCTATAATAACAAAAGGATCAATAAAAAGGAAAAAGGGTGGGTGGGTGTCAGATTTTTTAGTTTTTAATACTCACTTTATAATCATACTGTGATTAACTGTGATTAAATGTCTCTTCGTAATGGTGTAGTTTATTTTTTCCTAATAGAGTAACATTAATTTCAGGATAAATTATCGTATATTGAGGAGTTAATCAAAAACATTCCACATGGTTTCCGTTTGTTCACAGGAGTCTGACGTTTTATCAATAAAGTATGGCGAAATCTCTGACAACATGAATTCTTATCAGTAATATATATATATAAAAGAATATGTTGCAATTATAATGTTTAATTGAAACGGAAATAAATGATTATTATGTGGTTTTCACAGCAAGATATTTAATTGTTGTTTATTTCATTATCTGTTGCCACATGTTAGCATTTACCAGACGTTTTCATTGATCGTTATTTCACCAGACTTTATGCTTTTTAAAACCACGTATTGATGATGGTGATCAACAAATAAACCTGAACAGAATTTGCAAATTTGACAGTATGGAATCAATCTTTGTGGGCATTAATCACCTTTTTTTATGATAAATATATTAAGGTTTAATTTACCAATTCTTCTCATAATTTTTTTTCATGTTTAGCATATTTTCAAAGATTTTTAAAATATATTTTATCTTCGGAGAAAAATCGGGATCCACGCTAGACACCGTGTTATAAGCAGGTTCGCAAGTTATCAGAGCGTGAGTTATCAAGGGAGTGGTGTACCTGATTCAAATATAACAATCAATATA